>JAUYWH010000014.1:1378878-1427150 GCA_034779795.1 Ctenopoma multispine
TCTGAGAGCGAAGTGCTCTGCTGGGATAATAAGGTTCTATGAGGTCTTTAAGATAAATTGGGGCCTGATCATTTAGGTGGTGGTAAATGATGGTCTTTTTGTGATGAGAGGATGTGTTTTGTCCCGTCAGGATGCTTCAGATGATGGAGATGAAGACAGCGGTGAGGGGACGTCGTCTCAGCAGGATGTGAGTTACACTTTATTTCACTGTATTAAAGAATGTACACCTCACGTCTCCTGCAGGATATTCAGACTGCAGTGAATTACACCAAGCTCCATACGGGATGTGGTCTCACATGACTGCATATTGTTTTTATAAAATAGAAGCCAAATTTAAATTGTGTCTCTCTTGCAGCTTGCAGTGTTTGGCCTCTTTCACTTTGCTAATTCTGTGCTCATGTCACAAAAAAACATATCTATTATCACACTGTGTCTCTAACTGAGAAATGGGCATTTTGCACATGCTTTACACCTCCTCAGCTCTATAAATCCTTTATTTTTGTTGCACCTTTTTCAAAATCTGTACTAATAAGTGTGGCACTATTGACTGACCTGTTTTGTGTTCTCAGTGCTCCAAAAGAGCGGAGCGCCTCGCCCTCATCAAATCAAAAGCGTACGGACAGGCTGTAGAGGTTTGTACTACTTTTATTTTATGTATTTTTCCTTTAAACATATCATAAATTAACACTTAATTTGTAGTATTCTCTGTTTACTTTCTTCTGTTTTATATTACATGTATTTCTGTTAAATTCATGTGGTGCAAAACGCATTAAAGTACACGTGTGTCTCAGGCCTCCAAGTCCCGTCGTCATCGGCAGGTGGAGGTGGACCTAAGTAACGAAGCTGGACCCTCCAACACACCAGGATACTCCAGAATACCCAAACCATCACTGAAAGCCAGAACCAATGAGAGCGTGCGAATTTCAGGTGAGTCCCTCCTATGAGCTCCTACTTCTTTGCTTCTTTGCAGGCACTGCTGGTACATCTACATGCTGTGTACAGATCAATGAAATAAATACACACAGCCAGCATTTATTCATATTTCAGTAACAAAATAAGCAGTAGAAACAATTTCTCAGTAGATGTATTTTTGTTTAAAGGTTGTGTTAAGTAATCCCCACTGACCACGACTCTGTGTGTTTCTTTCAGGTGACGTGTGGAAAGAAGCCACAACGACCACGTTTATCAATTGTCTCACCACACTCGACTCTGCTCCTGGTACACATCACACATCCTAACAGTCTCTTTACTGTCTCACAATTTATCCATTTATGTGCACAGTATTGTGCTGCTTCTTCAGTTTTTTGAGTTTGGGAAGGGTCCACCCTTATTGTGTTAACATGCAAAGTATTTCAGAATGAATCCAGACACATTCCCTTTTTGCAAACTTCATTTTGTAGCTTTGATTTTAAATAGATAAAATATTTGCCAGTTAATCTACATTTATTCAGACATAATGAGAAAGAAAAAAATGTTTTTATCCATGTTTTTTTCCTCCTTTCAGAAAAAGCTAAATCCTTAAAGAAATTCAAGTGGTCATGACGACACAGGAGTGGACCCTCATCCTGGATCTGGACTGGACCTGCTGTTCAGTGTCTTTAAAGGATGTGTCTGTAAAAATACGTTGATGCTACGATGCACTGACAGACAATAGCATAGAAAATGTGAATGTTTTTTACATTTGAATGTTTTTATAAGACTAAGACCTCACATAACCAGATAAATACAAACATGGCTGATAAAATATTTGTTGTTCTGATTCTGCTTATAAAATGTTATATAAGATATGTCCTGTTTTACAACTATCACTTGTTGTAAATTCAACTTTTAACTGTGTATTTGAGTCTGTCAGAGAAATGTTTGCACACTGAACAGTACATATGTGCATATTTAACATGGTAAATTGATATAGTATGAAGTTCATCTCTGCAGCTTTGGATTGTGTTGTGCAGCTCTGCCTTCAGTGGTGTTTAAATATTTAATACAGTTTCACTTTTTTATAGAAAGTCTGTTTTTATGTTTGTTATTTTTAACCATCTTTCCTTTGTGACGCGAAGTTCTCTGAGATTTAAAGAAAACAGTTATGTGATCATCCTGCAGCTGCTGAGGCTAATACAATGTGCTGGGCCTTTGCTAAGAAACGTAAGTTTTCTTTCTGCTTTTTATCTGCTAACTTTTAATAATGATCCTGAAATGAACATAATGAGTTTTTATTTTTTTATTTAAACGTGTAATTTGAGAGCAGTTAACCATGCTAAATTGGCTTTCAGCTACATTAGCATAAATAGCTCTGGGAAGCTAAGCAAGCTATCCGACTAGCCTAGCCCCACTTTAGCAGACTAGTTTAGCTCTTTTTATTAGCTAAGCTTGGAATTAGCTAAGATTATTATTTTACTTATCTGGAATACATATAGAAGATGTTAATCATAATTTATATACTTCTGGTTTGGGAAAAAGCCAACAGATAACGGACAAAGTAAGTGTGTTTAGTATAACATCACTAGCTAGCATTAGCTAAACACAAATGTCATTATATTGAGTTGTTTTCCTTGTAGTTATTTATTTATATGACTAAACAGATTTCGCTGTATTAAAACTAATGTGATCATCTTAGATTGTGGTTTAGTTATCATCACCATCATTTTATTAACTTTACTTTGGAAGGTCAGAAACGGTTAATAATAAGACTTTACTGAAAATCTGTAAAAGGAAACGATGTTAATATTTTCTCGTTTGCATAAATGTTAGCAAGTTATGTATGAGATCGTAGTGCATATTTTAGAAATTTAAAATGAAATAATTTGTATTTTAAAGATCAGAATGATTAAATATAGAAAACGAGATTATCGTTAACCCAGTGCCTGGGTTTCCCACTGCACTTGAAGGGGTCATCGTTCCCCGCTGTGTGGCTGCAGATCTGCGGGTCTGGAGGATGAGGAGCGGCGGGGATGCTGCTGCCTCTGCTCCGCCGATCAAACACTCGCTCCCGCTGTCGCTCTGAGGGGAAACCGTCGCAGCCATGGCCTCGGACAGTAAGTACACCCCATCTCTCCGCCGTGTGACCGCCTCTAACGCAGATTTTTCCCGTGTCGGTGCAGGATTGACGCTGTTTTTTGAAGCTTCTGGGGGTTTGTTTGACAGCAGAGAGCGACAGGATGAGTAGGCCAGTTTTGTCTCTATTTACCAAATAATACACATTTTCTTCATTTAAGCCAGATTTAGGTTGGTCGGTCATATAACTAAATAATGATAATGGTATTTCTTGTGGATTCCTGCAGGGCTCACAGCGTATTTGAGGTACTCACTGGAGAGTTGATAATTGCCTCATCATGGCCACTTCATGTTTCTCCTGCACCAAATTATAACATACACGGTGGAACTTTATGATTTATTAAAGCTGCAATGATTGCGTTTATTAATGCTCATCATTTACTAAATCTTACCAGACTGGAAGATCTGAGGAGACCTCACAGACAGTGGACTGTTTGGTTACTTCAATAAATCAAAATTCACTTATTTATTGCTTATTGGCTTTTAAAACTGCAGACTGGAGAGAGCCCGTCATTTATTAAGATTTTGACTAATACATGGACCTTTTAATACAAATAATAGCATTAGAACCTGATGACTTATCAGAAAGAGTGAAATCACAAATTCTTATTGACGGTTTACTACATGTAAAGCTGCATGTTGTCTGCACAGAAAAACAAAGTCACGTTGTAATAAAGTCATTTGATTTAATTAAATGTCGATATCTGCTGTGAAGTTTTGGATATTTGTTATTAACAGATTAAAACATAGTAATAAAGCATTTTTAGCCTCTTTCCTATCCTGCTTTGTTTTTGCAGTTGACAGAGCAGCACTTCCTGTTTGCTGTTTTATCAATCACCACATTTGTTTATTAATTGTAATTATGATTTAACAAACTTCCTTTATTGCTACAGGAGCTGACAGCTCTCGGGTTTAGAAACTATACTTTGTAAAAACACAGTTCAGTGTTTAGTGTCTGTATCAGTGATTTTAACATACATTTACTTTTCTTGAGTGTTTTCAGTTGGTGTTTATATATATGACACTTCACAAGAAACATTTATCTCCAGTAATAAACCCGTTATTACATATATAACAATATAAAAGAAGAAGTTCTGCAGAATTCACACAAAACATGTTATTTTAGTAATTTATTGCACTTCTACAAACTGAAGTCTTGCTAAAGCAGAGTTTTATATAAATTGCTTTTGTAATTGTACAATTCAATCTCCAATGTGAAATCACATCGTTTTTTGCATTTGTTCTTCTCAGTGGACATGAATCTGTGCTAAATGCACACAGGGGTTCCTGATAAGTGGCTCAGTTGGGGCTGCATGATGTTTGAGTTTTTACAGTGTGCACAGAGAGGTCGATTTTCAGTTCACAGGACTGAGAAAGGACTCAGTCCTGTGAACTGACCTGAGCTGTGATTGTGATTCCAGCTAAAAGATGGGAAGTGAAGGAAGTCGACTGAACAGCGTGTGGACTGTCGGGGAGCTAACACTAGCTAACAGCTGTCTGCAGGTATCAACACAAACAGTGCAGATGGACTAGTTCAAGCCTCTGTCACAGAGTTCGTGCGTAGCCGTACAGCATCCGACCAAAGTGCTGAGTGGACAGAAACTTCTCGTTTCTAGCCTTCAGCTCTTTGGGACAAAAGTAATTGAAAACCATAAGAAGGCAGGCGTCTCACACAGTTGGATATGTTCACCTGCTTCTGTCTCTGGGTGAGATGATAGTTGTTGAGAGTGGTTGCAAGGCATCAAAGAACTCCCCAGTGTGCTCCATTAAACAGTAGGAAGCAGTCAGCCATGCGTAAGATGCCGTCTTTGGTTATTGTGGCCTACTTACCGACTGGTTCAATGTCTAATTCATGGCTCTCTGCTCCCTGCTGTGGGCTCAGACGGCTGACACTCTGAGAGGGGACTCATGAGTAATATTTAATGCCTCTGTGTGTGTGTGTGTGTGTGTGTGTGTGTGTGTGTGTGTGTGTGTGTGTGTGATTAGCTGTATCGGGAAATTGAACCAGCCTTGAAATCCATGTTTGTTCCTGTTGATTTGAGCTCTGGGGCCTTTTGACAGAGTTGTGCTGCTTTCAGTTCAGCCTGACAGGAAACCAGACTCATCTCAGTCACTTAAAGTCGCTTTCTCTTTGTTCTGCACCATAATTAGAGCTGCAGAAATATTTCTCAGAGGGGTTAGTTAAAATGACAGTGGGTAAAGTTAATGATCCACAATACAACTGTACCACGGGGAGCCTAAGAACCCTGTGAAAATCACATTATGAAGTTAATTTGTTAGAAAACAGTTGCCTTTTACCTGCAGAAACACTAACATATGCAGCACAGTTATCAGCCAGGTTACCATTAAGATTTTTTTAATTAGTGTTTAGTTCAACTAATGGTCGTACCTGCACAGGGTCTACCTTAGCTAATTACTGTTTTAATGCACCAGTCCCATCCAGTTCCTCTCTCCCCAACATTTCACCCGTCTCCCTGCTTTCCCAGTATATATACCCACAGTATCTAGTAAGTGTTGGAGAAATTATATTTTAGCAGTTCTGTTTTTTTTTCTGAAGGTCTTGTTCTCGACCTTCCTCCATGTTGTTGTGTCTTGTTGGTTCTCAGGAAGCGTCGTCCGCCTCGCCCAGTGGGAGGCAGGAAAAACGCGTTGAGTGATGGTTCACACAGGATGTAGAACAGCTCAGAGTGAAGAGTCAGGTTCAGCTGAAAGGACAAGGAGAGCTGAGGGGTGAAGGTCCAGTCTGTTCCCTGTACAGCTGGGAAGTTCTTCTTTTTGGGAGAAAAACTGTAGTAGACGAGAGTGGAGAAAAAGGAGGTGAAGACATGGCCAGTGAAGGAGGAACCACTGGGCCTCAGCCAGCAGCAGCAGACAGGTCTACGGATGGAGTCTGTGAGCTTTGTGTTTTACTGACTTATTCTTGAAAACTAGAAAGTTTTTCATAACAACTTGAGTTTTCTTTCATGATGTCATTCAGGGAGAGTTTTACTTTCTGGTGTTGGTGGGTAGACATACAGAGATACAGAGACACCAAAGCTTGCTTCACCCCTGTTAATCATTGTCTTTCAATACTTTTCACTGGAGTCTTTGCCTCTAGGAAACTGGTTTACATGTGCTAAAGAAACCTGGTTACTGGAAATACAAGGAAATACACACGTGGTGTACATGCTGCTGATGAGAAACCAGGTTTACAGTTTCTCAGCTTTGCTGAGGATCTGGATTTGCTGTGTGACGTAGTAACCACCAGGCAGAGCCAAGTGTCTGAGAGGGATTGTAGACCTGGATCAATCAAGCCATCGGTTTCAGTGGATGATGTTTTAACTTTCAAAACGTTTAGCGTGTTTGTGGGTTTAGAGATTTAAAGCTTCCCCTGCTCACTGCCTTGTGTTCCAAGTTAAAGGAGAGGTTCGTAACTTTGAACTGTTTTTTCTTGCAGTAATTATTCCACAGTCCTTGTTGTGTGCAAACATGTATTCACATTTGTATCTAAAGCTAATATCCGGCTTCAGCTGTGAATTTAATCAAATTAAATTAGCATATTGCTGAGTTTAGATTTTTAGTTTGTGGTCTTAAATTGCCTCTTTGTGAAAGGCTGGAATCTGCTGCTCGTGTGTTGTACAGCTGTAATGCAACTTTTCACCAGCAGATGGAGTCTTAAGATTAATATTGTCAGGTTTGTTTTCTATTAATCTTGCTGGAAAATTCTGCTTATCAATATCACTGAGTTAATGAATACATGTTAGTGATTAATTCAACAGTCTCATCTCACTTAATACCATGTCCGGGGTCATTGTTGTTTATTGTATTTTAGTATAAAATGAAGTCCTGGTTCTCTTGTGTTCACTTACTCTCTGTTGATTTGGAAAAGAGGAAAAAACATTTTTATCCACTGATTTCCTAAACATAACAATATAACAATTTAGCAGATGCAATAATCAGGGAGATGTTACTCTACATATTTACTGATGCTCCTATATCATGTTTGAACAATGTTGGCATCTATAAATGGAGGCTGTTGTGTCTGTGTGTGTCTGTGTGTGTGTGTATATACAGAAAATAAATGGCAGTATATTGAAATAGCTGTAATAAAGTAAAAGTAGTTGATAAATACTGAGCATTAATACACTCTTAAAAACACTTTACTGTTTGTTATAAGCCATTAATTCAGTGATTGTGTAATACTTATAAATGCTAAATATGGAGACTTAAAGTACTGCAGAACATTCAGTGAGCAGCGGAGTTTTATTGCTCTGCTTTAAACACTTCTTTCACTGAAACCACTTTCGAGTCCTTGTTGCTTTTCTTTTACGTCTCTTCATCTCGACCCTGAGATGCTCTCATCCTCCGAGCAGTTCAGGACAAACAGACAGGCGAGGCCATCTTAAAACGAGACCTTGTTACATGTGGGTGGGAAAAAAGCTAAGCACACTCATTATACCTTAATAAAGCCACTGGGCTGTTTCCAGGGAAACTATGATTTTTACGTGTCGGCGTGTGTTTGCCTTTCAGTCAGTGGGTTTGAGTCACACTGAACACCTGATGTGCTAATGTTTCTAGGTTGATTTGACCTCACGCAGGTCAGTGAACGTCACGTCAGCTGTGGACTTCAGGTTGCTAGACATCAGTGGGGATGTAGTTTTAATTAGTCCTTTAAGCATGGAGGTGAGCACCAGTTCTACAACCAGGACTGACCAACCTCTTACTGTTCACTGATTGAAAACTCTGTTTGTGTGAAGAACGTGTTATTTGTGCTACAGCTGAGCTGGTATTTAAAACAAGCATAAGCGGAGGAAGATAAAGGCAATAAAAGTTTCGTTTCTTAACATTACGTGACCCTGTCTGAGTAGGCAGACGTCATTGTGTTGTAAAAACTTTGTTTTTTTCACACCCACAGTGCACAAGACGAGCGTTTTCAGATTTCTCTGTGGGAGTGAAAAAAACGCCTGGTTCAGTGAGGATAAAAGCCCAACACAGAGCAATAAACAAGCTTCACAAACAGCTCTGAGACTGTATATCACTCACATTCACGCTTAATAATCCACCAGGGATCTAACTTCATTACAGCAGAGGTGTAGACTGGACCCAGAACAGACCTGTACCCAAATCTAAAGTCGATGGATTCTCAAGAACAGGTGGAGAATGATCATGTCCAGTGTAACGTGCTGTCAACACTGGCAGAAGCATGATGGTGATAATATCCTAAGAATAACTATTAGTTCGATCATATGATTAGAAGTAGAAATCTTTGTTTCAATGCTCAAACCTGTTTAACGTTTGTGAATCTGATTCTAAGAAATTTAAAAACCTAAATCTTAGACGAAGGCCGTCAGTGTAGGTCGTCTCTGGCCCCAGCTTGTGCCTCTCATATATTACATGCACTCGAGCCACAGTGCTAACTCACCTAACTTCTGAATTGTTGTTTCTTTGGTTAGTTCTTGTCTGCTTGGTGTGTCGCTGAGTTTCAGCAAGGAGGTGGACGTTCATCCATCAGTTTATGTAAACATTTTAAATGTGAATTAGAAAAAACAATCTGTTCTCTTCTGAATAGAAATAACCGGGCAGCAGAGGATGAGAAGACTTAATGTAATACATAAAACAAACATTAATGTTTTCCTCCTTTTGGGTTTCGACTAGTGCTGTTTTAATTGTGTCATCGTCTTGCATCTCTTTCTTCTGCAGCGGTTAATTGGCGACCAACTGGAAAATTAACGCCGCCAGCTTCTTATGTATCCAGAGCCTGCAATTTGCATACTGGTTGGATGGAACTCCACTTACAGTCTGTAGGCAGAGGTCCAGACACATGCCTGAAGTCCTGAAACTAATTTAATGAGTGACCTCACCTCAAACTGAGAGAAACAGCAGCCGCTTCTTTTATACATCACTAAAAAAGAAGAGAAACTACAAAGCAGGGTGTTCATCCTCTTCAGGACCTCTCGTTAATGAGCTGCAACGTGGCCTTCGCCTCCACTAATGTGTCTTCGTGTTTTTTTCCCCCCCTCCCTACATAACGCTCACATCAAAGCGCTCTCTTCTCCCCTCTGGAGCTCCTCGCTTCAAAGTCGGGGTGGAAATGTCAGCAGCTGCATAGTAATCAGGGGATAAAGATTTAGTATTCATACACACAACAAGCTTTCTGTCACAGATTAGGGTAAACGTTCTCATTAGTCTGATCTGATGCCTCTCGTTGGCTTCTGGACCACGTCGCCTCCCTAATCCTTGTTTATACATTAAATCGTTATACGTCTGCACGTTCAGCAAACTGTTTCAGCATTAATCTCTATCTGTGCTATGTTTATGTCCCTGGTGGTGCAAAAATGGAATTCACCGTCCAGAAATAATGTTGGGTTTATCAAATATCAGTTTGTGTGTTTGTGTGTGTGCACAGCAGGTGTGAGGCCAGACTTTGACTCTGGGTTTCTTCCTGTCCATCTGGATGCAGACAGTAGGAGGCTCTGAGTCTCCAACACTGGGCTCTGTGTCTGACCATCAGAGCAGCTGAGAGGGAAACTCCACTTTACTGCTGCACTCAAACACACCGTCCACGGCCTTTTCTACATCAGTCAGATCTTAGTTTGCTTATGTATAATAGCATCAGATACTATTTAGATGCTGGAAAACCAGTGTTCCTTTATTCATTGGCTTCCTCAGGGGCTGGGAGCGTCTTCTCATCTGAGGGTCTTGTTGACAAGTGTAAATAGCAAATAAGATTTGTATTGGGTCCAAATTTAAGCTTGAAAGGGAGCTTGAAAGAATTCCCTGGGAAAGGGGGGGAGAAATCCTGTCAAACATATGTGTTATGCATGTACCCTACCTCCTACCCAGTGACAGCTGGATTGGTTTGTGTACCGCCACAACCCTTAACAGTAAAAGCTGTGAGATGATGGATGGATGGAAGTTACCATGTGAGTGAACTGTAATCTTAGCAGTAATCTCAAAGTGAAGATGAAGCCGTCAGAAATGTGATCACAGTCATTTCAGAGGTGTCCTGTCATGAACAGAAATACTCACGACTGTGGATTTGTCCTTTACAGTAGGGATCACTGGTGTCAGTACAAAGTCTCTGGCAGTCCACAGAGTTTCAAGATGTTTGACTCTGTGTGTCGGACATTGTTGAACTGAACATTCATTAAAACACAGATTAAATCAGCAGTTCTACAGGAGCCTTTCTGTCACTGTCATAAGTGTGTAGAGAGGAAAGAGTAGGTGGCGTGTTTTTTTTTTAAGTGAAAACACTTAGAAAATGTTCCTTCCAGACATCTTTGTCTGTGGGTGTAAACAGCAGCTGAACATGAAAGTGGGTGAGTTAACAGTCAGTAGGAGAAATGTTAACTGCAGCAGCATCCTTACTGTGCTTTTAAAAACACCTCTTCCAATATGCACTGATTAAATGTGGTTTGTTTCTTCCATTCATGTTTGATTCTGTCAGTTTTTCCATATGCAGTAAAACTCCTTACTCTACTCAAACCATCTCACAGGATGTAATATTTCTGGGTTATATTAAATCACCAACAACTTATCCGTTAATACATGACTTTCTGGGTCGTGTAACTCACCACCTTCTGCTGCCTTGGTTCCTTTTATACAGAACAGCGAGGAACCGATCGACCCGGTGACCCAGCCCTGAATGTGTAGTGTAAACACGGCTTGTGTTGCCTGTTGCTGTAAAACTACCGCTGACACTAAAGTTTATAATTAAATTAAGTGAATCTCCTTGTGGACATTTATTTATCAGGCTTGTAAAGCGTAATTGATTTTGAACGTGTCTGTTGTTCATTTTAACAACTCGATTTTATAAACCTTCCAGGCCAGTAGAATTAAAACGTGTATAACTCTGAGTAGGTGTCATAAAACACGTTACAGATGTTTACAGCATCATTGCAGCAGGAACCAGCAGCTGCTGTTGCTCTTTATTTTGCCTCTTCATACAAACACACACTCTGTTGCTGGGCGATGTGAGTGGATGTTTTCACTGCAGATTAATAATGTAATCTGTAAATCGGTGGTGTGTGTGTGTGGAGGGGGCTTAGATTCCTACAAATGACAGCAAATGAGAGAGACATCAGCATCAGTGTGACAAAACAAAAGGTGCCGTTTGAAATAAATAAAATGTGATAGTACTACATCCTCACACACACACACACACACACACACACACACACCCACACGTGCCTACGCTGTTTGATTCTTTCTTTGGTGTCGGCTCGCAGCAGGATGTCTCCTCGTCTCTGGTTGCTCCCACTGATTTACTTCTCTCCTCTCTGAAACGTTACCGTGGAAACAGGAGATGTTGGATCACACACACACAAACACACACTGTGTCTTTCTATTCATCTCTATTGAAGGAGACTCAGCCGCCTCGTTGAGACCAGAGTAGTACGCCTTGTATCACCTCATTTCTCTCACCACCGCAGCTTCTTCACTCTATTTTGGTTCCTCTCTGTTCTTCATCTTTGTGGTTCTTCTCACTTTCCTCGCTCATTTTTTTTTTTCTTCTATTTTGGTCCAGATGTTTTCCTGCTTCTCTTCTCATGTTTATTTTTGTACCTTGTCGTTTTTGCATATGAAGTCCGTACAGTGTCTGGAGAATCAGGTCCTTAGTTACTCTCTCACACATGTTGCACACAACAGGAGATTGTCCGTGTCAGATTTGTTCTCACTTGGGGCAATAGTGTAGTTTGGTTTCAGTGATTCCACATTCAAAGTGTTGGACAGAGCTTTATCTTCCCAACCCTCCTCCCCAGTCACAAAGCTAACGCGAGTTGCCATGTGGAAGATAGTCTCCAAATTTAAGTAAGGCCGTAGAGGTTGCTCCTCCAGTGTGAGTGAACGTTAACGTTAGCATCACCAGGCTAGCTAGCACTAGTCTGGATCACTTTGCAAGGTGTGTGTCTCAAATAGCTGCTGCCCTGATAAACCGTCTGCACACGGACCACACAGTACTTAAACTAACCGTCTCTTCTATTAGCTGTCATAAGGTAAAGTTAGCTAACCTTAGCTAGAGCTCAATGGTTAGCCCTACCTGTTCAGAAGAAACGTTGCCCACTCTCTTTATTGTCCAACCTGTGGTGTCCAGATGTTACTGGGCAGGATCACACAGGCCCGAACAGACGTTCTGGTCCAGCAACATCTTGAACGAGAGTTTAAAAGGTTTGATCTGTTATATATTATAAAACGGTGTTAAACAAAAAATAAAAAGCTATACTTTTCATATTACACAGATATTACAAGTCGCACACAGGCGTAAAATAAATGAACTATAAATGATAATAGAAAACTGTTTTATTTTCAAGTGCTCTTGAGCAAGGGATTTAGCTGCTGCCTCAACCCAGTAAGCCAACTGGGTTTATCCAGCAGCTGTTTTTGCTCTAGCTCTTCTCTTGAGCAAGGCACTAAAGGTAACTCAAATACTAAAGTATCACTCATTCTGTCTGTGTGTATCACATGTACCATGCGTACTGTGTGTGTGTGTGTGTGTGTGTGTGTGTGTGTTTGTGTGTGTGTGTGTGCGTGTGTGTGTGCGCGCGTGTTTCCAGGTTGCCTGTTTGTGTGGTCTGATCAGTGTGTCATTGTGTGTCCCCTCTCCCTCTCCCTCCTCCTGCCAGTCACCCCAGAGGCCATCGGCTTCCTGTCGGCGGTGGGCGTCTTCATCGTGGCGTTGGCCGTCCTCTTCCTCTTCATCAACAAGAAGCTGTGTTTCTCACGTGTTGGTGGACTGCCCTGCCTGGAGCAACATGGCCGCCGGAAGAAAGGACGCCTGGGAATCCGCCAAGGACTCGGTGAGTGACCAACGTTTTCAGTTAGATGTGTCCAGAACATCTCTGAAGTGAGATATAAGTCTTTTTTACCAGTGACCCGACAGTTGGCCAGTCTGATCCTAAAGACAACCAACATATTGTTGACAGATGCAGTTACAAGTCTTAGATGAGTGTTTTTGCACAGCTTCACAGTTGACTTGAACTTGAAGTTCCCGAGTCACACGTAGTCTGACCCCCATCATCAGATTTCCTGGGGAAACTCTACCCTTACAATACAACTCCCAGAATCAACAGGACACTCAAACCACCTCCCCCACGTTAAGGTAGCAGTTCTTTCATTCACCCGACAGTTTTTTGCAGCGTCTCCAGCTTTGATTTTGGTCCAGGCACCATGGCACCAGACTTGGCAATTCAAATGTGTTGGAGGCCGTCTTGGAGCTTTTTGATTCAGATCACATTTCCCTTCACACAGTCTTTGCTCTTGGCTGTTGACAATAGTCATAGTCTACAGAGCATTGTTTTTTACATTGCTGTTGGTATGTGGACTGTCAGGTGTTTGTATGTCAGATGTATATGTAGAGCTATAGAGTCATGCTACCTATTTCCCTCTGCCTCTTCCCTCCAGCTTCATAATATACACATGGCCATATTAATCTTTTTCAAGTCTGCGTCCTTTACATTTCTTCAAGTGAGCACTCCTGCTTTTTAGTCAGCGTTCATCTCTTATATAACCTGAAAATATCTCAGGGAGAGTATGTGCCTCCTGTACACATGATGACTTCAGTTAAACTGTTCAGTAACAGAGAGAGAACGTGGGTGGGTTTGTATTTGTACAGTGGTTCCCGTGGGCGAGTTTGTATGTATGACAGAAAGAAATGAGTGAGTGAGCCACGTACTGGCACAAAGCCTGACTCTACAGCAGCACACAATAAAAAAATATGAACAAGTTAAACCTTGGAGAAGAATTCAGCAAAGAGAAAAAACTGATTTCATTGAAGAAATACAGAAAGAACAGGACGCTCAGTTTGTAGATGTTAACTCTGTTTTTCATCATCGAGTAAAACTCTTTCCTCCCACTTGACAAACAATGCAAACACCCAGAGCAAAGGTTATTAAAGTTGGACTAAATGCTGAATTAAAGGACCACGCCACTGTTTTTCATGTTTCTATGCTTAAATTGCCAACTGTGCAACTGTGTCAAATGTTTGTACTAAACAAACAAGATATAACGTGTTAGTTAACGAACTCTAAAGATGCTGCTGTTGTTTTTCTCCTGTATCTTTGTAGTCTTATAGTCTAAAAACAGGAGTCTAAAATGTCACTGCTACTTTTAATCCTATAAAAACTTTAGGCTGAGTATCACTTCAGTGTTGTAACCAAACTTGGGCAGTAGTGCCAATAAAAAAGTGAGAGTTCCCTCCATGTGGGCTGAAGAGGGTAAATACTGCCACTAACTCACTCCTGAGCATGTGAGTCATTTTAACTCATTAATAAAAACTGTGACGATAGTTTGTGAACTGATCCACTGAAGCACACAGAACATTTGTCAGAATGAAATTAACATTACCACCAGCAGGATGGTTGACGAGTTAAACGCTGAGCAAACACTGAGCTGGTTTGTTTGCTCCTCACCTGCAGCAGGTGGAGCTTCTGGTATTTCTAGTTGGTTTCCTGAACAAACAGCACATCCTGTTTGGAGTCTGTTCAAAACTTTACCAACTTAAAATCATCTGGAGCGTCACAGGACAAGGTAGGAGCGCTTACTGTCTGTCAAACCATTACCACTTACCGTGGTAAGTAAAAAAACTTAAAATGTATGTATAATCCTATAGTTGTTGTTCTGCCTTCACTATCCAACTTTTTCAGTAAGTCACTGTGCACAAATTTTACTTTTCAGCTTAATATACTGTTGAACATAGATGTTTCCCGTGAAGATGGACACACAGTTCAGTTGGTGTGTGTTTTAATTCTATCGGTATAATAAGTGTTAGTAGGGAAATATTATCTCTGCATGTTTTTTCTGTTGATTTGGAAAACTTAAATATAAAAATGAGTATTAATCTGCTAGTTTTTCTCCTACCTGTGTTTAGCCTGTTTGTTTAAAAATGGCTAAAACAGTTATTGAGTTGGTAAAGTAGTCAATAATATAACTTTAAACAGAAAAAGCTAAATACAAAATACAATAGACTAAAGATTAGAGGTGTAATGAATCTCCAAACCCATGCTTCACTTCATACTTTGTTTTGTTTTTAAGGTTGGATGCTTGTAAATCATGAACAAGCATGATGTGTGTGTGTGTGTGTGTGTGTGTGTTAAAGTTTCATATAATCATTGAGCCATTATAGTTTTCTCCACTCTGAGAGCTTCCGCCTGTGAATAGCTTTAGGAGACAGAAGTTAACAGACCAATCAGACGTCGCTCGCCCACTCAGTGAGCAGCTTCCGGCTCTGTAAGTAACCATGGCGATTGCTCAGGTAGAACTGCTGACCTGCACCTTAAAGAGTGTGTGTGTGACTCCTCTGCATCATCTCATTCAGCTGTAGCTATCCAATTATGGTCAAATTATGACGTGTGACGAGTATTGTTCTGTAAGCATTTACATCTCACAGAGGAGCAGTAGTTCTATTCGCAGCCAGCACAGAATGGCTTTAGTATGCAGTACCTGTGAGTTGTTACCATGTGACCCACACACTGCACTGATTTGTTCTAGCATAGTTTTTGTCAGGCGTTGCCAAACAGATACAGTAAAGAGGAAGAAGCGTACACAGATATAAACAGAAATATATAGAAAAATACAGTTGTGTATCATCTGCATAGTGATGCATCTTTAGTTAATTCCATTACGTTTCGCTGCTAATTTATTTCCTTCCATCTGGATTTTTCACTTTTCCTCGCTTTTCCTCACTTACTCCTGATCTATCCCAGCTTTTCCTATTTGTCACCTCCTCGGTTTCCCTGTGTTTATCTCCTTCCAGTGAACAGTTACGGCGACGACGACGACGACGACGGCGGCGGCAGCAGCTCGTCCGACAGTGAAGAAGAGATCCTGAAACAGTTTGAAATCTCCGTGTCACGATCGCAGAGTTTCCGCACAGCAGCCGCGGGCGGAGGCGAACAACAGTCCCACCACACGCAACTGGCGTTGAGTCGACGTCACAAATTCACCCGACTGTCGGACCAGGAGGAGGGCAGCACTGAGCCCTCAGACTGTGAAGGTCTTTATCACTCTGACCATAATATTTATTTACCATAGGAACTATGTTAAATATTTTCCAGCTAATTTCTTGGACACTTTCTCATTAAGAAATAGCTGATAAATTGTAAATTTGTAGACTATTCCCAAAGAAGGCCTGACTAATGTGGAACTGTTTACAGATGTTAGATACAAGCCGGTAGAGCATGAGTCGTCTGTGAGGCCACATGTCATGGTGTCCCTGTAGTACATATATTTACAGCTGTTAGCTAAGTGAAAAAAGTGTTGATCATTATCCATCTGAGTTGCTGTGAGTGTTTGGTCAAATGTCTTTTCCTTAGCTGCATCTCACAGAAAACCAGCCAAATATCATTTTTACTACAGATTAGAGGCTGTAAAGGGCTCAGGGATGCGCTGTGTGATGGGAAAACTGTGGCAGGATGATTGTGGACAAACAGCATGAGGACACTTATTTTTACATTAAAAAGACGAAAAGAATGTGTCTAAAGCAAACTAATGCATAAAACAGTATTCTCTGCCATTTAAGTATTTACAGGAAGTATTTCCTTACAGGAAACTTGGAGTAGTCAACCTGAATTTTTTTCTTAGGAACACAGGACTTTAACTTCAGCATATTACCGTATTTAATATTTAACATACTGTGTGTTGCCAAAGGTTGAACTAATTCCTGAAATGTTCTTTCCATAAATTGTGACCAATGATAATCCCAGCATCCAACATAATCTGGATTATCATTTCAGACTGAATCGTGCAGCACTGTCACTTTCCGTTGCTGATATTTTCCCACACAACTGTATAAACGTGGATAAAAAACTCATGCAGAACAGTTCAACCAGTGTAAAGTTACTGACTCAGCCTCCAACCATGAAGTAATAACTCCATCAGATGGATGTACGTCCCATTCCTCAGTGGACGTTTCATATGATGCAGTTTTGGCTCTAAAAGGTCGACACACAGAAGAGAAGAGTTAGAGAGCAGCTGGTGAACACAGTGGAGCATGTTAAAGCTTAACACCCAGATAGTTTCATCAGGAGCTGGAAGGAACAGTGAGAGTAAATATTGGACTTAAATTCATCAGTTGGACACATACATTTCTCCACCTTAATAATCATGTTGCACCATAACTGCTGAACGTGGAACCAAACGACAGCTTTCTTCTCCGGTCACTTTAAGAGGTGATGATGTGTCAGTGTTTCTGCTGAGAACACGTTTACGAGTTTAGACGTTTGTCTGGTTTAATAAATGAGCAGCTGGTTGTCGGTGGGTGGTGACACTGTTTGGTTGGGGTCAGTGTGTCTCCACTGGTATTTATTTTCCGTCTTTAACCAACATGTGAGTGGTGCAGTGACATAACCCACAAACAAGGTAACACACACACACACACAGGCTGGTGACTCACCTCAGCCCATTGCCATGGTGAACACGATCCAGTCTTTGATAAAACAGTCAGAACGACCTTAATGATGATGAATTGGAGATAATTGCTATTGATTGTTCTGAGGTACAGCCTGTTCTGCAAGCACATCTCAGGAAAAAGCTGAGGTTTACACAATATCTCCTCTGTTAACACAGCCGCCCCACATAGGGTTTCTTCATGGCCAAGCAGGACGTGTTAACGTCTTACCCTCGCCACACACAGCCAGTAAGCAGGTGTTAGATGCAGCTGGCTGTATTTTTTCTCTAAGGTTCAAACATATTTGTGCCAGCTCTCATCTTTCCCCTGATTTTCTGTGCAGAATGGCAGCTTGTTTGTAGCCTGAGATGCAAACAGTCAATCTTTTCAACATTGTGATGGTTTGAGAGCTTTTTGGACATTAGTGATCTTTCAGTGAACAAACTATTAACGTAAGGGGGGATGAAAATAGGTTTTGTTGCTCATAGCTGCACTGTCCTTACACCCACAGATTGAAAACCAATCAACAGAGGGCCTAATGCTGACTTTCCTACCTTGTTGCCTTCCTCCTGCAGAAATGGAGGCTCAGAGCCAGCAGGGTTTCCAGGACCCGCTTTCTGCAGCGCTGGAAGAGAGCGAGAGGGCGTCTGCACTCTCCCTGGACAACCCCGCCGTAGTGGAGGTGCCCGATGCTAGAGACAGCCCCACCCCCAGCACGAACCGGCAGGCAGCAGACGGCAGCGAAAACGCAGAGAAGGCGGTGGCTCAGGACGGAAATGACGGCACTGACAGCTCCTCCACCTTGAGCCCTGAGGTACGAAAGCCTGACGTGTTACATGTGCTTCAACACATTGGCCACTTTATTAGGTACACCTGTACAATCTTAAGTCAGTCCCACACAGCAGCTCTGCTTTGAACTCCACTTTTACAAGGTTCTAATTTCTTAGCTTCTGTTGAAGCTCCATCAGTCTTGGCAGAGGTATCGCCGTCACTCTGCCGTGTTATCCTCTCAGGTTCATTTAGGAAGAAACAAAGCAAACACAGCTCTCTCAGGCCTTCAGGTTTCAAATAAATACTTGATATTTCCTTCACTCTCCACCGCGCTGTGTTGGGTAACAAACAGAAGCTCATGAATAATAATCAATGTGTGTATGTGTGTGTGTATTTGAAGGTTTTTAAGTGTGTGTTTGTGTGAGTCTCAGTTTGCGTGTTGGTGTTTTTGTTGTGCACGTAGGAGAGCAGAAATGTAGAATCTAACAACCTCCCAGTCGCCAATTCACACTTTGAAATTGGGAGCAATCTGTGCAGTAAACACCTCCCACATACACACACACACACACACACCTGACATCTAGAAACACTTCATAAATAACAAATGAGGTTGGATCAGTGGAGCTGCAGAAAACCAGAGAGAGCCGTGTTGTAGCAGAGTATTTCTGCAGTTACATAATGCCACAGCTAGTACTGTTTCTAATAATACTATGTCTACTATGATTACTGCAAGTACTACTTGTTATAGTACAAACACTAAGCTGAAGGTTCTTTTATGAAGCTTGTTTAAGGCAGTGTTTTGGGGGTGGTGGTCGTAGTTTGTTCTCCAGACAGGTCACACCCCAGTGGCGTCGACAAGGGAGGGGCCGTCGCTGATTTTTCACGCGTCCCAGCTAGATTCAATCCCAGTCTGGGGCACTGAACCAGTGACTTTATCGTCACGAGCTTGCTTCTCTAACCATATCTTAAAACTAGATGTTTAACCATTGGTGTGGATATGAATGACTGCATTCATCTGCACTTCATTACATAAATCATGTACAAGCAGCAGAGGGATAATCTCATTTCTCCTCCACCTCAAACCTGTTTTGGAAGCATCTGTCACAGTGACACAAGACACTGCTCCCTGACATTTTTCCTCGTTGTGTCTGAGCAGACAGAGCAGAGAGAGAGGAACAGGCAGACTGAACAGGATGGACAGCAACTTGTGGCCATGTGTTGCAGTTAGTTATCAGTCATGCAATCTATCTTTCATCCAGCAGCTTGAAACCACAACAGTCCGATGTGTAGATGGCAGAGAAACCTGAATTCTGCAGGAGAAATCTGCCTGATTACAGAAACCCTGTAACTGTGTTACTGTATTTATTGTCAGTGAGGCTTTCTCATGCCACTGCTGCTAGCCTTAACCATAACCAGGTTTACTGGTTACTTAACCAGTAATAAACCTAAAAGTAATGCTCACTACCTCCTCTGCTGCCTGCTCACCTAGATAAGACCGAGTGGTGAACGTTCACAGATGCTGCGTCTATTTCTGTGTCTTCCCCTTCTTTGTGCGTTAACCTCCTGACCTGCACGTTCAACAGACTCCAGCAGCGGCTCTGTGATTATCTTATCGCCTCTGCGGTTGCCATGTCGACGCGACACTCAGCCCTTCTCTGTCAACACTCGACACAATCGGTGTTGTGTTTGCTGTTTGTGCGCGGAGCTGAGATTGGCTGCAGAGTGAGTAGGTGGAGGAGGAGTGGGCTCCTTTCTGCTTTGTGACAGGATTTCTGCTCATTTGCTTTCTGTGAACATTGAAAAAGAGTCATTACACCTGGATGCAGAGAACCAGAAAACAAACACATCCACATTTAAACCTTTGTATTTAAAAATGATATCTTGACTTGACTGATTTTGTCCATGATGTATTTACATATATTCTCATGCAACGATAATCACATCATCCTGTATCAGACTGTCCCCACAGATGTGGACGCTTTGAGTGTCCAAATGATGCCTTATTTATCCATTTTCTGTTCCTTTCTAGTCGTGCCTCTCAATGCTGTAAAAAACCTGGTCTGGAAAGTGTGATTGGAAGATGAACCAGCTTTGAACCACACAGCTGTTACAAAGAATCAGCCATCAGATTTCACACATTCTGTATTTCTGTTCACGAAGTCTGGACTGTGATACCCACACCTCTGCTCTGTGCCGGTCACTGACTGCTTCTGTCATCAGTAGTTGCTGTTTTAGTTGATTAACCTGTTCTGTGTATGTTCAGCACACCAGTGGCTTCTTTCTTTTTCTGGACATTCTGATTCTGTGTTTTACTGACTATGATCAATGTTTGTGCTGCGCCATGAGTCTTTAGTGTGCAACAAAGGCAAATACTATCTTTATTTGCTCCCTGGCAGAGACTTAACATGATTCCTGCTCATTAGCTCCTTGTGTATTCTTATGTATTCTGCTATATTCATGTTTGGCGTAAGCTGGGCGGTTGTTGCTGCTGCTCCTCACCAGCTCTGTGATGGCTGCTGTCAAAGAGTCAGCTCAGTTTACTGAACATCTTAATATCTGAGAAGCTAGAAAGAGCAACGATCCTGCTAAATGCAGTGGTGCTGCAGTGGTCAGTGACTTTCCGGGTATCTTAACTGCTTAAATTAGCTTTTTTTTTTTTTCCTCATCTTTTCAGCAAGAACAGCCTCCAGTCACCGAAGTCTCGTCTCAGCCAGTCACCTCTTCCCCCCGCACACCCATCTCTAAATGTGGAGACCTGGTCCTCTCTCTGGAGTATCACCCCGACACAGAGAAGGTGCTGGTCTCTGTGATAGCGGCTCGGGACATCCCTGACAAGGCTCGCAGCGGGATGGACTCTTGGCAGGTGCATATGGTCCTGCTGCCCTCGAAGAAACAGCGCCACAAGACGTCGGTCCAGAAAGGCTCACTGCCGCACTTCAACGAGACATTCCGCTTTTCACGCCTGGAGCCGTCTGACCTGCAGATGTCGGCCGTCAGGTTCAGGTTGTACGCGCTCGGAGGAAGGATGTCCCGCGAGAGGATGATGGGAGAGAAAGTGCTGCGTCTGGGAGGACTCAGCCCGGACGGAGGCACGATGGAGACGACGCTGGTTCTGGAGCCTCGAAGTAACCTAAAGGTGAGTTTGTGTCAGTCAGAAAAAAAACATTTTTTTCTACTTGGTTTTTGATTTAATAATATTTTTTTGATTCAGTTTTAGTCAGTTCATTGTTTCTTTCCCGGTCTCTGTTTTGTTTTTGTGTATTTCAGTTTCAGTTTTACAGTAGTTTTAATCATTTTAGTTGAGAATAAAAGTTGTTAAGGACAAGAATCATGAAGATATGAACACTTCAGGGTTAAACCTAACTAAAATATGCAATAACATTCAACATCAATTCTGTATAACGTGTCCAACATTTACTTTTTGTCTGGCCAAGGTAACTGGCACAAAAAATCATCCATCCAGTCATATTCTGAAATTATTTAATAATAAAACTGTAATAACACAACATAAAAAGTCTGTAGACACCAAGGGACATTGGTTTATTTGTAGGATGCTTTAGGTTAAGTGGGTAGTCTGCTAATCACAGAGTTGGAGATTTGATCCCTGGATTTTACTGTCAACATATCGACGTGTCGTTGGCGACAATCTGAATCCCAAGTTGCTCCAGGTGACCAATGTGAAGAAAGTCTGAAGTGTTTCAGTTAAACTGAGAGATTTCACTCATGACAGAAAATATGAGTTAGGACAGATAGAAGGTGTGAAGCTCTGCTCCACGCTCGTCTTCATCAAACAGCACGTGAAGCTACAGTCATAAAAGACTCACTGTGTTTCTTCCCCGGTGTTTTTGTCAGAGTGTCGACTCCCAGTTGAGTTTGTCTGCTGTGTCTCAGAGCGACAGCGCCTCGTCCACGCAGTCTCTCACCCACGGCGGCGTCCCCGAGCTGCTGGTGGGTCTCTCCTACAATGCCACAACTGGACGCATGTCTGTGGAGCTCATCAAGGGCAGCCACTTCAGAAACCTGGCCATCAACAGGCCCCCAGGTCTGAGAGACACAAAATACTCTAATACACGTACTTATTATTGAGTACCTTGGCCAACACTTGAGGGCAGGTACCAGCTGACACCCTTTCTTCTGTCTTCCTCCTCAGACACCTACGGTCGGCTGACTTTGCTGAACTCAGTCGGTCAGGAGATCTCTCGGTGTAAGACGTCAGTGCGCCGCGGCCAGCCTAACCCCGTCTACAAGGAGACCTTCGTCTTCCAGGTCGCGCTGTTCCAGCTGTCGGACGTCACCCTGCTGATCTCCATCTACAACCGCCGCAGCATGAAGCGCAAGGAGATGGTGGGCTGGGTCGCTCTGGGTCAGAACAGCAGTGGGGAGGAGGAGCAGCTCCACTGGCAGGACATGAAGGAGAGTGGAGGACAGCAGGTCTGCCGCTGGCACGTCCTGCTGGAAGCATAGCGCAGCCCGACAGACGGGATTTAGTTTCTTTTTAAGCTGGAGGGGAGTTTATTTCTTAGTTAGAAAGCTGGAAAGACAATGGAAGATGCACGTAGTCGACATATTCACTATCATCACATCTGTCCAAACCTGGAGAAACATCAGGACTGGGTGGTTGTTTTGTACCAACACAAAGAACAAATTCATCTTCTCCTGAAGGCTGGTGGGAGTTTGAAACAAGAGAGTTTCTTGATAAATAAAGAAAGAATTGAACCAAGCCTTCAGCAAGGTTACATAGCAAAAAGACATGAGAAGTATTTGTTTTTAAAACCAGGAGTTCTCTGATGTTTTACACATATAAGATTAAAGATTCTCCCTAATAGCACAGAGAAGCAGGATGGCAGTTTCTAACTTTCCGTTTGCCCTGGAAGCTAGAAACTCTTGTATCTCTCGTTTGTCATGTGAACTCGAAGGGTTCGTTCCCAGATTCTCTTTCGTCAACGTCCATCAGCCACTATCAGGAGTTTAGGCTTTGTCCTTTCTGCTGCGGTTTTGTTTTTCTAGTAAAATGCTGTGTTAGAAAGTACACGTGAATTAGAAGTGTGTGCGTGCGACTTAATATTTCTAATTCTTGCTGTTCTCTCACTGACTGACGAATGGACGAGGATGCAAACAGTGCTGCACATCACTCGACTCAGTGCAGGTAGCTGAAACACATTCAGAGAGGAAGCAACAATCTGGAAATATCACTTTAAATGTCCTCTCAGCAGGTTTGTGTCCAACTTTGAACATGTCCTGCAGACCTGAGAATTTACAGTTTTATATAAGATAAGACCAACATGTGTTCATGAACTCATCAGTTATCAACAGCAACAGGCACAATACAACAAAAACGTTATGTAGTTTGCAAATAGTCGAGCTGAAAACTGTGTTTTTGTATTTGTACATGTCCCTAAGTTTGTATCCCCTCTTTAATTCTGTGTTTTGTGTGTAGTGGGTCTTGGTATTAGGCAAATACAATCTCAGCTGGACAGCATTTACTTTTTTTCTGAATGAATGAAGCCAAAAAGAAAGAAATGGGGGCAATAGGAAATACCCCCCATGACCCATTAGCTTGTAGATCCACTTTCAGAAGAAACAGCAGATGTGGTCTGCTGGTCTGGAGCATTCAGGCGTGTGTTAACACATAAACCTTCAAATGGCAATAAAAGCTCTAGCAAACAAGTTGCTGTTTAACATTCTGCGGTGAGAAAGATTAATGCAAAGACCTGCTGCAGTCCAAGAACTTCTCTTATGTTTTCACACAAAAACACAGAATTAAACGGCAGGGTTCTAACTTATGAACATGACTGTGTGAAACACGCCAGACGTCACCGACTGTCACGTTTGGTGGTGGCAGTAGATCAGCTGGGAGAGACAAACCCACGGTCAGTGGTTTGATTCCCGGGGTGTTGTTGGATAAGACGCCGATGTTGTTCTTCTTCATTTATGATTCTTTTACATCTCGTATGACAGAGGCAGAGCACATGACCCAGTATCAATCCGGCTGCAAAACAGGCCCACACCCCCACCCCCACCCAACTCTGTGCACCATCACATCACAACAGCTGTGATAATGTGAATCCGGGTCTAAAGCACTGATGGTGATGGAGGAAATCCTCATCAGAGGGCATCGAAGCTTCTTTATGGTTCAAGTGGAGGAGGAAGGCGTCTCATTCATATTCATTCACACTCTCTCCACACTTGAGCTACTACAGGCAGGAAGACCAGCAGCTGGAGACTCTTAACCCCGAGGGGATGAGACTCACTCCCCCCCCCCCGGCTTCTACATCATCCACACTTAATGATGTTATTTGGCCTTGGCTCCTTCACAGGGCAAAGCTCATTTCAACACCATCAGCGCTCAGCTGAAAAGCAGCTTTAAACGTCTCACTGAAGCTGTTAACAACGTGGGATGAATTACCCTGGAAGTGTGTGCAGCTTTTTTTTTTACCACTCTCTCTGTAGTAATTGGTAGTTACGGCTGCAGAGTCGTACAGCGTGATGACGGTAATGCTGCTGCTAATGCTCGTCCTCTTCCCGTTTGAACATCACTGAGTCATAAGGCAGTGGTTCAGCCCGCAGGGGGGGATTAAATGTGTTTGTGTAGACAGATTCTTCAAGAGCCTGAGGGGTGCACACACCGAGAGCAGAGATGTGTTTATCGGAGCGTTCGTTTTCGTTGAGCAGGTGACGGAAAAAAACAGGAAATTGCTCAAAAATCAAAGAGTTTTAGGGTAACGAATAATGACAGTTTCATCAGTTTCATCAGTTTCATCAGTTAGGTAGTTCTTGTCCTGTTCACGCACACACACCCCTGGAGGCAGATTTTAATGACATAAAAAAACTTTATTGTATTATTATGTTTTATTATTTTAATGATGATGAAAAACCTAATTCAAAGACAACTTTTTATATTATCAGATTATTGTTTGCATAATATTATAAATCCAACTAAAACTATTAATTACATACATTTTTCTTCCTCCTTAAAATCTGTCCAAGTCCAAGACTCATCGAGTCACAAACGCCGCTCTCCTGCATAAAATCCACACGTGTTGAACCCCCGTGCTCCGACTCAGTCCCTATCTTTGGTTAACACAATACTTCTGAGACTGACGCTAAACATTGGTTTTGGACAGAAAAATCGTTTTCATTTTCATCATGTATATGGATCCACTGCTGAATATCACACACTCCTCTCTCTCTATTTTAATGAGAATATAGTGATTTATTATGTTCAAACAGATTCAGGGAAGTTTCCAGTAGACATAGCGAGAGAGAAAAATGCTTCTGTTCTACAGTCAAATGTGAGTGTGAATAGTGACATGACCTGTATTTACTGCACAGGCTGATATATTTGATGCATGTGAAGTTGTTGTACAGAATCTCTACATCTATTCTATAGTTTTTTAATCTAGTAAATGTTCAGTGTTCTTACATATCTCCCAGGATTTCTATTGTAGTTACACATCTGCATGCTCAGTTCGCGACTCCAGGTTGTTTTACAGATGTGTGACAATCGGATTGTAAAACTGTTGTAATACTCTGATGAAGTGCCTGTAACGTTTTGAGATGAAACGCGTCCAGCTCGACAAAGACATGATCCAAATTTGCATGAAGCCTTCTAGTTGTTCCCTGTGAATGCTGCTGCAGGACTGCATGCATGGGAGGTTTGTTCCCGTAGACCAGGGCTGGAGTCCAGGTCCAGAACGGCTCTACACTGGACTGAAGCAGAAGCGGAAATGCAGCAGGAAGGAACCTGTGTGTGTGGAGAGTGGAAGACGAAAACAGTGGATGATTATGTACAGTATATGTGTGGAGACTGTAGAGGCTTTGTTCCTGCAGCCCTGGTCTGGACCGTGCATGCTGAGCCCCCACAGCACCCAGAAAGCACTTTTTGTACCAAGTTTTGTCGTTGCCAATAAAACCCAGAAGATCCCCACTGTTGGAACGTCTGTCTGCCATCTGTTCTCTCTTTTCTCAAGTCAGACGTCTCAATTTGTGAGTTTGAGGGATTTTAAACCGTAGTTAACAACAGGAAAAATAAAAACCCAGTTTACCCGTCTCTGATTGGCGGTA
Source organism: Ctenopoma multispine (assembly GCA_034779795.1). Taxonomy (NCBI): domain Eukaryota; kingdom Metazoa; phylum Chordata; class Actinopteri; order Anabantiformes; family Anabantidae; genus Ctenopoma; species Ctenopoma multispine. The sequence goes on from JAUYWH010000014.1 coordinate 1,405,127, forward strand.
GTGATTTCCTGTTTGTTTATGAGCTGAGCAAATCACATGGAGATTATTAGAGATTAGGGAAAAGTGTCTTAAAGGGTTTTTGTGTCAGAGTTGAGTCTAATCTTAGGCAGCAGATGTCTGCTGAATAAAGACACTGAAAACTGAAGGGTTTTGTAAAAGGAAGCACAGTTAAAGTTTGATGCTGCAACAGTCACAGAAAAGGTTAAGAGACAGAAAAAGTTCTGTGCAAAGACCTAAATAACATTTTTATTCTTTTGTCTGAAAACTGATTCCACTACGTCGTTTCTCCGGACACGTGACAGGAAAAACATCTTCCTGCACAAACCTTCGCTCGTCGTCGCTCTCTGTTGTAAAACTCCGCGCTGGATGCGAGGAGACGAGGACAGATGCAGCGTCATCACCGAGTTACTCAGTCTCCTAGCAACAGGAAACATCTGCCTCCGCGAGGACCAATCAGGGCGCGGGTGGAGCGGGGCGCGTTGTCTCCGGTTGCTGTGAACGGGATATTTCAGGAGGCTGCGGAGCAGTGAGCGTCTCACCCCCGAGGAGCTGGAGCTGTGCGCCCGTCCACCTGTCTGTGCGGGAACCGAGCGAGGGACACTCACACTCGCAGGCCGAGCTGCAGCGCCGCTCAGACGCAGCGAGGACGCGTACGCATCGCGCTGAGGAGCTGGAACTGGGATTTACTCATCTGCTGTTGGACTGAATTTATAAAGGTGAGAAGCTTTAATGGACATTTATTCATCATGAACCTGTTAAACACAGACGCTGTAGAAATTAGAAATGATGAATGAAAATCAATAAACACAGGCTAAAGGTAAAATATGAGGTAAGGTAGCACTTTACATATAATCATTTCATATTTATTAGGATGTGATTATGAATTCATTTGAACAAACACATAATCGCCTCTGTCCAGTGGAAATCACGCCACGTCCACTGTGACTCTGTGTAACTCTTCTGATGAATAACCCTGTAAGAAAACTGTCTGTTTGTAAATGCATGGACAGAAATGTAAACGTGGTTGTGTTATTAGCTCATACAAAGCTGATATTTCACAGATTATATGGCGTCTAAAAGTGGCTAAATAGATTTCACTGAAGTTAAAATCCACTTTTAACCCTTAACGTTCACCTCAACAAACTTACAGACTGATAAATCCATGAACTGCTGTGCAGCATGCTTCTGTTTAATGATGCAAAACAACACGCACACACACACACACACTTCCCACGCAGCCTCTCTCTCTCTCTCTGCACACACTGACCCATCTCTATTCTCCCACAGATAAAATGTCTTTACAGACTTAAGTACAAAAGGGGTTTGACTACAAATGTTGTTTCCACGTTGGTTTTAATAATTTTGTGGTCGTCTGCTGGTCTTTTGGTTGTTTTGCATTTATTTTGTGTTGGTGGTTTTTGGTTGTGATGTGTGTGATTATTCTTATTCTGCTCATGTTTCTCTGCTGTGTAGTTCTGGTTGATGTGTCACATATGTTGTGTATTCGTGGTCATGTTAACTGACCTCTCAATGAAGAAACGTGAATGATCATGTCATACACAGAGGGCCAGGGCCGGCCTGCTGGGGCTGCTATACCTGCTTAGTAATCCACATACACTCAGTAACCTGTCCTGGCTCTTGTTGATTCTGCAGATAGAAAGGTGGTGTTATCAGGCCGTGCTGATTCATGTGTGCACGTAAAACACTCTGTGCTCCTCGGCTTTCCTGTCATGATCAGTGCAAGCAAACAGTTTAATGTGTGCAGAATTACACAGCCTGTGCTGTCTAAAATGTAATGCATCACTTCTTAATAAATAAATACATTTTGATGTGTGAATAGCCTCTTTGCTGTTTGGCTGTTTGCAGTTTGAGTTTTTTATGAATGGGACTTGTTTCTGGCAACATCCACCTTTGAAGTCACTGATTGAACACTGCACAGCCTGCAACTTCCAATAATAGTTTATTCATTTGCTCACTGATTTTCTGTTGATTTAACATGTGATGCTTTGAATTGTGCAGAAAATGAAACATCAAGGAAAAACTCTAATTTCGTTGATTCTCAATTCCCACATTTGCTTCCGGTTCAATCTGAATTTACGAATCACCGACTGTGTGACTTCACATTGTGAAACAGAAGCCTCCACACATTGGCTAATGGACATGTAGGGTTTGATATGTAAATCAGTTTCCCGGCCTTCCCTCTGCTACATGTTTAGTTTAATCTATGTTTTCCTGCCTCCAGCAGCCCCTTCCCTGCGAGAGAGACCAAACCATTTAACAACGTCGAAAGTTGCTTACTTCAAGAGGAAATATGCGGAGGAGGAGGATTTACACGGAGGCCTACATGGATATTTTCAAAAAGTATGCAGCCGTTCTTTGTGCACATTTTTCCTTTGAATTTCAGGGCCAGCGTTCAGAACAGGTTCATTAGCTTTCTGTGGAGAAACACTGATGCTTCTCTTCTCTTTCTGATTCACTCTATCATCATCGTCATCATCGTCGTCTCTTCACTCAGTGATTTTAATTAACATTACATTTATTTGAAGTGACGTTAATTGTCTTCCAGCTTCTGAACACTCAACTCTTTCTCAGCCTCTATGCAGACAACATCTTTATGTTAAAGCCAGAATTCACATTACACATTTCAGCTTAACCAGCTTAGAACACTCAATGAGGATTATCAAGCGTCCTTACTCCAATGATTATGCATCATCATCATCATAATATTTTGAACATGTGGCTACTTTCAGCGGATCAACAGCATGTTTTTGATGTTTCAGTGCTTTGGTTTTGTCACTTTGACTCTCACACCTTCATCTGCTCGTATCAGCTACAAACCTGATGTCTTATTTCTCTGATATCATCCTTCTAAATAAACCTGTCAGATAAAAAGGTAAAACCCACAAACAAGTGGTGAAATGTAACTCGGTACTTTTAGTCAATTACTGTACTAGTTTTCTGATAACCTGAAGAATCAAATGTTCCTCTGGAAGGTTGAGGAAAGTCTGCTTCAGCACAGTTATCAATTATGATAAAGAAACATTCATATTTAAAAGCAAAATATATTAAAGAAATAATTTAAAAATATAATAAGTATGAGTATGAGTATTTTTTTCTTCTTTAAGGGCATTTTGATGCTATAGTTCTTCTGAACCTTCACTCAAGTAAAATCTTGAGTATTTATATTCGATAATTAAGAAAATGATCAAATGATCTAATGATCTACTTCTACACCACTGGCACAAACTAATCTCCTTCCTTTGCGTTTGTTATCTGCAGCACTTGATACTGCAGGAGGACCGGAGCTGCATCCTGAAGCTGTCCCTGGAGAAGCTAAGGTTCCTGGAAGACCCTGAGGCCTACCTGCGGCGCTCTGTCCTCATCAACAACTTGCTGAGGAAGATTCATCATGAGGAGGAGGAGCTGGAGGCTGAGGAAGAGGAAGAAGATGAAGTAGAAGAAGAGGAAGAAGAAGAAGGAGAGGAGGAGGTCACTGGAGAAAAGGGTCAGTGGAGGCTGATGTACCCGGACAGGAAGAGGGTGAAGGTGCTGGTGACGGACTGCTGCTCTCCGCCGTTTGGCCTGGAGGAGCTGCAGCACTACAGGCTGGTTCCCTGTTACCCCTCAGCTGGATGCCTGTACAGTCTGGGAACCTGTCCAGGACTCGCCCCCAGCCACCAGGTCCTTCTGTACAACCTGAACGACAATGGTTGACTCTCCATCTTTTCACAAAGCTGGGAAATGCAGACGTGCTGTTTGTTCAGAGAGCCTGGAGGAAGCCTGCTGCTGTGTCCCTTCGGTTTGCCACTAAGAACCTCTGAGGGACACGTGTCCGTAGGCTCCGTTTTGGACATCGCCTCCTCTCGTCACCTTGCAAAGAGACAGTGATGGATTTAAGAAGCTGAGAAACCCTGATTGTTCTTCTTTCTCAGGATTGACAGGGTCTCCGATGTCAAACTGTCACAGCGTCACTGCCATTTACTATTTGTGCAGATGTGAGAGCCTCTGAGCAGACAGGAGTGTTTTACTTTAGCTGTTGCTGTGTTACTGATTTTTATTGTCATTGTTGCTCATGTGAACTGTGAGCGTATTCAGGGATTTACGGACTGCAGGCTGTTTTTCATGCACCTTGGCTTGTGTGGATAAAATATGCTGATATGCTTCTGTTGTGTTCTTATGCTATTGTGTGATTTATGAAATATTTTGTGTGACATTTCCTGTCATGCTATCTCACGTTCCTCACTCTCTGTGGTGCATTTACTGCCTGTGGGAAGACTGTTTCTTTCTGTAATTGCTGTACTGTGTTCATTCTATATATGCACTTAGTTTTGCATCACGATTGTGCATCATCCTGCTGCCCTCTACTGGCAAAACAATTAATCTTGAAGACTTTTTCTGTGGCTGATGTGTTAAAATCACAATGAAAAGTGAACGATTGCCCCACAATTCAGCATTTAAAGTAGCATTAAAACTCGTTAGCTGATAAATGCTATCATGCAGTTGTAAAGAGATATGTAACCACATCTACTGCACATTTAAATTCTGAACTTATGTACAGTTTTGAGGTACATTAACTTTACTTCAGTATTTCCATTTTAAAGCAAATGACGCAGAACATTTTTTTCTGCTACCAAATATTATTTTTGTGACTGAGTTTGAACTTTCTTTAGTTCAATTATCACAAAGCAGCATTTCTTTATACAGTGCTGATTTAAACAGTACAGGGTACTGGGCTTCTGCAGGGGCCTATGGTGCAAACAATAACTCTTTACAACACACATTAAGATTTCACAGTGGCAAAAGACAAAAAACAGTTTTTTTCACCTAAGGTTTCTGTAGTTTTGCTAAATCAAAAGAAGATATTTTATTATTTAATGTGGAACAATGTTGCTTTATTAAGCTAAACCGTTGTATGACAATAGTAGTTGATGAATCCCCCTTTCTCAGTGTCTCTTTCTGTGTTTCGAGTATTCAGTCTCTGTCTGAGAGTTTGGAAACTGTGCATCTTGATAACAATCACTACAATAAAAAAACACGTGTGAAACAAAGTCAAGGCAACAATTAAAGATATTTTAAAACAAAAATTTATATTTTGATGAAAACGCATATCCTATTCCATATTTAAGATAAAATATTTTGAGAAATGGTTATTAAACTTTTTTTCAGGTGGTTGATTATCAAATAAAATATGTAAGGTGAACAAACGTTTGATGTGATTTATGCATCTTTGTGTAGAAATATCGTCCAGTTTCTGTCTCAAAGTTCCAAAAAATAATTATATATATATTAATAATTGTAATAAAAGCCAAAGAAAGTTTAACTCAGTTTTACAGTTATGAAAAGTTTCAGTTTCAGTACCTCTGAAGGACCAGTATACTAATAAAATGGAGTTTTCTCGATTACTGCAAGAAAAAAATAAATGTATTAAAGTATGTATGTAAAAAAGTAATACAATTAAACTGAGGTAGAAAACCTGTCAGTAAAAATATATTAGCAAGAATACACTCAGTATTTATGTATAAAACAATCACGTCAACCTAAATGACAAACATCCTGCACCTTATACTGCATCATCATCATCATCATCTTCATCTCCTCAAATCCTCAGGTTTTACTAACAGTTTTTTCTCTGTCACCCCGGGAAACACTTTGCATCCGTCTTCTGGTACTTTGAACCCGAAAACAGCAGCTGTAGACACAAACTGGGCGATGCGTCTTTAACAGACCGTGCGCGCTCCCGTGGACGGCAGACCGTTTCTGACGGAGTCATTTTTTGACACTGGAGCAAATGTTGCCTTCTAGTGCTCCTATAAAAATCATACTTTAGAGACTCAAGTCAAATACATTCATAACTCAAACAAGTGACGCCACGTAGCATCTGTCTCTCCATTATATTTCATGAGAACTAGCAAAATCAGCGTATCTATGTTTTTTTTTGCTTGTTCAATGATTTTATTTTGTTTATTTAGACTTAGCTATGAAATACAAAAGCACATATTTACAAAAATGAAAAAAACAACAACTCAAACATGTGAACTGCAATCAAGAAAGTTCAAGGCGACCAGATCCAAAATAATAAATGATGATTTTTAACATAAGTTGGACCAGAATTGGGGTCAGGATAGACAATTGCAAAATTTCCGACAGCACCTGAAGGCACCAGGACAGGCGCTCTCCCCGGGTCGCTCCGTGGAGCTGTCATTTTCAGGAGACCACGGATAGCGGGACACCGACTCCGTATCTGGACCGCTTCTAACGACAGCCGTGCGTTTTGGTTCTTCCGTTAACGTGTAACGGAAAGCAGGTTCTTTTTGGGGCCTAGTACAACTCGTTTTACTTGTTTTAGTGGTTCGGGGTTTACTTTTGATCAGCAACTGCCATGATGCGCGAGCTAGCTAGCTAACGTTAGCCGGGCAGCTAGCATCCAGTGTAGCGCCTCTCTCCGCTGTGTGGAAGTCATAACCCGGCTTAAACATGGAGAACAGTAACCGTTTCGTGGGGCTGTTCCGCTATCTACAAGACCCCCACCTTGTCTCCCGCTTTCAGCAAATGTGTGGGGTACGCGGGACGTTTTCGAGAACCGTGTGCGCAGCCACTAACGCCGGCGGCAGCTGCAAGGAAGCGGACCGGACACACTCGCACAACAACGGGGCTTGTCATCGTCGTCACAAAGCCGGGGGAAATGAGAATGAAAACCTGGCTGCTATCGGAGCTGGAGAGGGAGAAAAAGTCCAGGTGGCAGCAGGCGGGGTTAGGAAGAGGATTACTGAGGCCGACATTGTGAAGACCCAAGGGGAGGAAAGTGAAGTTTCCCCCCAGAACGGGGCGGTGGTTTCCGCAGCTGCCGCCGGGGGAGAGACGTTTGTCGCGGGGAGCAGCGGCCGCAGGCTCGCCGGGTCTGCGGCGGCGGACGTGGGCGGTTGCAGCGGGGCCGCGACAGACACTTCAGGGGCAACCGGGTCAGAAGAGAGGGAAACGGAGAAGAGCAGCGAAGCCCCGGGCTCCCCACGGAGCAGCACGTTGAAGCCCCTCCGAAAAAACTCCCTAACGGGCGACACCGGGCAGGAGTTTCTGATCGAGAACCGGTTCTTGTACTACCTCTTCACGTTCGGAACCGAGCTGGGCAACGAGTTATTCTACATCACGTTCTTCCCCTCCATCATATGGAACGTGGACGCCTTCGTGGGCAGGAGGCTGATCATGCTCTGGGTCTGGGTCATGTATCTGGGACAGTGCATGAAGGACGTGATCGGCTGGTCCCGGCCCGCTTCGCCACCTGTGGTCAAGGTGGAGATGTTTTACAACTCTGAGTACAGCATGCCGTCCACGCACGCCATGTCGGGCACCGCCATCCCCTTCTCCCTGTTCTTCATGACCTACGGCCGGTGGGAGGTAACGTAAACGCATCTTAATCTACACTCACCCGTCAGTGTGTTAGGTCACCTGTGCAATCTGATGCAATCAAACACTTTGAGGAGTGCATTCTGTTTAAAGATGCCCCCCTCACGTATATTAATAGTGTGACCCAAATCAAGCAACTGTCACTGGTGGAAAGGAGAAGCTGCTGGAGCCACTTCCTCCTGATTCCCACGAACGAAACCGAGAAAGTTCCTCTTGTGATGTTCAGTAACATTTGCTTCTCATTTGCCTTTTGTCCATATTCCACAAGCGGCAGTAACATGAATGTTCAAGTCTAATCCAGATGTGTTGCACATGTGCCTCATGATTACGGTTTCCGCAGGAGTCTCACATGTTCAGGTCTTACTGACTTTAATTCATTTAAATAAATAAAAAGATCAATATTAGTTTACTTTAAGAACAGTAGATGTGTAAACATCACTGACGTTGCATCAGGTAAAGGTGGAGCTGATTTTAACCACTTCCTGTACTGACAAGTGACTAATTCACAATAATACATTAGTACACAGTGGAATTTAGTAACACCATCATGAACTGCAAATATTCAAATAAAGGTATTCAAATTTACTTCAGTACAGTGCAGCACAGTACTTGGCTAAATGTACTTAGTTACTTACAGTTTCACAACTGAGAGGTAACGCTATTAAGTTCACTTTGCTAGTTTCCTAACAACATTGCTATAACTAATTGCAGTTTTAGTAATTCCTGTGAAATCTACACCCGGCTCGTTAATGTGAGAGCTGAGACCCGACCTGCACCTGATACACGCACAGATCAGCCACAGCAGTAATACCCTCTGGTGGCTTTAACATGGGCTTGTCCCATTCAAATGTGCAAAACCCTCGTGCAGCTCCAGTTGGTTATGATGTAAAGTAAGATGTAAAATAAATAAATAAATTGGCTGTTGAACAGGCCCAATTCACCTGGTCTCCCTTTAACAAATATTATGTTCCACATTTTAATGTGCACTGATATTCTTCAAGGTACAGAACAGTGCAGTCAAACGTATATTTTTTTATATTTTCTTCCTGGTGTACCTCCGTATCTCTTGTCATTCCCCTGAACCTGTTTTGTGTTTGCATAATGTCGCTCCAGTTCTTGCTTTTCCAGTCTCAAGAGAATTCCTTGTGAAGTAGTGTCTGAAGTGACGTCTGTGGTTTGGTTTTCTGACCGGTTTCCTGCTCAGGTCATAAAATAATCTAGTGTAACCACCTGCAGCTACAAGTGTGGCCGACAAACTTTGCAGCACACGGCTTCCTTCTTGGGCACAGATCTCTGTTTTCAACTGTACACTCGCGTACAGATCCCATGTGATGGAGAGCAGAGAAGCTGAATAAGGCAGTGTTACCTTTACCCACTTGGCTGCTGCTGCGTTGCTCATGGACAGTGTAATATTGACGGATTCAAGGTCAAACCTATGATCCTGCTTTTTACAGAGAAGCCTATGTTATCAAGTGCCAAGTCCTGATACAGGATCACGGAGACTTTGCCCTGTGAAGTCAGTCTTCTGCAGCTCCATCATTAATGAGCCGCTCTGTACTTCACTGACATTTAGTGTTCAGCATGTCTAAAAACTCAGACACGGCTCACAGTCCACCTTCTGTTAAAGTAGATAAAACTGATGGAAGTGTCTCACGTTGCTGGAATAACATTCATGCAGGAATTTTTTTTTAACAAGCTGTTCTCTGTTGTTCTTTGCTTCATCTCCTCCTATTCACTCGGGAGGAACAACACTTCATTGTGGTCTAGTCTGTAAAAACCAACAGAGAGACTGTGTAGTCCAGTCTTTTTGTCTTGTCTGGACGTCCACATAGTGACAAAAACAAAACCACATGAAAACAAACTGCAGGATGTTCTGACAGGACTGAGATTCGAGGGAAACGTGACCAGTCCGTGTGAGACTTTGTCCGTGGGGAAAAGCTGCACTTTCTCACTTCCTCTAAGCGTACTTACTTTTTGCTCAGTAACAGTTCATTATGCCATGCAGTGGGTTTGAAAGCTGTATAAAAACTAGTAAGTCAGCTGTTTCATCAAATCTAAAAAATCTATTAATCATCATTTCAGCTCTAATGCTCAATGAAGTTGTAGATGCTGCAGTGGCGAAATGACTGTATGATTGTAAGTTTGTACTTGAAATGTGGACAGTGGTTCAGCTGTACACTGGCGTGTAGCAAGACTCTTTTGCAACCTTTATCTGCACTTGTAGGCAGATATTGCACAAGGACACCAGTCCTCCAGTGATTACCGCTTCTTGTTACTGTCAGTGTCATCGCCTGTCATATTGTGCACAGGGCTGTTTGGTACGGTGAGGAAAAAGAAGCACACAGATTTGAAATGTGAACCTCTGGAAGAATCCTCAGTGTTGCGTTTGAATTGCAGCAGACAAGAGCAGACGTTGGAGTGATTTACGCTGCTTTACCTCCCTGGAGGTAAAGCAGCGTAGAGATAGGAGATAAGGGAGCCAGCCCCTGACTTTCGAGTGAAGGACTCCGAGATAAGACAGATTTAGTGTCTGTATCTCTCTCCTCTCTTCTTAGTGTCTGAACAAGACTCTTTCTATTTGAATCCAACCATTTGGTGTAACACTTCCCAAACTATCCTTATCACCAGATGCAACATTGACCTTTGTCTCACTTTCTTTGTCTCCGGTGCTCTTACATTTATTTTTGGTCTTAAATGTTGAACGTGCTGACGCCTGCTGTCACATTTAAGCTTCATATTTCACCGTGCTTCCACTTCTCTTTGCAGCCAAACGGTTTCAGCACATGTATGATAAGTTGGTGAAGTGCAGCAGTTTGGTTGCGTTCAGTCCTTTGCTGTTAACGGCTAACATAATGTGCCTCCGGTCTCCATCTACTGTATGTTACAGACTGTGGTTTAAATTTACATTTATATTTTTAGAAGTGGTCAAGAACATGAAGGAACGTGAAGGATACGTTAACGTAGCTTCTGCATTGGAAGCGTGTGTAGGCACCAGTACGGTTTAGAGATTAAATAGATTTTGGTTTGTAGTCCAGCCCACATGGTCTTGAACAACGTGTGCACACATCAGGTGTTAGTTTATTACTAATCAGACTGTAGCTGTACACTGCAGCGCACATATTATTTAAAGTATAAAAACACTCACATAAAGGACAGTTTTCTCTAAATCTCACAGCAGACACATTCACCCACAGTTAGATAATTTCTTTTTTTTCCCAGCCAACTTTGACCTTAATGTTATTGCAGTGCTGTGGGTGGATCTGACTCACTGTTGTCATTGGTTTCTCAAAGGCTCCAAGTCTGACTTGTGATTCAGTAACGGCTGTAGTTTATCTCTGACTTGTTCTGGTGTCATCACTGGGTGGAAAGTCTGCAGAAACGCTGAGATGACTGTTCTGTCTTCGTTTAAAGGAGCATAAAACATCAAGTTACAGTTTTCAAATTTGAATTACTAGTTTTGAGCCTTTTGTGATGAACACACCATCCTGGTCTGTTTCAGTAGTAAACCACTTACTGCTAGTAATAATAATAATATTAATTCTACATGTGACCAGGAATCGGGGAGGAACCGAGAAGTGAACCAACAACCCTGGGGTTCATCAAACGTGAGATACCAGTGCAGAAAATGAGTGAGACATGGAGCCTGATGTAGGGCAGAGACACATCAAGCAGACATCAAAGAATGTGTTAAGTAAAGTGGCTGATTGTTGTTGCCTTACATCTGTTCCAAGATGCACTTAAACACATCACGAAGACATTTACATATAACCATTAAGTGTAACACAGCCTGTTCTGCGCCTGTGTGAGAGCAAATCTCTGCATATCAGCAGGTGGTGGTGTGGTTTGGTATGTGTTTGACATTAACAGAGGGAAAGTGGTCTCTCTCTCTGGCCTGTTGGTAGTTGCAGTGAGTGAGTAAGTAAGTCAAAACCTCTCTACCTGTGGAGTTGAGTTGTGCAGTTGCGTGACTATGACTTGAAGGACTTCAGACACAATTTGATTACAAAATACTTTGCAAATCAGCTGTGACCTTCCACGACAACCTTTTGATTTGATTCTCCCCAGGTCCAGATATTGAAGATTAATTGAATTGAATTGAATTGAATATGTGTGACTTAAGTATTTTAAACTCACTAATGAATGATAGAAGTTTAATTAAATAATGAATTAGAAAACTATATTTGTTCGACACAGTACGTGTAAATGCTACAAACTCCAGTTGAGGTTTTTCTTAAAAAGCAAACAAGACACCAATGTGAGACTTTTAACGCAAGAGAGAACGAGTCTCTCTGTGAGCTTCTCTTCTGACTCGCTGCATCGACTGACTTGTCTGAGCAAAGCAGGAATGTTTGCATTTGGATGGTTCACAGTCAGATGGACCTCCTCCCATCCTCCTCCAGCTTACACTGGAGCCAGATGTCTCTGTGGAAGATGGTCGCAAGAGGGAAAATAAGGCAGAGGATGAACAGAAATGAGCAGTTCAAAGAAGGGCGAGACTGGAGGAGATGGGAGGAGGTGAGGAGAGGAGATTAATACAAAACAAGTGAAGATGAGAGAACAGAGAACTGCAGAGGGTGATAAGAGGACGGAATGAGAGCAGGCTACACCATCAGAGAGAAAAGACAGATGTACTAGAAAAAACACACCAGAAAAATCTGGTATTTTTCTGCATGGACTTTCACACGCAGTGTGACATAAATTCTCTTTACGTCATCCATTTGGGCCAGAACAGAAAACATCACAGTAAACGGGCTTTGTGTTTGACTTCCTCCCTCAAGCAGGAACATTATGTGGAAACACAAACGGCTTTTCCTGCAAACATGAATGAGTTTAACAGTGTAGAGTTTCCCATCAACCCAGAGTGTTGCTTTGTTGTCATTCAAATTCTCCATGAATATCAACATAAAATCTCTTCCTGTTCAATTCAAAACAAGGAAAGGAGGCTGCAAAAAGAGATGAGTGGACCTCTCTCCATTCAGAGCCTGCAGATGCAAAGTGTATAGCTCAGAGGTTACACTGCAACTATTCAACAGCGCGTTACAACATTAAGCAGGAAATCAATGAGATATAGGTTAAAGTCATTAGTCCTCTTCTTGTGCGGTCACTCAGTTTTTTAAGAACAGTCTGTTGTGTGCTGATTTATGTGTCACATTGCTTTTGTGAGAAAACCCTGCTCTGAACCAGCCAATAAGCAGCATGCAGAGAACCACAAGCCACAGAACACCATGTTCACAAAACTCTGCCTAAGGCTGCTGCTGCAGCACCGCAGAGATCACAGACGTGCGGTCAGTGCGAGCTGGCAAACGTGGCCCTGACAATGCCGTGATACACGTTCTGTGGGGACGTGGACGGACAGAGGATGCTGTTAAAAAGTTAAAATCATATCGTTCCCCACCTGTTTTTCTCTGAACAAACCCGCTGGTCTCAGCATGTTAGGCGGCTACGTCTAACCCGGTCTCACAGCTGATCACACAGAATCTCCGTCTGTGCTGAGGGAGGTCTCAGAGTTTACAATTAACACTTGTTTAAGATTTAATCACTTCTACCTGCTGATCAAATTCTTAAATATATAATAATCTTATTATTAGCTAAATAAAACGTTAAGGAAACATAAACGTCTGCACAGATTTCACTTTAGTGACAGTCCTAAAAACAAAAACACTTTAAACACTTTCTGAGAGTGAAGCGATTTAGTTTACTTCTGTTACTCACCTCTGCATAAGAGTTGGTGCATTTTAGCTGTGGCTACTTTATTAACAGTGCCAACAAATGCTTTAGCAGATAAGCAGTGATTATGTGGAACAAAGGTTATCTCTGTGTCATAGAAATACATTAGTCCAGTAAAATACTGAACGGCAGTGTGCACACTTTATGTTAATAAAGGTTAAAAAATGATCTTGATGTGTTTCTGCCTGCTGCATGTTTTGAAATACCAGCTGAAGGAGTAAATCTATCATTGCTGCAGCATCTAACACACCATGTGGGAGAATACACTGATAAAATGCAAAGGGAGAGATTTAGATTTTATCTTTATTATGGTGCCTGCAGTGCAGCTGAGACATTTGTTTCTTTGTCCTTCACTTTCTTACGCACTTTGACCGTGAAAACCTCAGCAGTGCGTTTCGTAAGTTCTTTGGAAAATAACACACAGTATTACACACGGAGAACATAAAAGATATTCCACAAATGGTACACTCAAAGCTGGATAATAATGTTTCCACATGTGCAGTAAGGTCTTAAATACTAACTATTAACAGCTAGAAGTAAGAAGTAGTTTTGGAAATCACAGAAGAGAAGCGACATCTTAAAACAACATCTTATCTCAGCTCTCAGCGATGGTGGAGCGGGATCTGTACTATACGTGTGTGTGTGTGTGTGTGAGGAAATTTGAGCTGTCTCAACGCACACAGGAGCCACAATGAGGAGAACAAAAGGCTTTAGACAAGTGTGCAAACGTCAGCAGCTCAGCCTTTCATCTGTCGCCTTTCTCTTCATCTTTCTGGCAGAACTGCTGCAAGGTTGTTTTTTTTATTTAAGAGCTGATTAAGCAGTAAAAAGAGTTTTAGTTTTTCTTGTTTTCTTCTAGTTTGTGTTTTCTTCATTTGTTGCATGTCTTGTGTTTATCATATCAACAAGCTGCTTTTATTTACTTTTTCCTTCCACATATTACATCATCTTGTCCCGGCTGCACAGACAAAGTCCAAGACGAACGTTGAGTTACACGTCATATGTAGGTCTCGTGGCTCTGGATCCGATTTTGAGGCTCATGTGACTTTTTCTGGCTTTTTCTGCAGTTTGATTAGAAAACAAATAATCTCAGTCACATGACGGTTGGGGGGGAAGGAATCTGACTTTGGACAGATGAAATTGTGCAAACCCAGCCTTTCTCTATTTGCCACAGCCAGCACAAGCACATCTGATAAGGAAAAGGCATAATTGCTGAGTCCAGTCCACACATTAACAGATAATCATATCCACTACATCATCATTTTATCGCAGCTTGTTACTGGCTGCACATTAAACAGAGTGTAGCTGAATGTCAGCTGCAGCGTGCATTTTATCATTGTTGTAATGAGAACAATAAACAAGTAAAACTTACATTTATTAACTATTAATTCACCTGGAAAGAAAGTCATATAATTTGGCAGTAAGTACTCAGTCAGAGCTTTATCATGTTTGTTATAGTGCTGTTAACTATAAACCTGACCAACTGGTTTAATTTCAAAAACGTTGCAGGTGTGTGATCTGTGTCTCCTCTCTGTCACCTCCGCAGTACTCGTTCGCCCTGGGCTTCAGCCTGGCTCTGTGCTGGTGTCTGCTGGTCTGTGTGAGCCGAATCTACATGGGAATGCACTCAGTCCTGGTGAGTCTCTCTCTCACACACACAGGCACAGGTGGTGCTGGTGTTGCCTGCAGCATCATCTTGGCCTTTTGTGATACATGATAGCTAAACTGTGGGAAACAGTATCTGACCAGCTGCTCCTTCGTCAGGTTCTGGCATCAGCGTCACAATCGCCTGTGTAACTGTTGACGTACAACACACAAAAGAATGACGCATCTTTATAACACAAGTCATCTGTCTGAAAAGACGAGAAAGTGGAAGAAACGTTGGTAAATGTATACTGTAGTATTAGACACAAAGTGGATTTTCCATGACCTCAGACTCTGAGCATTGAAATTAATGTTTAACCTTGGGACACGTGACAAAATATACCCGACACAAGACCTACGTCCAGCAGTCTTTATCAGAACTGAAGGAGATCTACTTCCAATACTTGTTGTTAACAAAAAGTTATAGGGAAACCAAATTTCCTTTGAAGTTTAAGCGTCTTACATGGTGTTGATTGCACCTTTTTTTGTTTGTTTGTTTTTTTGCCCTTACAATTCAATGTGGATGCAGTTTACCAAACCAGAGTAGTTTATTTGGTGTCGAACAATGTGTCCTTGAGCAGCACTAGGCAACAATGGAGAGTTAAAACTCCCTTTGAAGGAAGAAACTTCCAGAAATGACCTGGACCACACAATCTTGGACAGAGATGAGGAACAATAATGAAAAAACAATGTGAAAAACAGTGTCACATTGTTAAAGATGATGATGAGGCTACAAAGAATTATCAACTGAACATGCTCCCTTCAGTTTTACTGAGCTTTCTAGCAAGTTTGAGTTTATCCAGACAACAACTTGCTTCTCTGTCATTTTCGCCTGCAGCAGGCAGCTGGACGCAGCAGACAGACTCAAGTAGAGTCTAGCCGGTGAACATATGGTGGAGTGTTTAGCGGTGAAAGAGCCAGTGATGGCTTACCTGCATTAGAAATGTGGAATAAACAACCCAGATGAACTCACATCTTCCTCGTGGCAGCTGCTCATTCGCAGTCAGCAGGGGTTGTTGATGTTGTTGGAGGGATTTGATGAAACACTGTTCAGTGTGTCAGATGCTTCCTGAAATGACTCCAACTTAGTTTTTATTTTGGAGCATTTTGATCTGTGCACAGAACATAATTCATGCTGTAGTGTTGCTAAATGTACAAAACAATAAAGGAAGCAGTTTCTGTTTTAATTTAAATAAAAGCAGCGGTTTTCCAGGATGGCATCCAGTTACAGGACAGCCTAGCAGTCCAGTTCTTTGCTCTGTTCTGTCAGCATGTTGGATCTGCTTCTCCCTATACAACACACCTAATCTGGAACGTGCTTTCAACATGCTCAAGCCTGCATCCATCTATACTCGGTGCAGATGAAGGTTTTAACCATAAATGGCAGCATCACACAGTTCCTACTGAAATGCTGTTGAGTATTTATGCCTGCAAAAACTTGCCTTATTACCTTTTATTTGCTGCTCTCACGTTACTAGATTATTTTGCAATCAGCAGGGTTTTGGCTAGACGAGAGGTACAGGTACAGTCATGAAAAATATAATCTGACACCACCGGGTGGGTGTGTTTACTAATGCCCAACAACCCCTGACTACTTTTTAAACTCTGGGTTGTAATAGACAGGTCGTCAATAAGAGAGACATGAGCCAACTCACAGTGTGTCATGAGTTAAACGGCCTCCCTGCAAATCTCTTACAGCCTTCAAATTCAAGTTGCCCACAAATCTCCATCTGTGATTTGTTTGTTTAATTTCAATGTGCTAAATGTTGGTGAAGATTCTCAGTCGTCCAGGTGAGGTTATCTAGAAGTTGATTCATGATAACTGGACTTTTTTCTTGTTAGATTAAACTGTTTTTATTACTTAAACAAGTAGCTTCTTCTCCAATAATGTGAAGGACACTCGTTTGAGCTTTTCAGACAGAGAAGATAGAAGCTTTAAGAGGGGCATGAGCTCCTAACGACTCTGATCTAGTCACACCTTTTCCACGGTCCACTTAACAAGTTCGTTCAGGTCAGGTGAGAAGTGAAACCACCCTGGAGGATACCTTAGAGGTCTCCAGCCAACTTTCCTCTACTTGGATAAATAGCAAAACGTTGATCTAACAAGAAAGAAGTCCGCAGAGCAGAGAACATAAAAGCTAACGTGTAGTCCAGAACAGGTAAGAATGTGGTAGCAGCCAGGCTTTTCCTGACTCTTTCCAAAGAGAAATGAGAGTAAAATAAAGACACTTTTCGTTTCGCTCTTGTTTAAGACATTTTCCATTCGATTATTTTGCCCCATAAGGTGTTTGAGGAAAGTACACTTACCATAAATGTCAGTGTGGCTTCGTCAGTCACATTAACCGGGGTGATTTCTCTCATTGGTAGATGATGTCAGTCATACTGCACTGTTAGGATCGAGCTGTCTGTCGTTGGGGCAACGGCCTCCGTGGTTGTAGCTGTGTCAGAGTGACTGACAGGTTGTGTTGTGTTGTGGTGTGGGAACAGCAGACATTACCACACACTGGCTGTCCTCCCAGATACACAAAGACAGTCCACATCAGAAATGTTCTTTAAGGGCTTTTTATGGTCTTCTGCAAGTGATCTCACGGTTAAGACCTCCACCTCACAATCCACATGCACATTTGCCTTCTCATACTTCTCACCAGCACACTCCATCTCAGCATAACTCTTTTCCTCAGGCAGACACGGTGTAGATTCGGACAATAAATTTAAAAAGATTAATTCAGCAGTTAATTAGATTCACAATTCTGGGAGTAAATTACAAGATACATGTCTGAGTTGTCCCAGTGTGAGCAACTTGAGACATGCCCGATATGTCCTGGCATCTAAACAGATTCAAGTGCACCTCCAGAACTAAACGTACCACAACTGTCTGCAGAGATCAGACATTTTAAATCCCCTGGTCCTTTAATGAGTGTTGCCTAAGAGGTGGGTTACTGATTATGGTTCTGACAGTGAGACAGTGCTCAAGTCCTCATAATCTTAACAAGTAACCCAGAAGTATTATTATTTTTACATAACAGGATTCAAGGTCGTAATATGTGAGGACTTCCAGTGCTCCTGAAGGATAAAATGAGACCCAAAAACGACCCTGGGACTATTTTAAGCAGTTCAGGACAGGCTCACATAAAACGTTAGATATACATGTTGTAGACCATGGCCCCCCCAGTGCCATTTTCAACTTCTTATCAGATATATTCTCCATTAGAAAAAGCTATAAACCATCTGTGTAGAGAGGGGAGTGTTAGGGATATTTTTTATGTTTTGTAGCACTACGTTAAGATGGGTCAGTCATTTCTTTCTTCGTTTTGTTCTTCTCTCCAGACTAATGCTGTTACAGGTGGTAGCAGTAGCAGAGCCAGTTTGATTTGCTTGTTCTCTCCGAAATTGTTGTCATCTGCTTGCTATAAACAATGCTTAAAGTGGAACTGGAAATGCCTCACGGTTCTTCTTCTCTTGTTTTTCTGTGGCTGGCTCGGTTACTGCAGAAACGGCTTGAAACATCTGGTGCAGACACGTGTTGCTTGGGGCTGAAAACAGCATTTCAGACTGTATACTCAGTCGTGACTCCAAGAAGGAATGAAACTGGTTAAGAGCATGAGTCACCACAGGCTGTAACCGGCACACAAAGCTGATTCTGTTTTGTAAGACTCACGACATTGGAGACCTCAGAGCTGGAGTTATAAGAGACTGTCTGTGGTTCAACATGCGCACAGCTCATTTCCAACTGATAACGCAGTCTGATGTCTGCTCTGAGGGCCAACGGCTCCGCAGTCAGGCCATATGGAGACTCTTTCAGGGAGTGGAGCTTGAGCACATTAGCGTTCTGCTCTGCCAGGCCTGCCGGGCACTTAATGTGTTCTGGAAACAATCACACCCAATGAAACTACTTCCTCCTCCTGTGTTCTGCAGGAAGAGCTCGGAGACAAAAAAGCTTTTCTGCTACTGGTGATGTTGACATCTGCAGATCTTGTACCAGGCTGCTAAAGAAGCACTTACACTTGGTGTTTTTGTTTGACTCAGGGGCTTCTATTTAAAAATGTAGTAATTCCACATGTGATGTGCACTGAAGTGACAGCGTATTAGATAAACCAACAAGAACGTGCTGTGGACTTATTCATATATTTAACACAAAGTTTCTCTTCATATCCTTAGTTTTTTCCTGCATGGATATAAAGTGTGTCTTAAACTGAATTTACTGTAGCCTAGAGAAAGGTCTCAAAGTCTTAAATTTGACCGAAGTGTGGTGTTGGGCATCGAGCAGAATTCGAGCAAAGGGTGGAGTTTTGCTTTATCCAAATACAAAGTCAAACCTTACAAGGTTTCAAATGTCTCCTAATAACATTAAATAATTGTGAATAAATAAGAAACTAATAATAAGTCAAATAATCTTTATTTGCATATCTAATAAATAAAGTTGGTTTGACTTCACTTCATATTTACTGCCTTAGAAGAACAGAATGTTTTCATGCAGATGCTTGTTCCACAACTGATGCCCAAATCGAATTTGTGCAATCACTTAATGGATGTTGAACGCAGAAGCTAGTAAGTCATTAAAGATCCAGATGAATAGGCAGGAGTCATATTGGGTCAGACTTTGTGTTCTTGGCTATTAGTGGTTCTGTTTCCACTGAACCCATCCATACTGACAGTACACACACTCTATTTACACAGAAAGGCTCTCAGCATAAAAGCATCCACAAAATGACACTGTTGTTCCTCCAGGGCTCTGCGCCGCTGCCTCGTCCTCTTTCTGGACGTTTTTAGATAAGTCTGCTCACACTGCCTCTTCTAGCAGAAGATTACAGGCAGCTGAAAGTGTTCACTAGCTGTGCGCAGAAACAGAGCCGATAAAAAGTTAGCAGCAGCAGCAGTAAAGTGATAAAGAACAGCATCGTTCTGTGAGGTTTCCTGTCTGTTATCTTGCTGCTGAGTCACCTTTAAGTGGTCGGACAGTAAAATACATCCTTGCACACAGGTTCCTGCTGAGTAGTGTGATGCCACCTCTGCTGGCTGTGACATCAAGGCCCACAGGTGTGGCACCACAACTCGTATTTTAGCCGCCACATAGATACGTAAACTGTAACAGTTTGGTTTTCTTCCAAGCCAAGCACAGCTGGACTGTCCCAGTGTAAAGACAAGATGAACAAGAACTGACGTATGACACAGTTTCTATCAATCATAACACCTGTAAAATGTTAATTAATAATTCAAAATGTCTCCTATAGTCCAACTTGAACATACAATGACATAAGATGGAAAAAGGAAAAAGCTAATTCCCACATGGAAGCTCTGCGTGGATTGTTTCAGTTTAGAGAAGTTATTCCTGTTGGTTCATTAATGTGTAAAGGTGGACGCAGACTATTTAAACCACGTTATATACTGACAGCGACATTTATTTCATTATATTTTGTATTCAACATCAGCACATACATAAAGGGGGACTTCAGCAATTTTCCTATGGTTTTAGTTTGGAGGAGTATAAGTACGTATATGAGGGGTATTAAATATCCCCCTGCCTTTCCTTCCTTTGTGGTTTATTCACAGTCTGGTTTTAGGGTTTGAACTGACTCGATCCCAGGGCAGGAAGCCAACTGTCAGTTTGCTGCTCGAGTCGATAAATAAACGGATGCGCTGACCTTTGTGTTTGAGTCCAGAGTTCAGTGATGCTTTGAGTTGGTTGGTTTCCTGTTTCCTGTCAACACTCCTCAGCTTCCTTCATCCTTCAGATGGAAATGCACCAACAAATATTTATCTAGACAAGTTATCGAATTACTTATCAAATTCAAATGAACAAATCATCCGTTTGATTTTGAACTTGAATAAAATGAGACTACAGATCAAATTTATAATTTCAGATTTGTTGTGTTGTTTGTTGTTTATGCAGGATATCATTCAGTCAGCGTTTCCTTATTTTCCCCATGAGGTAAATTTGGTTTGCAGCCAGGTGACGTCAGTTACTTACACATGAGAGAAAAACAAAAACAAAGCACAGTGCAAGAACTGAAGATACAGTACAGACAGATCAGTCTAATTTACAACAACAGGGTTTGCAACTTGAGAATAACGTAACTATCAGTAAAAACATTTTTAGATAAGTGAAATGAAGACAGATCAGATGGAGCATGGTGGCAGTCTGTGGTTTCAGTTTATTAGTGTGTTTTAGATTCAAACACTCTGCTTTACGATCGTTCCTCTCTCTGTCCTACAGGACGTCATTGCTGGCGTTCTGTTCAGCAGCCTCATTCTTCTCTTCTTCCTGCCGGCGTTGGACCTAATCGACGGCTTCAACCTGACCTGCCGCTACGCCCCGATCCTCATCATCTGCCTCCACCTGGGCCTGGGTCTCTTCTCCTTCACCCTGGACACCTGGAGCACATCACGGGGCGACACCGCTCAGATCCTGGGCACCGGCGCCGGCATAGCTTTGGCCTCCCACGTCAACCACCTCCTAGGTGCGTTGCCCGACCCGACCCCGGACCAGCTCCCGTTCATCATGCCCCCGCTCAGCTTGGGTCTGGTGGCCATGACCCTGCTGCGGGTCGTCCTGGGCGTCCTGGTGCTGGTGGCCACGCGGGCGGTGATGAAGGCCATCGCCATCCCGCTGGTGTGCCGTGTGTCCGGCGTGCCCAGCGGGGACGTGAGGAAGGCCAGGCAGCACATGGAGGTGGAGCTGCCCTACCGCTACATCGTGTACGGGGCGGTGGGCTTCAACGTGCTCTTCCTCGTCCCGCTGCTCTTCCGCCTCATGCAGCTCTCCTGATTGGTTTAACTCCTTAAGTTAAACTGGTGAAATCTGGTTTGGGACTGAAGGTGAATTAAAGCCTGAACACTTATCTATATGCTGACTCATGAGTTTGTCTGTTCCTCCTGTTGGCTCAGAGGAAACCTGGTCACCGTGGCCTCGACTGTTTTCACTCCTGCCTGTGGCGAGTTTCTTCTCTTTGCTCTGTTCCGTAGATTTATTTAAAATCAAATTGCTCCGGCTGATCCCAGGAGGGAGTGGAGATCCATCCACTCCTCCACAACCAGCTCAGTTCATTCTAAAAGCAAAAAACTTTAAAACTGTGGCTTCTGAAAGACTAAAAAAAGCCACTGAGAGACGACCTGTGTCTTATTATTTACATTTTATTCATGTTTTTATTATTCTTAAGGGTTCAGACAAAAAACCGTACAGGTAAGAAGACTGAGGGCAAAACCTCCAGTGGTTCTTTGTCTGAAAGCTTCTTAATATTAACGTTTGATCTCT
>JAUYWH010000014.1:1427250-1514878 GCA_034779795.1 Ctenopoma multispine
TGAACCAGACTTTTTGACCCTAATACTCATAACATCTATAATAAACAAAGGCAGAACAGGTGTTAAGTTTTTTTTTTAACTGCTAAGAAATAAAAAAATACATAAGTATTGTAGCTCAGCCATTCCAGTCCATCTTCTCAAATTAACTGATCAGCTTTTCGTAGCTTTTTTTATTACATGTACTGATTAATAATCATTATGTAGTGGCTGTCATGTAAACATGTCACTGGTTACCATAACTGGGGAGTTTTCAGTGCCGTGTGTGCGTGTAAGGCCTGTTTAATACTTTACACAAGTTATGTAGACGCAGTTGCAAATGCAAGAGATGCGTAAGTTTGTTTTGTACGCAGAGAAGAGTGTTAGTGGCTGACCTGCGTCTCACAAGACCCAGGTGGTTCCCTATTGAAAACGTGTGAAACTACACGTTGAAGTAGCTCATACAACTGGAATCTGATGGAGTCCAGAGTTTTCAGACTTTTAAAGTACAAATGGTTCAGTGTTGTACTGATCACTGATTATTCCTGTGACCTAGCTGACGGTCAGTGAGTCAGAGTTTTATCTTAATCTCAACAAACCTGCAGGTTTTCCTCCAAAAGCCAAAGCAGACATTTGTCTAATGAAGCTGTTGGAAAGAGAAACTCTGACACCGGCTTCCTCTCCTCTGTCGTCCTCCCACACTGAGTCACAGTAGAACAGAATAAACCCTCTCCACACGTTAAACTTCTGAGTAGATTTACTGTTTCATATGGACCAATCTGAAGCTTTTTCCTGTGCCTTTACTTCTTTACACCAGAGGTGACTGAAGACTTCTCAGTGTTCTGTGTGTGAATACCTGCAAATCTGTGGAGTTTGGTAGTGTCGCTCAAATCCCGAATGAAATGTGTTTTTGATCACATCTGATAAGAAAAATCCACACAAGTTGTTGTTATTACTATCAAGTAATTTCTCTGTTTCATGTTAAAATTCAACCACAGTATTTTTTCACCTGCTGTCTTTGCACAAAACATCTCACTCAGATTTGGCAAGACAACGTATTTTGCCGCCAAAAGCAGGAAGTAAACACAGAAAGTAGGTTTTTTTAGATTAACTACTGACTCAGGTTGGAATCTGCCAGATGTACTTTTAAAGAGAAATCAATCTTGGAAATACAAATGTTCAAAAATTAATTCTAGGCTTTGGGAAATTTGAAAAAAAAAAAAGAAAAAAAAAACTTTGCACACCTTGTGCAGCTTGTTTTGAGATTCTGTTCTTATCAAAGTAAGAAATGTTGATTATTTAAGCTAATTAATATATTTTTAAGTTTATTTGCTGCCTTTAAAGTTTCTCAAACATTTCACTGAGTGTGTCTGAGGCGACGATGATGATGTATGACTCCGCTTTTATCTGCTGCACCACATGTGGCTGATGTGCCTTGCTCGAGTGCACTTTGAGGACAGTTTGTTGGTGCAGCGTTCCGGCGCTGCTGCCCCCTGCTGGTGATACGTCACCTCTGAACTGAGAAAAACAAATTTGTAATGAGCGTTAGTTTCTGCAGGAAGCAGCACCTTACGAGCTCATTTGTACATTGATTTTTTTTGTACTGTCCTAATATTGAATGCACTGTTCCCAGAATGCGTTGCTCTCTGCAGTCGAGCAGAAAAGTTAGTCTTAGTCAGATTCAGGCTGCGTTCACACAAGAGTTCTGATGGGTTTTCCATGTTTAAATCAAGGAGAGACACGTTTCCACAACAAGGCAACACAAAGGGTTTGGTTTAGGACTTAAACACTGTTGAGACAAAATAGAAAAAGAGCTGTGATGATTGTTTTTATTACTTATCATCTGTTGATTGATTGCTTAATTGATTTGTTTAATTTATAAAATGTCAAAAAAATAAAATAAAAGTTGAGGCACAGTAATTCAGAAACAGACAACACTGAAATGTAATAACATAAAAAGAAAAGTCTGGAGGAGCAGCCGCAGGAAGTGTTTCGTACTTTTCCTTCTCAAAATACCAAACTTACGATTCCTCAAATCTGATCAAGTTTGTGTTGATAAAATCATAACAAATCTCCACCCGAGCGTTTGTCTGGCTGCTCAGATCCTTCTCCTTCATGCACCAGCAAATTTATGTTGTAGCATTTTTGTTTTCTCTGAATGTGGTTTCCTCTCTGCACCAGTGAAACAGGAAGTTTATCCTTTGTTGTCTTTTCTTTAAAATCGACAAAACCACAAACTGTTAATCCTCTGGTGGCGTTATGTTGGTGCAAAACGGTACCAATGTCCCAAATGTCTCCGTAGATTTCAGCACACTTCAAATAAAGTCAGAGTAGTTTTCCATTGTCTCCGTCTGCAAAGTGTTAAATGTGTGAAATTCATGAGGACACTTTATAATGAAATGTTTCATATCTCGACAAAAGGACGTTTCCTCTGCAGACGCACGAGTGATGAGGGAAATGAAACGAGATCAAACCAAACTCCTCCTGACCAGCTGAACTGAAGTAAATGTGTTGGAAGATTTGATTTCACCTTTTAACGTTATGTTTCGATTCAAACTGGCACAGAAACATTTAAATGTTAATTATTACAATTATGTATTTCACTGAAATTAACAAATCACTCAAAAATGACAAAACATTGCCTCAATTTTCACAGTTTTGTGCAGCATTTTAGTTTTTAGTTTTCTTATAATGCAATTTCAACATTTGTTCATATCTGTCCCTCAGTGTTTGTCAAACATTTACATTTTTATGTAGTAAAATTCCAAATTTAGTTTTATAAATTCAAAAATCTAGTTTGTTTTTGGTAAAATAACAATTATCATAATGCCTTTTTTGTTATTTTTACAACAAAATCTAAAATTTAAAATCATATTAAACATTCTCACAATGTTATAGAAATCAAACAGCCTGATCATAATTCCAAAAATTATTTTTATGGTAAATTTAAAGCAGAAAAAAAGTCAGAAGTTATTATTGATTATCAGCTATAATTCCTTTAGCTGACTAAAGGATTAGGGATTCAGCATCTTGTCCAGGCACACCTGGACAAAGTGGATCCAGGACTTGAAGCACCTGTTTTACAAAGGTCTGTTATAAAGTGTTCAAATGTCTAAATGCAGTAAAAGCCTTCACAGCTTTGTGGCTCTGACCACAGTAGGTTTCTCTCTTTTCATGAGACATTCGTTTTTATTTGGTTTCTTCTTCCTGTGTTTTTTTCTCTTTAAGGGCGGAGGATGAAAATAAATCACATCACTTTGTCGGTTTAAAGAAAAATGTGTAATTTTACATCAAACCAGATTTTTGTTTCCCACAGACTTCACTAGGAGTTTGACTGAATTTAAAAACCTGGTGTCAGCAGCACTTTTTATACAGTTTCACCATATTTTTATATCAGCAGATGTTTTTAGTACGAAGCTTCATTTCTGTGTGAAATAAACTGAAATAAAAGTGGTGATTAAATCATTAGCTCCTCATTATCATAACTGCAGCAGCACCTGAAGTGACCGGCGTGTCTGATGTGCACATCTTCACTTTTATGGTGAGTTCAGCAAACAGAGGACGACACAGGGAAGTTAGACACAGTTCTCCCTTCAGACGGGTCCTCCATCTCCCTCTGTTCTCCTCCTCTCCTCCTCCTCTCCTCCTGTGTGGCAGCTCCATCCTCAGCGTTCATCTCTTTTCGTCAGGATGGGTCACAGTCTAAAATAAAACCTCCTGGGTTTCGTGACGTCATCCCTGCAGTGTTTCTGCTCCTGCAGAGCTGCAGCCGGTCCACACATGGTCATGGGGTGAGGTGGTGGCGTGTCACAGTGAGACCAGTTCTCCACTCTGCTCTGCCAAAGCTGCCCGGCTGCAGCTGAGGAGACAGAGTCCAGCTGCCAGACTCAGCATTAAAGGCGTTGCTCTCTGTTTGTTTTCTTCCTCTCAGCAGTGGGGGCACCCAGGACTGTGGGAGAACGTTTTTATTAGAAAAAGAATGAGTCACACAAGCTGGACTGAACCAAGAACACCTGCTGCCTCTGAGACTCTGAACCTGCAACTGTAAATTCATCTGCAGATTCTCAGTGAGACTGTCCCACAAAAAACATCACTTAATAACACTCCCCCCCCCGTCCCAGTCTTCTCTGTTGCTTCTGTTTGCATATCCTCATTGTATTTATAAGTTGTTCTGCTTTAAAGCTTCATTCACCCAGAGACTTGCTGCTGCCGCCGCCTGCTGGTCGACTCAGGACTCACAGCTCGGTGCCAGATGACCAGCTTCTCTGACAGCAGCACACTTTAGTGTTTAACTTTAACTTGTTTAACTAAACGCTGACGTTTTTCAAAGACTTTCTTGAACAAATGGGACGATCCACTGGATTTACTGAGTAAGTTATAGATGTAGTTTATGTCAAAACTCTTCTATTATGAACCAGGCAGTGAAAGAGGTTTCTCTTAAAGTCTTACACAGAATATATCCTGTAAAACATGTTCTGGAAAGGTTTAAGCTGAATATTGATTATGCTTGTGATTTCTGGGGTATGAGCAAAGAGACAGTTTCTCATCTATTCTTCAGACTGTTATGCAGAGCTTCTTGTCAAGAGAAACTGGTCAAGTGGTCTTAGTGGATGATAGAGAGATACTGTTGTATTTTAGGAACGATTCAGCCGACAACTGTTGTCTTTCTAATCCAACTTTTCATAATATTTGGCAAGTTCCATATACATAAGATGAAGTGGAACAACAAAAAAAGTTTGAAATTGAGTGTAAGATTTTTTACAACTGTATTGTCAACCTCCAAAAAAAAGCGACTAAAACTCAAATTACAATAGAGAAATATATATATATATTTATACGTACATACGTTTGAACACACCTTCTCATTCACTGTGTTTTGGGGTGAGCTGGACCACAGAGTGAAGGCAAAGGGGCCAACAAGTGCAACACCGAATGGATTGAACGTGTCCAAACTTTTGGCCTGTACTGTATATATATTGTTGATTTATTCCTCTGCTAAATTTTGATATATTAATACCCCTTCCTGCATTTCTGCCATATACTTTCTTCTGTGTTAAAATGTAATGACTCCTGCACAGTTATCTATGTGTTATTATTATTTTTCTTCTTATATATAGTACATAATTGTCAGGGTGACTTTACATTTGTATTCTCCCTGGCATTTAGTTCTCTGTTGTCTATGTTCTATGTACCTTTATAATTATAAATTTCATGTAAACATGAATAAAGTTTATCAAAACAAAAACAAAAAACACCATTTATTGAACAGATTGTTCACATTGCGCAGAAGCGGAACCTTTGTTGAGGGAGAGTTCCCACACGGTTGTAAATACTCTGACGCAATAAGTCGTCCATGCGTGTTTTAGACTAAAAATACTGTTAAGAAATTCCCTCGTGCAGTAACGTGTTTTATCATAATAACTAATGTACACGTGCTTTATAATGTTGTTATAACGTGTCGCGTCGTTTGGTACAAAATGGCGACAGACGTGTTTGAGTAGTTACGAAGTTCACGGCGGTTTTTCCTCCTTTTCTGGAACTTTCAAGCAACTAGGTGGGTTTAAAATATTAACACTTCTAATACGATACTAATACCAACACATAACACATAAGCATGAGTGATTCAAATGGTGATTGTGACCCGGTACCTGCAGAAAACACCAAACTGCGTTTAGAATCTAGTGTAGTTTTCTTTCTTCTCTCAGCTGCAGAAATGAAAATTTGATTTAATACAACCTCTAATCTATTACAGTGGATGTCCTGCTGCCCAGTTCGGCGTACGTGTCATTACTTTAAATAAGTAATAAGTAAGTAATAAACGGTCATTTTGAAAGGTAAATAAAACGTTGATCGTTGGTGAACTTTTTGTAATAGATGCCGACTTAAAAAATGTATCCAGAGACATGTTAGACATCATGAGCCTGAAGTTCATATGTCTAAGACATAAAACCAAAGACACACTGAGAATTCTCAATCGAGTCTGGTGGACGAGAAGTTTTCAGACATGTTTCACACTGTGTTAAGTAGCATTTGGTTTCTTTGTATTTGAAATTTTACATCTGTGATTTTTTTCTTGATGTTTGGTGTAGTATCAAACAATCGCACCGAGTGGCCATGGAGGGTTTGGAGGCCATGGTCAAAGGTCTATCTATCGCTCGACGGTCTCATCCTGAAGAGCCCACCTACCTGCTGGATGTCTCCCTGCAGCCGACTGGCCTGCTGGCCGTAACCTGCTCCAACTTCACCATCCACCTTCACAACAAGGACACGCTGAACCTGATGGGACAATATCGAGGCCACAGTGGGACCCTTTGTGGGGTTACCTTCACCCACAACTCCCCTGAGGTCCTGTACTCTGGTTCTGCTGACGGGACGGTCCGAGGATGGGATGTCCGACGGCCCGGGACAGAGGCAGCGCAGGTGTTTGAAAGTGACCCGTCACACAGCTTCTGCAGCTTCGACCTGAGCTGCAGCGACACGCTCCTGTGTGCCGGCACCGAGCAGGTCAACGACGAAGACAGCTTCCTGGTTTTCTGGGATGTCAGGAAACCAGGTGGTGGGCTTCTAGGGGTGTACTCAGAGTCACACAGTGATGACATCACACAGGTGCGCTTCCACCCTCGGGACAGAGACCGCCTGGCGTCCGGCTCCACAGACGGTCTTGTTAACGTGTTTGACCTGAGCCGTGGAGCAGAGGAGGAGGCGCTGCTGATCACCTGTAACAGCGACTCCTCCGCGGGCTCAGTGTGCTGGTCCGGACCAGATTACACACAGCTGCTGTGTCTCAGCCACGACGAGGGGCTACACCTGTGGGATCTGGGCCAGCTGGACACAGAGGAGCCTCTCACCATCTACAGCACCTCAGATGCTCGCAGCCTGACTCCCCTGCCTGACGGAGGAGGTGTGGATTACCTGGTGGGGGCGAGGTGGCTGGAGAAGGCCCAGAAGCTGCTGGTGGTCGGTGGGAACAACAGCGGGGATCTCCACCTGATGGAGTGTGACGACGGGGGACTCCATCTGTTGAGGAGCCTGGAGGGGGGCCACTCCTCCACAGTGCGCTGCTTCCTGTGGGACGTGGCGGGGGAGAGCATGGTGACGGGGGGGGAGGACGCTCAGCTGCTGTTATGGAAGCCAGGAGGGGAGGAGCTCACAACGGGTAAAAGGGAGTCCATGAAGAGCAAATCAGCTCTGAGGGTCAAATCCAGACCACATAAGAAACACGGCTACGAGAGGACGAAGAAGGCAACTTAACAATAACCTGAATGGACTGTGGAGGCCGTTTAGGACATAAATAATATCATCTGTAATCATTTAATGCGACATCCTGAGCTGGTTTCAGTTTGAAGTTTCATACAAAACTAAAAAGCTAATTTAAGAATACTCAAAAATAGATCAGCATGCAGAATAAAGGTGTGTGATTCTTGATAGTCAGGATTAAAAAGTGGCTAAACAGGACCAGAGTAGTACCAAAACCTGTGCTTTGTATTGTTCAAATCAGCTAATGCACCGTGTAAGGAAATGCCAATGATGCATTATTGATATATTTAAGTTACAAGGATTAGGGAGAGTTGTCAGGTGAGTGCACATGGGTCAAAATGCCAAAATTAATTATATATTTTTATTTTGCAGTGAACTGAAAAATCTTTGCATTTTTGACTGTTGGTCAAAGAAACAACTTTTCTAGACTACATGGTATATACGTAGAATAATCCAGAGGATTGGCAGATTAATTAGTAATGAGTATAATTTGGATCCCTACTCCTCACTTCCTGCTGCTGTGGTGAGTAAGTCTGATGCCGTGTCTACACCAGTAGCGTAATAAATATACTGTCCACATGTTGACTTGTGAAACATATTTTTACACTTTTGAGTCTATTTTTAGGTCAACACGCATAAAATTCTCCACACACCAACCACAGTATTTCTACATAAAATACATAGTCAGGTGATTAAAAAGTCTATTTAATTACATGGTCTGTGATTAATCATTCTAAATTAATCTCATGCATACATTTCTGCTGTGAAATTTAAAAACAGATTTTGATTAGATTTTGGTGGTCACTGTGACCTCATGCATGTCCCATTCGAATATATGTCCCATCAATGCTACATCTCAGAAAGATTTTAATAAATCTGGCACAAACATTTCCTTGTATTCATGCATTAACTTATTAGAATAAGAGTCAGGTAGCTAGTTAGCAGAGACAAACAACCTCAGTGCAGTAATTCTAGTTTTAAACTAATTCTATGGTCAAATTTTTTGTGAAGAAAAAACATGTCAGCAGTGTATTCCAGTGGCGTGTTTTTATTTGGTATTGGGTAATAATGGAGCTCTGTGGCTAAAATCAGCTTCTGGATTCACAAATGTTATAGTGAGTAGATGTAATTCATTGTTGGTTCTGGTCTTTTTATGGACAATAAAAAAAATCACTGGATATTAGGTATTTGAAAACATATTTCAAGTACAGTGTTTCTTGTGCACAAACCAAACAGAAAACCATGAATACATTACATACTGAATAATTTTATTTATAGTGCGACTCTATGGCACTGTTGAGATTTCCCTGTTGTCCCTGTGTTTTTAATTTCCTCCCTTAAAGCTGCAGTGATTCATTCATCCACCAGAGACGCTGACGGCATCACGCTTAGAGAGCCGCTATCACTCTCACACGGAAAAGAATGAAACAACATGACTGGCAGTACAACTGTGTGTGTGTGTGAGAAAACTCAGGAGAAATCCTGCGCGCATCGAGGCTGTTAAAGCAAAGTAACATTAACATTAGAGACATTACAATGTGTCAGTAATTCTGTATGATGATCACTGATCTGATCTGATGAAGAACTCAGTTACATAGTGACGAGTCACTTTATTACTAAATACAGAAAAACACGCAGCTCACGCAGAATATTTGTATATATAATGTAAAGTAAGTGCACATTATTTGGTCATTTGACTTTTAATTCCACTAATAAAAAATAGGTTATGAGTTATATTTTTCAGCTTTTATTTATATTACAGCACTGTATAGCTATTGCTAGTGTTTTATTTAAGCAAATGGAGCAATGATGTCTTCCACAGTTATTTGGGCTCCCAGAACACCATGCAGAGATTCATAATTTCACTAAGGTCCCTATAGATTTTCTTGGAACATGTATTTTCTGGCATGTAAGACTGCAAAACTGGAACAAACAAAGTGCAATTGTCTTTGTCAACAAAGGCAACACCAGACCATCATTGTTATAGTTATATCAGCCATTTTTGTTGTTAATGTGTTTTCCTGTCAAGTTAATATTTAAAAAGAAAAGTCAAACTGTATAAAATGCCAGAAAATTGTGAAAAGCAGCTGTTGAATTTAAATATTCTAATTGTTTTACATCCAACTGAGTCCAAAACTCAGAAACTGTATATACTGTATTTCATATGACAGTAGATTAACCAGCAAATGTTTTTATGTTGCAGCATTTTTTCTTCAATTATTAATCAATTATTGACAAAGTCCGTTGGCGATCGATGTTATGTGATTGAACTAATAACATTGTTTTTACTTTAATACCATACTTTTTGGGGGGAAGTAATACAACTGTCGTGTAGGATATGATGGGAGTCCCTGGGGTGCCCAACAACAAATGTCTTCCCTGAGGTTTCCTGTGGTTAATCCTCCAATGTGTACACCTATTGTAAAACTACAATATTTGCCTCTGTAATGTAGTAAACTCAAAGTATGGAGTAGCAAGTGGAAATACACGAGTACTTAAGTAAGTACAGTACTTGTGTTACTTTCCACCACTGGGGAAGGGCCCCCTACACCCCCTTTACTGTTCGCCCATGGACGTGCTCTAGCATTAGCTATATTCATAGCAGACCTCACGTTATATATTATAGTTACGTAACTCTCTTCCTGCCAACATGTCCTCTCTAATCTCCAGGCTTGCACACAAATCTAGTGTGCAGGCTAAAATATAACAAATCTACAGCAAAGATGAGTGAAATCGGTCGTCAGCGTGGCGGGGGAAAGAGTGTTGACGTGCAGGGCTGGGCCTCGGACAGGTTTAGCCTCATTCCAGCACGCTGTGCGGTGAAAACTCCGTGTACACACACACACACACACACTCAGAGACGGCGCTCTGCTTTCTGCCCCGATCTCTTTCGTTGTCCCTTCTCCTCCACCTAACCGACGGTTTCGGAGCCTCATTTCCCTCCTCTGTGACTGACAACCGCCACTGTCCAATCACAACATAGACATTACCCACGGCAGCCAATCGCCGTCGTACGTCAGTCTGACCCGCGTCCAGCACGTTACGTTGCGTCTCTGTTATGTGTGCCATGGTCTCAGCCCAGCAGTGTTGACAATAGGGTGAAAAGAAACAGCCCCGAATCATAAACGAGCGGAGGAAAACACCAAATCCGGGGGTTTGGGGACGACGAGCAATTGAATCAGTACCAGGAATGTCATTGCGTGAACCTAATCGTTTTATATAGCCGTATTTTGTAATTAATGGGAGTTTGAGGGTTATTCCGTTGGAAGGAAAACGGTACTCGTGGGTTTGGCTGTTTCAGGCCAAGATTTTCCTGCTGTTCCGCCGCTGCTTGGGAAAGGCTGTTTGCATCGAGCTGGAGGTAGCCTAACAGTTAGCCCGGTAGATTTTTACCAAACATAGGATAACACCTCGCCGCCGTCTCCGTTGCGAACCGCAGAGGATCAAGGTAAAGTACTACGATTGGAGAGCTAACAGCCACTCGGTCGGCTGCAGCTTGTCGGGCTCGGGTCGGGACTCGGGACGGTGTGTGTTTCCCAGCCCAGTCGGTCTGTCAGTCTGTGAGCGCTAGCTATCGGTAGCAGCAATAGCACTGCCCCTGTATTTACATCTGGGATGATGGGTGATCGCCCAAGCCCGCCCAGGTAACAGTATCTTATTAGCACACATTTAAATTGAGTTTTGATCTATTTACTGTTTTTGTAGAAGCTTCTTGTGTTAACTTTTTTTGCACAGAAAGCTAGCTGGTGGCAGCTAATAAGCTAAGGCTGCATGTTCAACTTAAGCTAACCCGCGATAGCCGCAGCACTAACGTTAGCTAGCTAACGTTACCTAAAATGCAGTTTTCTCAAATAAAGCGTGACAGATTAGATGTAAGACTGGACTCTCTCTGTGTATGTAATATTTAACTGTTTTGTGTGGCGTGAGGAGAAGGCTAGCTAACGGCAAAAGCGTTAAATTCAGACGCTTTGCAATGGTTAATCGTGGAGCTAACGTTGCTACCTAGCTAGCTAGCTAACGTTACTGAGGTTATCGCGCTGTCAAGTTTTGAATATTATGCTTCTTGCTGCTGCCAGGCCCAACATGGCCAAGCTAACGCCAGCTCTCCTACACAGCTTGATTTTTGACCTTATGCAGTTGATGGCGTATTTTACAGCTTCTGCTGATAACAGTAAATATTTAACGTCAGACTGCATTGTAAATGGACATAATCTTTATTGTGCAGAATGGCTTAGCGGCTGATATTTCCAGACAGCGTCAGGATATTGTCATAGTCAGGCTTTGCTTATGAGTGAATGCTGATGTTTAATCCTTTGGGTTGAAAAATCCTGGAGTGAGATGAAGTTCAGCTTTTTCTGCCAAGTAAAGCCAACGGTCACATGTGTGGTGATGATCTGATATGAACTCTGACTGACTTTGCATGAAGTTACTGTGCCAGACAAACTCATACATTTAAAAAACCAGTCTGTTATGTTTACTTGTAAACATTGTTTTAGCACCAACACTGTACTGACATGGCTGATGAAAGATTGAAACATGGTGGTGAGTGAGAGATACAGAAACATAAAGGTTGATGAAGTGTGCTTCTTTTGTTAGCCCCAACTTTTCCTTTTATTTCCACCTAACTTCTTTCTTATCGGTAATGTACGAGTGACAGCAGCATGTCAGAGGCCAGGTGTGGCGTTACACGTTACAGGTGATTGTATTTGTGAAGGCGTTCTCCTTGAATTGTTGCTTGTAACGCTGGCTCATCTTCAAGGTTTCTGAATGTCACACCACGCTGAGGGCAGGACCAGCCCTGACTGAGATAGTTTTAACAACCAAAGTCTCCTGTGTTTATGATGATGCTGGTGTAGTAACTGCCTTTTTCTTATCAGCTCATGTGTGCGCTTGCAAGTTGCTGAGTTCACTTGTTCTCCACGGTGTGAACAGCAACGATCCCATGGATGAATCACAGCAATTAGATGTTCTGTCAGGTTGTAGTGTACAGTTAATAGTGGCAACAAGAGACTTTATGAGCAATTGAGGAGTAGTAGAAGGATTTTAAATTGTAGATCTGGGTATTATAGAGATATAATTAGTGCTGGGAACACTTATCCAATTATTAGTTACTCTAGAAAATGTATATGTATGTCTTCTATGATTCCTGAATAAAGTGGTTTCACCGATGGCATTTTACTCACATGATTATCTCAGTAATGGCTGCAAAGTTGGGGCATGTTTTGGCTTAAACTTAACACATTGCTATAAGAAAGTATCCTCAATAAGCATATATAATGAATGTGAATACAGATGTTCCATAGTAATGAGCTCAAACAATAAGGTGACTGAGAAAAACACTCAAATGGATCATGTTATAGGAAAAAAATGTCATTAATTCTGTGGTTAGAGCTGTTTTTGCACATCTGATAGTAGCATACTTAATATTTTGAATTGTGAAGGGTCCCTGCATTTCTCTTTTCCGTGTTGGTGAGATAAATCGCCACAACTTGTAATTAGAAATTATATCTATGTGAGATCTTATAGACGAAATTATGAATAGACCCAACGTTGAACTAGAATTAGAAGCGATTTAGACCAACTGTTGTGTTATGTCAACTTCATGCGGACCAAAAAGTTTCTATACCAGCAGGTGGCGATAGTTTTTGTCATTATTAGTTAGTTGCATAATGATATCAACCTTTTTAAGTCTTATTTAATGTATTTTTGTTAGCTGTAGACAAAATATTTTACATGGCATAAGGCCATATATCAGCAGAGATGTTGTGTCTTAGCTAAAAGTGAGTGTGATGTAGTTTTCTCAGCGTTCAGTTTTAGCAGAGTGATTCTCCTTTCACCTGCTTGTCTGTGATATTCACATTAAATTTTTCGGACTCAGCTTACCTCCTGCCAGCCTCCTTTTTATCTCCTGTGTGCTTTTTGTTCTCTCACTCTGTCTCACCGTTGCATATTTGTTGACTTCCTGTCGAACAGTCGAACAGTAGCTCCCTCCTCTTCCTCCCTTTCTGTTGTTCTCCCTGTTACTCTCTGGGCCCCCCTCCTCTTTCCTCCTTGTTCTTTAATCCCACCCTCCCTGAGCCTTTTGGATGTCATCTGGTCTCTTATGTAAGCGGCATGGGAGGGGAATAGCGTTGGTGCTTGGGTGCCATACGCCTGACCAGCCGCCGTAGTCTTGCTCTCCTTTGTGTGCTGTGGTGTCACTGGAGTGTTTTCGCCATTAGCCGACTTGTCAGAGAAACGGGGAGAGAAAGTGAGGGACTGATGGTTGTACATGGGGAGTCCAGTGCCCCTTTGCACGGGTAAGTCAAGTAAGCCTGTTGGTATGCTCTAAAGATTGTTTTGAGGGAGGATGATTGCAGTTGGTGGTGAAAGCGTTAAAGACGTTGACAGCTCTCGGAACACTCATTGTTGCTACTGGTGATGAAGAAGGCAGAAACTGAGAGTTGGCTTCTTATGAATCTTCAGTCACTTATCAAGATGTACAGCTTCACAGATGCTCAACCTTGCAGAGAGAGGAAGTTGCATTAGGCTGTAGTTTGGATGCTTTTATAAGTAGCAGATCTAAAGATGATCATTTAGAGCTAATAATGCTCATTCAATAATCTGCTGATTATTATTTTTTCAATTTGTTTTGTTTGCAAAATGTTAGAACCTGGTGAAAAATGCCTGTTATATTTCCCCAGTGTGACATCTTTACATGTCCAAAACGGGAGATACTCTCATGTGTGATGTTAAAATATGATATTCTTTGTTTAAACAGTGACTAAAAACATGATTTGCTTATAAAGAGTTGCAGGTTAAGTTTCTGTTGTGCTAATCCAATTAATTGACTAAAGCAGCAAACAGGCATGTATGAGAAACTGCAGCCACGGAATTAATAGTAGCTCTGCTAAATAAAAATGTGTCAAACTGAAACGACTACCAGTTGCAGCTCTATGTGACTCTAATTTATGAGTGAAATATTTACGAATATTTGATTGTAGCCACTGTTTCCATTCAGCATCACAACTCCTGGAAATGTGCATTTAACCATTTACAGAAATAAAACCTGAACGTCACAAAGGTGTCAAATAAGCGCATACGTCAGAACTGTTCCACTATAAGCCATTAGCTGGAGATAATCTCAGCGTGAAGGTGATTTCAGAGGCCTTGGCCTGCTTTGTGTCTAGTCTGTGAGACTCGGCAGCAGCACATAAAACAGGAGTGTATTTAGGAAGTGGAACTCCATCATTAAAACTAATTACAAAAATGCATGATTTCAATGCAGATGTTTCAGTGCAGGGGAGCTGACTGACAAGCTGACAGTAGTTTTATGTCTACAGTGTTGTATAGTGTATAGATGTTATTCTGAGCTGAGGATTTTATCCATGATATGTGAAATTGATCATAATAAAAAACTAATTCCCATCTGGGATTTTGCTCTTCTCCTGACATGCTTTGATGTCGACGGCGTCAATGACTTTCTTGATCTCCTCCAGGGTGTTCAGGTGTCCATTTTTTTGTTGTTGCTGTGTTTCTTTTTTGTCTGTGGCTCTCCATCCAGACTTAAAGTCTCCCCACACTTGCAAAATGGCCTCTGGTGTGTGGAAATCAACCAAACCAATGGTGGCAGTAGTGTAGCTTTTCACTATTAAAGGTGCAGTGTGTAAGATTTAGAGGGATCTATAATAAGAAAAGGAAAAATAGTGTTCATAAGTATGTTGTCATTAGTGTGTAACCACCTGAAACCTACCAACAGTTGCCTTTTTTTCAGCTTAGATGAGCCTTTCATATCTACATCTCTTTCATGGAAGCTGCCATATTGTACGGCCATGTTTCTACAGTGGCTCGGAGCGGACAAAACAAACACTGGCTCTATAAAGGGAATCATGTTTCGCTTTGCTTGATGTTGAGTTACCTGCCGAACTGGCTTTTGCAGAATTTAAACTTAGCAGATTTCACATAGGTGGATTATTAACAGCTGGGTTGTTATGAAAGAGTTGACAATGAGTCGTGTTGACAGATGAATTTCCAGTATTAATCTGGTTCTGTAGGGTGTAGGAAATTTACATAATAATAACTTGGATTGTATTACTCAGCCAGCAGATACCGTTTGTTAACAATTCATTGGCTGGAAAATGAAACAAAACAAAGTGTCAGAAACGATTAGAACCTAGTTTTGTGTGTTTCAGGTGGATTAACTGATATCTTGATCATCAGTTAATTATTTCATATGTGTGTAGTGTAAATGTCACATGACTCCAACTTCCCAAACCTGAGAATTTGATAAATTTTATTCTGAGCAAACTAAATAAATTTGGCTTTGTACTGTTTTATGTGTCATCAGGACATTTTCCACTTTTCTGTCATTTTACAGACAGAACAATAATTGAGATAATAATGAAAACATTCTTTAGTTGTACTGTGAAATATTTTTAATCTACAGAGATAAAATAGATGTATACCTACAAATGCTCACTTTTAAGAAACTGTTTGCTGCTAATTTCCCGGAGGAACCTTCCCGAGGGATTCATAAAGTTTCTATCTATCTATCTCTATCTATCTGTTTACTTAAATGGTCAGTTAATTACCAACTGGGGTGCTACACATGTGATTTTTAATAGCGAGGATTCCTACAGCCCTGTCTCACCTGAAATAAAGAACACGCCTCCCAAGTATCAGAAGATAATTTACTTAATATAGGTGTAATATTAGAGTTATTAAGCTTTGTGAACATGGTGGGTTTTAAATTATACAGCAGAAGTCTTTGATTGTGGTGAATGTTTACACTGTGTCTGTTAATAATGAGAAGAGATGTGCCAGGATTACAGTTTTTGTTTGTTTTTCAGTAATTAATAAGCATCATGTTCTTATTAAAAAAAACCCCACTTGCTTACTTAAAAGTTCCCTGGGGAAACCTTGAGCAGGGTCTGTACAGTATACTAGTATGCGTCGGGGGTTCTGTTAAGTTTGGGAATCGCCAGTAGCTGTTTGCATTAAGTGTGATAATGAGAGAAAACGTGTTGTCTCTTCAAACCGTGTTAACAGAAAGGAAAAGGGAATTTCTTAAGTGTTTTGGAGCACTGCTTACTCACATTAATCACAGTTGTCTGTCTTGATTATCATCTTCCTCCACTTATAACAGCGTGACGGTCTCTAACCACAGATGGACATGCTGCTTCCTCGCAAACGTTAATCACTTGTAAAACAGCAGTGTAGTGTGTAGGATGACGGACGATCATCTGATAGATTGTAAAAGTCTTTCACTGTCAGCAAGTGCTGCCCATATCCTCAGGCAACAGGATGAAGTGCACGTGTTTGCTTGCACCGAAGGCTGAGTGTGTCCCAGTGTTTCTCCTCTCCTTGTTTGTCTGCTCTGTCCACTCATTTAATATGAGGCCTGGTGGACATACTGCATGACGGCCTGTGTGGCTTTGATTGAACATTAGAGTTGCAGCCAGCTCAGACTAAGGCCTGCAGCACCTCACTCATGTCTTATTACGTAACAACAGCTTTCTTTGTAAGCTTTTATGTCATCCAGCTGAGTTAATGTTGATTCAATTAGGATCTTTGTCCTCTCCTGACATCACTGTGTCCAGTTTTTATTGGTTATCTCGTGTCTCTACAAGCTTAGCACACCTGGGTTTTGGACAGTTTATCTCACGCCCTCTCAAGCTGCATTAGATTGAATGGGAAGTTACTCCCCCAGGTCTCCCCACAGGTGCACTGTTGGTTTTAGGTGCGGGCTTTGTTTGGGCCACTCAGTCGGTCAGAGAGGTCAGTGTGGTCCTGACTGCATGCTTTGGTTCGCTGTCATGCATGAAAGGTGAATTGTCCCTTTTTGCTTGGTTACTGGTTACTCAGTTGTCCCACTACAAAAGTCCCACTGGTTCTGAACTTCTTCCCTTTCACAAATATTGAGTCCACTATGCTGTAATGCTTTTGTGCTGCTGTTCTGATGTGTGTATCATCAGAGTTGCCATGGATTTCCATGGTTTGAGTTTTTGGTCCTGACATGCAGCTTGCATTGTTGGACCTACCATACTGAGGTGTGGGCCTCAGTCAATCCAGTCCACCACAGGTAGAGTCAAATCACATCCCAGACATATCTAAAGCAAGATTGAAATTAAACCAAAGAGGATTTATCTCAATTTGGGACCATACTGGTAAAACAAAGTGTGCACAAAGTAAAGGTGTCTAAATACTTTCTGCAGGACTGTAGATAGACACATATTAAATATGTTCTGTTCTCTTCTTGCTAACCCTGCAACCAATGTTTTAACACAGGAAGCATTTACAACATCTAAGTGACCCCTGAAACACAGGAGTCTTGACTTGTTGTTAAACAAGACGTCTGCTCTTGTACAATTCACGTTTTTCAGACAAATTGTTTGTAAAAATTACCAATACAAACTCCCAATCTATATGTTGATGATGATTGGCGTAAGTTAACACGCATCAAGTTGCCCAAACCTTCATGTTTCCAGTGACACCATTTGTAGTGACTTTACTTCGTCAACTGACCCATCACAGATGGTTCTTTCTACTCTCCACTTTTATATTTTCCCCCAACATTTCCCCATGGGTGTTGTTCACAAAAGTAGCTAAGCCGTCAGTGAACAGTGTGACTGCTGCATGTTTTTGTTGTTACCGCCTCAGCAGCCAGTTTCTTTTTACATGTAATCAGCAGCCAACACGCAGCGGTGGACGTTTCCTCAGCTTCCTCCCACTGTGGCGACGGCTCACAGCCACAGAACCAGCCCCGTTGTTGTAGGTAGAGGCTGGTGTTTTTGTTTAATGTGCGAGTGTGACGGTCCATTGGCAGGTAGGACGGTGGTGTGTTTGTGTACTGTAACCAGGCTTCAGCTAAGACCTAAATAATCTCCCTTGCTGGGAAAATGAGGCTGTCTGCTTTGGCTGGACAGGTTTGTTATGAGACCAATAAAATGCTGCAGGAAGATGGAGAGTTAAAAGAGTCAGTGGGGACGTTGTTTCCTTTCTTTTCCTGCATTCATGAGCTCACTACCAAGAATAAACTTATGGCTGTGAAACTGCATGACAGTGGCTAAAAATATGTTTTGGTGAAGAAGGAACATTTGGTTTTCTGTGCACTAAACTCATATGAAGAAAATAAAGATTAAATATTGGGGTTATGCTTTATTTTATTATCACAAATATTAGACTAGCTTATGAATATGTATCTGTCATTTGATTTAACAAGAGTAATATGTGAAGTATAGGTAAATTTAGCGACTGTAATCACTTAATATATTGTTTTAATTGTAAAAGTGTTTTATTTCTTGGTTTGTAGGTTATTTTTACTTGCTATCTATATATTAAAAGGTTAAATAAATAGATAAGACAAATATGAAGATAGTTATTGCTAAAACATAAAATATGACTAATTGACTGTAAGGTAGATGTTTGCCACCTTTCATGAAAACTCACCGTGAAATTACGTATAATGAAATAAATCATGTAACTCGATGTATGAATTTGATCTATTAACCTCTCACCCACCCCTCTGTGTGTTCCTCCCAGCAGGGCTATGTCCTCGGCAGCCACCACATCTCCATCTGTGGACAAAGTGGACGGATTTTCACGAAAGTCTGTCAGGAAGGCCAAGCAGAAGCGGTCACAGAGTTCGTCCCAGTTCCGCTCTCAGGGCAAACCTATAGAGCTCACGCCTTTGCCACTGCTAAAGGGTAAGAGTGAGCAAGTGTTAGTGTGCATGTGTCTGTGTGTGTAGGTTGGGAGCCTGAATGGGGAGATAGTTAAGATTTATGATTATGAAAATCAAATGCACCCTGTCAGATATCGTTATCACTTATTTAACAATATAAGCTGGGTTGGGTGAGAACTAACAAACATCTGTAAATTTACTTTTTCAAATTAGGTGGTTCTCTTTTAAAATACATACAAACTGATATTTGTTGCACCAATTTATTCATTGTGCCCCCACAGTCTCACTTGAATGAAAAGCTACCATAAAGGAGATGCTCTTTGCAGAGTCATCAAACGCAGTTTTGACCTTTTTTCCTTCAGTAGAGGAAAGGAGTTTTGCAACAGATCAGAGAGCATCTCTAACAAAAAGTGGCAGCCATCCTGATGAATGACTTGTTTGCTCCAGAATGTATAAAAGCAAGCTGAGGAGAGGAATGTGAATTTTGGATGTAGCCAAAAATTTGCATAAACTGCTGGCTGTTGACTTAAGTGACTGAAAAATTCATTTGAAACGCTTCATGTGTTGACAAGCCTTTACGATACAGCAACTTAAAGCAGGTCCTGTCCTTGAGCACAACTACATGGAAACACATCCCAAAATCAGTCACATTTAATGAATCAAAATAAAATCCACAAAACAAATGCACCTTTTCTAAATACTCGATTCCAGTCAAATTCCCTAAGTGTTCAGGAGCATCCTGTTGACTGCATTCATCGTTTTTAGTTTTTTATCGGGCAAAAGTTCTGAATACTACCCAGTACCTGGGCGTGTTTTTTTTTTTTTTTGGTATCACATTTGTTGATGTTCCAAGCACGTCGAGGTGATACCTAAACAGCCTCTTGTGTCTGAAATTTAACTTAACATTTTTAGTGTCTTTGGAAACGGTGCAGCCTTCATTAAAATTTAAAGTGATTTTCTTTGGGTTTAAACAGTCCCTATATACGCATCCTGGAGTTATAAAGCTGCACCCACCAGACCAGTTTAAGTCTTGAGTGGTGATTAAATAAAGATTTAAACACCGCTGCTTTTACTGAAAGCTGCTCTTCGTCCACGTTTACCTGGTTTTGTTAAGCTTCTGCTGTGAAGTTTAACATTTCGTTTCACTCAGCCAGTCAGTTCTTATCCTGCTTTTGGCTCCGTCTGAAGGGAGAAGGTGGAGGTGGCAAACACAGAGAAGACTTTATTGACTCTTGGTAGATGAGGAATAACTGCAGTTAAAAGCAGTTGAGCCTACCGATATGTCACATTTCACATAATTTAGCAAATCACAATGCAGGTCAAGGTGTATGAGGTTATGTGTGTTATGCAGTCAGACACACACTGAGTCACACCCTCACATTTAACATGGGTAAATATGTCTGTGTGGTGTGGTTTGGTGGTGAGAGCAGGAATGCTGCCAGACAGATCCACAACTTGCCAAAGTTTAATGTAAAACCACATCCTGCTTTCTTCTCAGGTAGAGGCTCCACCCTGCTGCCTCAGAGGGTGGGGTCTTACTTTGAGGACGGGAAGGGAACCCTCTGGTCTCCGTGTGTTTATGTGTTAAAGTGTCACGTGTTCCTGCTCCATGTGGAAACACAACACCTCACACAGAGGTTAACACAGACGTACACCGTTTGGCAAAGAATCAGATAAGAATAAATTGTTTGTTTGAATGGTTTCCAAGAAAACCAGAAGCCCACTTCCTCGACAGCAGAATGTCTCATTTCCCTTTTCTGAAAATGACTGAAATCTACTTAGAGAGATAAAGATACTAAAGATAATACTATTGTTTCTTCCACTATTCTTATTTTCAAGTTTGCGTTTTAGTTATCAGTATCTCTTCATCAATTTGTGGCACAGCTGTTTGGCAAGCTTTGTACTGAAAGTGTAATTTCTCTTGTTTGTCTTCCAGAACGTAGCATCTCCAAAGACTAAACCAGATCTACAACTTTTACTTTATAATACATTTTCCTTTCATGCTGTTAGTTTGGACTGTACAGTTTTATTTTAGTCGGTTACGAAGTAGTATTATTAGTAATAATTTGTTGATATGTTGATATGATCAAAATTCACAATTTGTAGGCAGACAGTTGCGCTTTTGCTCACAACTCACTGTTGTCCTCTGAGTAATCTACCACTTGTTACTGCAGCTAATCTCTAAGTCACCTGTCAGCGAGGGTGCAACCATCAGTCGATGTAGTCGACTAAAACTGACCAGACCTCATTAGTTGCTGAAGAATTTAATTGTCAGCAAGTTGGTGACATTGTTATTTGTGTTTTATAAGCAACTCTCTCACGAGACCAT
This sequence comes from Ctenopoma multispine, assembly GCA_034779795.1. Taxonomy (NCBI): domain Eukaryota; kingdom Metazoa; phylum Chordata; class Actinopteri; order Anabantiformes; family Anabantidae; genus Ctenopoma; species Ctenopoma multispine. The sequence continues at coordinate 1,448,475 of JAUYWH010000014.1, forward strand.
GTGGAGATGTTTACTTTCCTCCGCTTGAATACGAAACTGTGATAAACGCAGCCTAATGTCGTTAGAACAGATTGTAGAGAGCAGAATAGATTTTCTATCCTCACTGTCTTGTTTGACGTAGATTTGTTTAAGGGGGAAACTGCTGAAAACTGATGCTACTCTACTGCTCATGATTTGTTTTAAAGTTGGAAGAACAATAACACAATGCACACATACTTTAGAGTAACTGTACTGTACAATCTGTTAAATCATATTCCAACAGGATATCCCCTTTAGAACCTAAAATAAACACAGTAGTACTTACTAACAGTTCAGTTATGTAATTGTAAAATGACTGTCTACAATAAGTGTCATGCAAAAACAACAGGCAGAAGTACTTTGAGTTCTTGTTGTAGTTTACTTTAAAGGCCTTACTGTATTTATCTGTGGCTGAGCTTTTTCAGCGCCTCCCTGCTTCAGTTTCACACATTCCCTTCACATTCACACGGCTCCACACATTTCTCACCTCCCCAACACAATCACAGTCTGCTGCTCCTGACCGCAGCTCGACTGGAGCCCTGCTTTTAGCCCAGCACAGTAGCTTCAGCAGGCGGTTTACTTACAACGAAGTCGGGCTGTCCTGAATTAGAAACACAGTCGATAACAGATTTCACTGCTAGGTGTTATTCCCTGTCTGCTGCTTCTGTACCGTATCATGTTCCTGCAGAGACATATCGTACATTACGAAACAAAACACAGTTAAGACAATCATGTTCTTGCAGTGCAGTGTAGTTTTTCTTTTTGCAGGTCTCTGTATGGACTTGTCTGTTTAACTTGCACTGTGTTTATGATGCTCTTCATTAGTATAGATTTTTATCATCTTCTTTCATCTGTATGCTGCTGCTGGAGCTTGTGAATTTGCCCATAGGGATGATTAAAGTATGCATCTGTCGATATATCAATATCTGTCTTCGCTAGTGGAGTTTCTCTATACAGCAGATATGAAGGTTTTTGAATATTTCTAACTACGTCATTGTTTATATTGGCTGAGAATATCAGGGGTGAAGTTTATAAAATAATAAAATTAAGTCTTCTTCCAGAGAACCGTGTAATTAAATCTGTCCAGACAGCTTTTGGTACTTATGTTCTGTGGACACGTTTGGGTTGGATCAGAACCTACTGAGGTTTTGTCCTCAGCACTAATCAGCACCTTTCTACACTTACTGTGGTAGCGTAAGTGTTTGGAAAGAAATGGCAACAACTCAGGTCAGATCGTGTTCTGCTCCTAGGCTGGGCTGGTTTCTGATTAAGGGCTGACATTGTTTTACTGGTATGAGACGGTTGTTAGCTTATGAGATTAATGTGTGGGGTTTAGCTACCTAACACCCCTAAGTACAAATGCTATGTAGAGTGAATGGACCTTCGTGTTAGTGGGCATCCTCTGGAAACTAGTAGCTCTTTTCTCCGTGTGGTACTAACTTATTTTCCATTTGGGCTGGACTGTCAGTGAATATTTAAGATTCATAATCAAATGGTAAAAAAAGTAAAGGCTGCTTTATCCCGAGCTGCTGAGATGCAAACTTTTTTAACAGCAGATTAGGACACCTTCCCTCTGGTCACAAGTTTTCTACTCTAACCTCTGAGACTCCCTGCACTCCCATATATGTCCACGTAAACCAAGTGGAAGAACAAAGATTAAGTTTGCGTCTTCCACTTGCCTGTTGTGAACTCTAAGCCACCGACAAACAGTAGATTCTCTGTGGCCAATGTCAAAAGCCCTGTGTTAAACCACGAACCAGTAACATTGAAATTATAAATGAAATCAAGCATTGTAGATCTTCTCAGACAGCCGTAACGCATCCAAAGCCCTCAGGGTCACCACACAGTGATTGTCATTTACTGACAGGCTCTTCTACCTCTAATCTCTCAGCATTATATAACTGACGAAGATGTGTATCTGGCAGTGCTGTATTTTATTCTCTGGCACTTTCTCAGTCTGCCCCAAGGATCAACCTCTGTGTGAATGTTTTATACCAACACATTCATGCTTCATTTTTTGCATATTTGTTGTTTTACAGTTTCAGTGGCTGTGTGTTTTGTTAGTTTTTTTTAGGATTGCTTGTTCACAGAACATGATAGAATTCTTTTAGGAGATGTGACTTCCCTCTTTTTGTATTTCAGACCCCAAACTAAACAACATATATTCTCTTCTTCACCTTTTAGTGACTTACTGCATATTTTTTATTTCCCTTATTAAATTCTTTCTATTAGAGGGAGCTGCTATGCTTTTTCTTCTTTTTTATTTCTATAATCTCTTGGTGGTTACCTTCCGCCTTGAGGTACACATGCATATGGCAGCAGCAGCAGAAGTGGGCGTATATGTGGACAGCTGTATCCTTGGTGCTGTCTGTTTAGTACACCATCAAGATCCTCCTCCTCCTCTTGCTTGCGGGTTAGTCACTGTGACAGGTCAGACTTGAGCTGGAAATGACAAGCAGGGTCTTGGTAAGGCATGGTGGATTACATAAATCCCATCATTGGCAGTGCAGCTCATTCCTAGACATTTAGAGGAGGACGAGGAGGGCGAAGTTCCTCAAGGGGATCCCCGGACAGAAAGGATGACACACACTTTCAGGAATTTGTACAATAGACGTAGTTATTGTCGATTACTAGGCGAAGTCACACCCTGATTCAACAGATAGAATTATGGCAGTAAATTCTTTATAATGATTTCCAAGTTGAAGACAATGCTTACAGGTATGGGACAGGGTGTACCTAAAGGTATGTAGGTTTGTTGAAAAAAGCTTTCTCTAGATTAACTGAAGTAGAAGCTGTCATAATAATTTAGAATTAATTTAGGGAATTATGCGACTGTACTTCCTCATGTCATGGAGTGGACATGCAAGAACATGTTATTCACTACCCCGTGTCTGAGAAGAATGGGGGCTTGTGCGTAAGAAATGTCCTGGTCATAATATTCAACAAGTATATAATTAGTTAAAAAAACATGAGATGTTTGGCAAGATTGTAGGTTTGTTGTACACTGAAGTACCACTGAATGGTACTGAGGCGGTATGTGTTCTCTCATTAATCTGTTCACTGTGAGTAAAGTGATGTCCCCCCTGCTTGTGTTTTGTGTGGTTTCAGACAGCTATAATTATTTAAATGTAAACAGTTATATGCGATAGCGTCTTAATGCAGCCTTAAGCATTCTTTCTTTTTTCTGTTTGTGCAGCATTTCAGAATTAATCGTATCAGGCTTATTCACACTACATACAAAAGCACAGATAGCTCATTTGCAACTGTACCAAATGGTTTAGGATGGGCACTTTTACATCTCATAGTCTACACTACAGGGAGGTTACCAATTTAATTTCCTTCATGAATAAAATAAACCTAAAGGTTAGAAGAATTGTGCTCTTCAGGCCTTCCTCAACAAATACTGGCAGGCTGCCCTTTAGCGAAATCCTAAATCTTCCAACACAAAGCTGAGGTTGTACTACACAGCTCCCAGTTGGGACTGTGTACAAAAAAAAAACAAAAGTTAGACACTCAGCCAGAGAATCTCTCAGCCAAAAAAAGACAAATCAAATGAAAACCTCTTGCTGCCTGTAGACCTTGTACGTGTACAGTGAAAAGTTTTCTCTAAATAATACATATTCATAAAATCAGTGCAGAAAACGGTGCCAGATCCCTTCATGTAACACAATATGAGAACACCCTGGTGTCATGTTGTAAATATACAGTAGGAAACGTATAATCATGTTCACAATTCTTACAGTTGGCTGAGAAGTCCAGGTTTCATTAAGTGTTTCCACAGAGACGTTCACTTAAGGAATTAGATCGAGGGAGGAATGCAAACAAGAGGGAGAGGTGAAAGGATGGTGACGAGTCTGACGGGAAACCTGGAGGAAGGATTAAGAGTCTTTTAATGTTCTTTGGCAGAGGAAGGGAAGGAGGGGAAGGAGATGGTTCCTGTCAGGCGACCACTAAATTCGACTCCTTCACTTTTCGGGAATACGTCCATCCCATCTTTCCTTTATTCCCTTCTTATTCTCCTCTCTTCTCATGCATTTTGGCATAGAAATGTTTTAAATTACATATCATGATGGCAAGATAATATTACAAGAAGCATAAAGTTGAGCAAAACAATCCCTCATGTGAGATTTAATCCTTGATGTGCCTGTAACACACTACAGGAACTTTCTCCAGCTAAAGGGAAATTCATTAAAATTGTTAGTCACATGTTGGAGGCCAAACTTTTTCCCAAATTCGAACCTCATGTCCTTCATTGATATTCATCCAAACCCTTCTTTAATCTGATTCTTAAAATGTTATTAAGAGTAAGTAAGAGTTTTTATCCAGTTTTATTATGACAAAAAAATCCATTCAAGACACTGAGGGAGAAGTTTCAGATACTGTGGAAGACAACAAAATCTAATCCTCACTCAGACTTATTTTATATTCTCTATTATATTTTGACATAAACAGTCCCACAGTCCCAAACCCAAAGATGTTAATTTTACCACCTACAGAGGTCTGAGGAAACAGGAAGTGTTCACAGTTGAAGTAGTTAATTTGGATAGCAAATTTGTTTCAGGTAATCGACTAATCATTGTGATTGTTATTGTAACATTTATACAAACTAAAAACCACACAGTCAAATTCACAGATTGTGCAGTCTAACGGATAACATCACAGGTGATGTGAGGACTGTGCTGATGCTGATAGCGGCGGTTAATAATGTGACTTATCAAACCCGCTGTCTATGACTCAGCAAAATATTTACGTTGCTGAATGTTTTGTATTTTGTTTTCTTTAATAATTGGGCCATACATGAGGAGTGCTGAGTACGAGTGAGACTACGACTCTGCACAGAGGTGCAAAACACAAACAGTTTTCACTGTATAACCAGTGTAGTGTGTTAAATGTGGCGCCACATCTTCCAACATGCAGCCTTACATTCTCTCTAGAGGTTATCTGCACTTGCAGGACTTGAACATGGAAGCGGAAGAAGTGTTTCCTCCTCCTCCAGGCTCTCCTGGAGATGCTCTCCTCTCCTGCCACGCTGACATTAGCTGCAGTGACGTCTGTGAATCAGCCCCCTCCTATCACAGATGCTTTGGCATATATGAGGAAAACATGACAAACACAGCTTGTTTGAGCACATATCTGATTTCCACAGCAGCTTGCATCTAATGTGGGCCAGATCCTCCTGTGGCTGAACGTGTTGTTGGCATTTTCAGCCTAAATTAGGTTTCTCACACGTCTCAGGCTCATATATACCTTATGTAGGAGGACTGATCTGTCTCTGACCTCGCCGGATTTAAAAAAAAAAGAGAGGAGCAGAAAATAGAAAGAGGTAGATGTACAATGCTGCGCAGCCCGCCCCTGGCTCTCTCTGCGGCTTCCTCTGGTCTCTGTTTGGCCAGTGAAGCCCACTGACATGCTGCCTCATCTTCCCTCCCCTCCACGTTCTCCCCTCAGGAGAAACCTGATCCATGAAGTGTCTCTTTACATTTTTCCAGCCCTACCCGCTACAAACAAGGCACAAGAGGAGAGCGGGTCTGACAAACTTCTGTCGTCCACATGTTTGGCTGAACTCCGCTCACAGCGTGACTTTCATGACTGTTGGTTTCTACGTTTGGGGTCTAACGAGGAGCAGAAACCTGATTAAGTGAGTGACAGTGTTTATGTGCGAGTGCTGTGGGGAAAGAGTGTAGCTGCTAGCACAGGAGCGTCAAGTGTTAAAGTTAGCTGCTGCTGTCGGGCTGTCGCTGCTACCAGCCGGCCCAGCCTGTCATGTGTGCATGAGGGAGGACTTAAAATGGACTGGGATGGTAACAGAAGATGAGTGTTTTTACTGGCTGAGAGGAGAATGGAAAGTTCACTGCTACAATGAGTACATTTTATCTTTGACTGTATGTGGAATGCACTAGTTTTCAGCAGAGCAGATGTTGGCACTCGGGGACGTGGATTCAGTCTGTGGCCGGGGATCATACTGGTTCTGAGTTAAGAGTGGTGCAGAATAAACAAACAAACAGCGATTTGCAAAAATAGCCCCTTTTTCACTTTGAGGTTTCTGAAGTGAAGGCCGGATCTGTGGATCTGTTTTACACTATGATGCTGTAACAAGTATCCACATTTTACTGTATTAAGTCCTGAAAAAGCCTGTCAAAATGTATCACCACCAAAGGACAAATTCACATCTTTCAAATGTTTTTTTTTTTTTTTTATAAAGCTTTTTTTTTTTTCAAGAACCCAGAAAGAAGTGTGAATGAGTCGGAACAATCAGTTATTTATTCCCATTGTTTGTCCCTGTAAACTACTTTGCCTTTGTTTTTGTTAAATTAAATTAGACTCTAAAGGTTTAGTTTGTTTCCTCAAATCATACAGCCTCAAGGGCTCCATCCACCACTGTGACCACTTTCTACACCTTCTCCACTGTTTCAGTCCCTGGTACTTCACAGATGTTCCTGAACATGGCTCATTATGTGTAGGGCTGTCTCTTAGGCCTCTTTTCACTGTCTGTACTTACATGTTCCTGTGCAGTGCCCTCTGTTAGTACAGCCTTTTCTAGCCATTGAGAGGTTTTCACAATGCTTGTCGCCTCAGCTATTTGTTGTTGATCCCTGTTTGCTAAGACATGGGCCATAAATAAAATATGTTAATCAGATTAATTAGATTTTATTCAGTAACCATCAAAGCAGCAGGGCAACAATTACAGAAAATTAGTGACTGAGACATTTTTCATAATAAATAAATCATGAAATCATTTCTTGCAGAAAGGTGCATGATAAAGTTTGTTATCTAATGAACAAGCAGTTTCTAAGACAAAAAGGGGTTTGAACTAATGATTGTAAAAATAACCGAGAAGAGAGAATCATAAGAATTTGAAGTTTTTCTTAGTTGCAGTACTGCTGAGACATTTCCGTCATACACTGTAGCAGTAAAAATGTGTTTGCGATTGATACCCAGTCCAAAACGAAACCAACACTAATCCAGTTCATGGCAGTGGAGTTGAGCATGTGCTGACTCAAACACTCACACACATGTTGACCAACGCCTGGCTCAGCTGTTGTCTTAGGTAAATAGTTCAGAGGAAGGTGGTGATTGAGTTAAGGTAAGGGACAGGTGCCTTCTGTTGTGTTGAGTCGGTTGTACTCATAGATGGAGGAATTCCTGCTATGCGAGTACTGCGCGCAGCCCAGCCCTTTCACCTGGACTCGTGAATGCTGTCTTTGTATGAGCATTCCCAGACGGGCCTTCATTCCTGCTGCTGCACCAGAGAGCAGCTTTGAAATTACAGACGTCGAGCCGATGCTCTTAAAAATCATTGCAGCTTTGACGTGACACATCTGCTGTCTGCAGTTCAAGCCTGTGACCTGTCTGTTATGTTTTGCTCTGAGTTTATGTATTGAAACATATTTATGTATTATTTTAATGAACTGAATTTTCAATGATTCAGCAGTTTTATTCATAAATTACTCTAAATCCTTCATCAAACATCTGTAGATTTCAACTAGGTCTGTCAGAATATCTATTTTTGTTAGATGATAAACTTCCCCAAGAAGAGCATAGTCCACTTTATTCAGTGTCCAGTGTAACACATTGGTGCAGAGGTCCCTTTTTCTCATAAAGTTTGCACATAGTCTTATTTGTGGGCGTCAGACTTCCTCATGTCACTCAAACAGTAGCGTTTTGATTCGCCTGTCTCCTACTATTATTACTAAGTCACAATAATTAGCTAGCTGGATAGCTTACATGCTAAATCAGTGACACGCAGAGAGCCAGTCTCTTCTCCTTTCTTCTTCAGAAGGATGACTTTTCTCTCAGAGCCCAGCTACAGCCCAACACACCTCAGCTTCTTCACCCGCTGGATTGTGTTGTTGTTTGCCTGTTGTGTTCAAATGTTTATGATGCTCATTCTACATGAATAAAGGAACATGCATCTAATTTATTATCAGTTATTCTGTTGATCAGTTTTTCTATTAATCAGTTAATGATCTATCACAACTGTCCAGAACCCAAGGGGTCTTAAAATATCTCTATCTTAATGCATTACATTGCACTTTTTACGCTTTTGTAGCCACACACAACAGCTGATTGTAAAACAGAGCTTGATTGGCATCAGGAACTAGGAGCTAACTATTTTAGGATTTTTTTTCTTGGAGGTGTTTATTCACCAGTGCAACAGGCATAATTAGCATGTGCAGCTTATGTAGGAATAGAAACCTGCACACTAGAAGCTGGAAGGCAGGGTGTTGTTTTTAATGTTATGCTAAGTGTATGGGGAATGTAATCACTAACCCGGTGAGTGTTGATGCCAGACTCCTGCAGCAAGAAGGCAAAATTAAAGAGATGCAGATGAGCTTGTTTAACAAAGGAGTTCTTAGGTTTAGGGTTACTGGGATTAAAAGTCCTCCAGGGCATTCTGTCACCAAAAAATAAAACCTTAAATTAATTTCTTAAGTAAACACAAAACAGTATTATAACAGTATTTTGTGTTACGTCTGTCATGGAGCTTTCTGTGGTCCCATCATTTGTCTCAGTGATGATTCAGACTTTCTGTACCTGTGACACCTTGTTACCCAAAACACTGGAGTGAAAGTGACTGTTGCCGCCATAGCTCTGCCATCTGCCGTGTTGTTGGCCACAGTAGCAGGGAACAAAGTTCACCGGGACGGCTGCATGTGTTAATGATTGACAGCAGCCTGGCGCCTTGCAGGGGTTCTTATGAGACCTGAGAACACAGAGATATGAGCACAGGGAGTTTGTATCTGGGTCATGAATATATATATTTCTGTGTTAGAGGTCTGCCATCACACAAAATCTGCACAGGTGCCTGTGTTAGACCATCGCACATACAGTACACGCATGTATAGTGCTGTGCTGAATAACGAACCTTTGTTCTGTGATTATTCTGTAGGGATCACTCGTTTCTACTTTAAAACTTTACTTTACTACAGTTACAAGTCTCATGTTAAGTTTGACTGCTTGGCTGTGTCGTCTCAGAAGTGCTTTATTAGGTTTGTTGTTCGGCCCCATTATTCGATACCTAAATTTGTCTCTTTAGCCGACATCACTTAGTTTGATTTGGTGGCCATGGTTATACCTTTTTCACATAGACGACTTTGCTCTGTCCTACATTTACATGTGATTGTTCCATTCGTCATGTTTACGTCATCAAAGGGACGCCGCACTGAAGCTGTGACTTTTTGAAGATGTTTGGCAAAAGTAAGAAACGACAAATGTTGAGTCTTAATTTTGACAACATGTTAAAGGGCAGGTGTTTTAGACACTAAAAGTAAAGTTTTCTTAAGGTTTATGGCTTCATACAAAGCACAGTAAACAGCAGTTACATACTACATAGTTTTTGAAGAAACTTGGCAGGTAGGTTGTTCAAGGAGAACTTCACATAATCTCAGAGCATCCATTACGTGGACTTATTCTTATTTTAATATCAATGTATGTTTGAACCATTAATTTAGGACCAGTCAGGGACCTGCCTGATCTTATTGTGCGATGTATGAGAACCTACATATGCCACTACCCAACTATTGTGTGGTACTGTATATTAGTGGTTGTGTTATTAAAATACAGGGCCAACTTGAGCCCCTGACCCCATGACTGTCTGTGTCTGTGCATCACTAATTAGCAGAGCCAGATGTGAGACTTTTCTCTGAAGGCAGCCTAACATTTAGGTAGAGAATTCAACTTCAGGTTATGTTTTCATCACATTTATGAAAACAAAGATTTTGCAGCTGTACGCTGTCAGCAGGAGTCAGATTGACTGTTGTGTTGTGTGTGTCTGGCTTCACTGTAGCAGCCGTATGTTTGCACATGTGCACATGATATGAACGGCAGCGCAGCGCCGTGATTGTCGACCACTTGGTCGTGAGCCAGCTGCATGTGGAGGCTGGAAGCGACAGCTGATGACAGCATTGCTGGGACACGTCTGTCTTCCTGCTTTGAGGACCAAAAGAGAACAGATGTTATCACAGTCAGCATTTAAACTCTCTTTACTGTAATCCTTTATGTAATGTTTAACCTCGGTGGCTTATGGCCCCAGTAGCGACGGCAGTGGCTCCTGGGAAACTGTTCTCCCCCACAGGAAACATGACACACAGCTGTGTTCACTGTCGTCAGGATGAAGGTGATCATGTTTGTTTTTTGTTTACTAAAGTTTCTTGACTGAGTTGAGGAAGTTTGACTCAAAACTGGAAACCAGAACAACAGTAGAGTACCACTAGAGGCTGTTGGATAAGTCATCCTTTTCTAAATGTAACATAATCATAAATCATATCATAAATAAGCTCGTCAGTGTTACCTGGTGTCCAAACAATTGCTGTTTTTGGCAAATCTGAAGTGTAGTTTTGTGTTTCAGGCACATTTGCCTGTACTGATACATCTGAAATAAGCTAAAATTGCCTGATAATAATGACATTGGTCCAAATCTTTAAAAACTATCAAAGATTTCCCCAGTAACTATTGATGAGGCGCCTCAACACCTGACTGTTCCTGTGACCAACAATGGGAAGCTGATTAGTTCCTCTGGGGAGCTATAGCTAGGGGCGACTGAAAGGCAACTCTTTTCCCTGGGTAAATAAGGTTAATTAGAAGCCACCACCCTCCAGAGAGGAGAAGAAAGGTCACATCCTCTGACTTGCTAATTGCTAATCTCCAGTCCACCTTATCCTCCGCTGTTTATATTTTTTATAGTAGCTGTGTGTGAAGCCTGGGCATGTGTACATAAAGTATGTAACATCGTCACAGCCAGTACATGATATTCTACAAACTGACCTTCAGATCAGGGGTCCAGTCCCCTGCTGAGTTCATCTGTTGGAGCTGTTAACTTTCTCTCTCTGTCATTCTGTACCGTAACACACCCACTCACCCGCTTTTAGAGACGAGGGGTTTTCCCCTTTACACTGAGTGTGTGTGTGTGGACTGCTCTTAAAGAGTGCGACGACTGGTCATCTTATACCTTCCAATGCTTTCCTTCCTGGACTCGTATTTCCACTAACATCTCTGCAGCGTCTTCTGTGTACAGAACAGTATAATCTAAGAATAGTGAAGTATTTTCCATTGAGCAAGTAATTTTTTGTCACCTGCTGACCCCACAAGTTTACTATCTTGCAAACAAGAATACTTGCATTTCAACTGCACTTAAATGCTCCGTTTAGTCATTTAAATGTGGAAAAATTTAATTACTTGACCCCTGCCACCTTCATACATTGTCTCATGTTTGCTGTGTTTTCCCCTGCTTGTTTCAAACCTGTTTCTGTTTCAGAATGACTCTGTTACTTGAGTTTGTTTACCTAGCGTAGCATTGCCCTGCTGTGCATTTATACGTCATCGGCATCTTGGAGCCACTAAGTGCATCCAGAGGCCGTTAAATAACCACACTGAAACATTTAGATCTATCACCCACATGTTCGTGGCTCTGCAGCAAAGAACCTTTGTTTATTTGGGCTTTCTCAGCTCCTTCAGTTGTGTTGCTTTGTGCAGATTCAAATATGACTTTTAAGCATTTCATCTTATAAACACTTTGTTCTAGTGTCCAGGTGTTCAGCAGCTCTAACTTACGATGACTGTACTTCGTTGTGTGCAGACTAACAGCTCCCGGTAGTCAATGACTGCTGCTAAATCATGTTTGCCTACTACAGTAATAAGTGCCTGATGTAATACGGAAGACGTTCTTGCCTTTCCCTGTTTATATCTCCTGCAGAATCCAGGTTTTGGATTCTAATTAGACTCTTTGTCAGGAAAAATCTGTAAAACACTTAATCTATCTTTTAAGTGTACTTATGCAATCTGCTAGCTCCTGACCTTGTTCAAATAGGTTGATGCCGTTATGTAATTATCCCAACTTAAAGGAGTTCCAGTGGCGAGCCATCCGATTTCTCTGTCTTAACGCGCTTCAAGTTGTTAAGCTTTTTTCCGCCATTAATTAAGATGCAGCGACTTCTCTCTTCCCGTGCCAAGGGAGCCAGAAGCAGAGAAACGCAACAGAACAGACAGGAAGTGAGGGAGGAGGAAACCAAGCTGAGGCTGCTGAAGCCAGAGCAGAACATCAGTGTTTCCACAGGCCGTGGCCGCACACATAAAGTATCTCAGAATAGTCGTGTTGATATGGGACCAGTAGTGATGCTTTTATATTTCCTGGTGTCAACAGTCATTCTCCATTGGTGCTTATTTCCCAGAACATGAGGTTAAAAGTTGCAGGTGTTATATAGAAACAAGCATTTTGTCAACTGAGACGGTTGTTCAGCTGGTGGCAGGTCCTCATTTCAATAATGAAGGTCTTCCCTGTTGCCAAGTGAGTTTTTGTGATTAATAAAGGACATTTGCCAAACCCATAAGGATGCAGTTGAAAAGTTGGTGTACTCAGAATTGTGATTATGGTCCAAATCAGTATTTTAGAGCTGAAGGAAGTTAAGAAAATCTCTTCTGATTAGCAGTTAATCATTTAAGTCATTATTCATCAGTACAGTTGGTGCCGGTCTGTTTTTCTTTGCCTTAGATCATGATGAACATTTTGGGACTTTGTGCTTTTTGTTGTCAACACTATAAAAAGACTAATGTATGATGAAAACAATAGCTGATAGAAAAAACTCTTTACTCTTTAAAAAAACTTTTATATCGCCATGTATCTATGCTGGATGGAGAAGTTTGTAAGTTATAGTGGGTCCAGAGAAGACTTAGTAACCTGGAGTCTAAACACCAGACACACATGGTGTCACATTACATCACATCATTGTTACCACAGTAGCTGATAAACTCCACATCTCTGGACACAGTGACTTCCACTAACTGCTGCTGATGTGATATTACCACAATAATCCTCCAAATGATGGTTGGATTATGCACAGAGAGGCTGACAGAGTGGACTGTCAACGCTCATTTCAACCCTGATTTTGATCCACTGGTCATAAGATCACTTTTGTAGCAGCTAAATGGATTCAGGGATGAAGATGAATGGTAGAAGTAAACACTCTCTATGATACGGGCAGTTTTCAGCCTGAACAAGCTTCCGTTTAGGTTAAATGACAGATTGGTCATAACAGGTTTGTGCAGGTTTTGGTGTTATAATACTTTTAATTGACACACAGTAGTTTTTAGTGATATGTTTTTTAGTTGTTTTGTGGTTTGACATTGGGTTGCACCACCAGAAATACCTGCAAAACTCTTTAATGTGTTTCATCCTTGGCTTTATTCAGAGGAAAATTTCACTGCAGTGTGGTAAACAAGTGAAATAGTTGACATTTCTCTTGCATTGTTATATTAATGTTAAAGTGGATTAACAGAAAATTACCACCTTCTGTGATTCTTTTTTTTTTATACCCCAAATTTCCTAGTTTGTTCTGTTAATATTAAAAAATGTTCAGTCTTTGACGATGAACTGAAATATTTTGACCTTAACTCTTTAACTGGACCATACAAGCAGTTTGAACGTTTAGTGTTACATGCAGCACGTCTGATATAAGATAAAGCAAAATGTGAAAATCATTAGAGCTATTAATGATCATGTGTTGATCTATTAATACGGGGATGTATGATTGTTGTTGTGGCCTTTCACACACACTGTGTGTCCGTGTCACACCACAGGCTGCTCTCAGTGCAGATCTACAGGCCCGGCTGAGGTTGTGTGTATCTGCGGTAGAATTTCTTCTCCAGGTTTGCTCCTTGCTGATGCATATGAAGGATTTCTGGATTATTCTGGGCTACAGCACACACACACACACACACACACACACACACACACACACACACACACACACGTTTAAGTACAGTCGCACACATTCTCATGCACACAGCTGTACAGAGTCTCTCTTTCTGCCTCACACACACACGCAGTCTCTCGCCCTGCTCCAAGCCTGTTAGCTGTGTGCTCTCTCTGTGTCTCTGTACAGGGATTACTGTGTCCCGTGTGATTATCTGTCTATTAATAGCTTCCTTTAAGGCTGTTCACATGCTCGTATAGCGGCAGAACTGCAGGATCCAGAGGCCCCTGGCTGCTGCAACACAAGCTGACCCCAAATCCTGCAGCCAGTAATTACTGTAATGAACCACACTGTACTGTAAACTACTGTACTGAGAGGAAGACAGACGACTAGACAACCACAGAAAGCGTACACGCACAAAACAAATGTGTGTTCTCCGCACTGCCAAGAAACAAATGTTTTCAAATGTGAGTTTTTATCTTTTATCATTGATTGAACTACCACAAGAGCCACGAGATGAGGAGTCTGACAAATCAAACCTTTGATTCTCAATAAAGACACACACACCTTTTTATGTCCTCATTTCACAATGCATACACACAAGCATGTATATTAGGGGTGTGCCACAGTGCAAGCTGTGGAGGTATATTATTTTAAGACCTTATCACACCCCCTGTAATGCATCGACATGCAGGCAAGAATGTGCACATGCGCTCGCCTACAGACTCGAGTGGCCTGAGCAACAACTGTTTGAAAAGTGCTGCGTTTATCACTTGATAAATGTTCTTTAAAAGCCCAACAGGAGAAAGTCCTCAGCTACTCAGTGAAATCGAATTAAAGGTGGCAAACCATTTTTCCTTTTCAAGTGTTGATATGTAGACAGAAATGTGAACGTGTTCATGTGAACGATGATGAAATGGTCAGTTATACTGCTTTGTGCGTAACGTCTCAAATCTTACTTTAGCATCATGTCAAAATATACGTGTGTGAATATACATGTCCTCTTTCAGCTCTGTTTTTCATCCTTAGTTGTTAGATGTTCCACTTTCTTCACCAGCTGTTGCTGTTTGAGTTTCTGGAAACAATACTGATAAAAGTTCTCGACATGTAGACTGTGCAGATATTTTGACATTCTGAGCAGCTCTTCTTTTAGGTGTTTGACTCTGTGTGGTCATAAACCTTGCAGGGCAAATAGGAGCTTGTGTTGTCTTGTTGGATTGGAAACAGCTACAGTCTGAAGATCATTTTCCATACGAGTTGTGTTTGTTGTCCCATTTTGAAATGGCATATTGACAGAAGGCTTTTGCTGTGAGAAACGATTGGTCTCCGTGGGAATGTTCTTCCATCCTGCTAAGTTTGTGGACGACAGATTAAATCTGCGGGGCCCAGGACTGCTGCCAGTCACTCAGGGGTTGGGATTGTTTGCGACTGGCCTGGTTGGACGCAGCCTCAATGAGCTGAACTGAAGCAGGAGGCCAGCAGGTCGTGAGTAACTAGTGGCATTTGGATCAAAACATATTCAGTTTAATCACTTTAAATGCGCTTGGTGAGATCTGCCAAGGGTTGCTTCCCAGCACAGGAGACTGCACTTCGTCTTTGAATAGTCAGAGCTGCTGGAAGAGGAGTTCAGTCAGTCATTCTAAACAGCTGAAGTGATGTTTGATGTAGACACTTCTTTTAAAGTTATAAACACATTTCTATCCAGCTGCAGAATGATTTTGAAGTAACAATTCTCTCCTGAATACCACTGTTTGGGCTCCAGAGCTTCACAATGTGCAAGCTGATGTTATCGAGTATGTCGAGTATTTGTATGCAACAAACAAACCAAAACGTGCTCTGAGAGTCCACACATTCACCGCAGCTTGTAGCTTTGTAAGACAGACGTGCTATTATAGTACACACATACTCGATCACCGCACCACAAGTTACGGTAGCACAGCTGCTTAAAAATGCACGATTAAAGTTGAACAGGCAAGATACACGGAGATGGTGTCAAATAACTTCTGAATACTTAAGATTCACACTGTTCATTTTAACAATTTCCATTTCAACCACAGTTTATCGAGTCACGTCAGCTTTTGTGACTACATTATCTTATTGACTCAGGAAATCACATGTCGCGGTGAAACGACATTTAGGTGAAACATTTTAGGTAACCTAAATTTATCACCCATCAAGCTTAAACTGTAGCCTGTTGTCTTTTAATGAATAAGAAAAGTGCTCAAGCTTAATTGATATAAGATGAAGACACAACCATCATACACCACTGAATGAATTATTTCATTCATACAATACAACCATGAATATTAAAGCAGGATTATGCATTTAATATTACGTTTTGCCTGTTGAAGACAATTTAAATTGAATAATTAACAAACTATTTGCTCTAAACAACTGTGTGTTGTGAGGAGGTGAAAAAGTCATTTCGTTGTTACCTGAAAAGTTTCTCACTCATTTATATGCTGTGTGTGACTCAACATGAAGTGCAGCAGAATTCATAATGACAGACAAGGACTTTGAAGTGTAACTTGGAGGATGCTCACACTTCAGACACACACACACACACACACACACACACACACACACACACGGTGCTGCTGCTTTCAGAGCAGCTTATTTCTTACATAATAGTGGCCCAGTCCTGTTGGGGACGGGAAACATAAGGTCTGAGTTGTGGCGAACAGAACAGAGGGTTGTTCGTCTTTGTGCACGTCTGAACTCTGTGTGACCCTCCGACTTGTCTGTGACTGCAGAATGTGAATAAAGACACTTGTCACCTTGTTCTGCCTGTACATCCATATGGTCTGTGACAGCTCAGCCTCCGCTGCTCCCATTAGAAACACTCATTGCTGGTAATGAGGGTGTCTCACTCATCCTTCCTGCACAGAGCAGGTTGGAAAAGGAAGATGCATAAATAAAAAGCTTATGCAGAGCAGGAGACCTCGAGCATTCAGCAGCATCCTTTGTTTTCTGTGACAAACATATTTGTTGAAAATAAAATAAATAACTGCAGTAGAACTTATGACAAACACACTAATTGAGCTACTGCTGAGCACAAATGTTTAATGTGCGCGGTAATATACTTACCAACCTCTACATATCTGTGTATGTGAAATTTCCTAAAAGCCTGTGGTGACGTCTTCCAACTGAAAAACATGAAACTTACAGCACTATATAACAGGTGATCCTCGCTTCCCAGAAAAAAATTGAAATAAGTAGAAATTTGTAAGAATAGGTGAAGTTTTTGCTTTTTTCTGATGAATAGATAAAAAGCAAGGCACCACATCTCCATTTTTACTTTCACTGTCTTTATTATTTAAGTCTTTTCAGCCCCTTGCATGGTTAAGATAGATTTCTGCGCCCATTTAACAGACTTTTCTCTTCCCCTCTGTGTCTGTGTGTGTGTGTGTGTGTGTGTGTGTGTGTGTGTGTGTGTGTCTTTTGTTCCTGTGTGCGTTTGATTTGTGTGCTGCAGACGTGCCAGCGCCGGAGCAGCCGGAGCTGTTCCTGAAGAAGCTGCAGCAGTGCTGTACTGTGTTTGACTTCATGGACACGCTGTCGGACCTCAAGATGAAGGAGTACAAGCGCTCCACACTCAACGAGCTGGTGGACTACGTGACCGTCAGCCGGGGCTACCTGACAGAGCAGGCCTACCCTGAGGTCGTCAAAATGGTGAGGGGGGATCAGGCTGTGCTCAGCCTACACACACCACACATTTTAAACCCTCTACAACACTCGAGTTGGGGTCAAGACACAAAACATATTCTTAAAGATTTTCACTAATCATTTCTCAACCTTTCTGAGTGAAGTTTGAGGCTCAGATTCTCATATTAAATTTTACATTTTAGGTGTCTGTACTGTACTTAACAGTTTATAATTCAAGTTAATAGAGTAGAACTGTGTTACTCTCCCAAAATAATTGTTTGGTCTGTAACTTGCATGCTGCAGACAACAACAATAAAGACACAGACACACACAAAGTTCACACCTGTGGCTTGTCATGACTTTTAAGTTTTCACAGACAGACGTCTTTGTGTCGTCTTGCAGGTGTCTCACAACATATTCCGGACCCTTCCGCCCAGTGACAGTAATGAGTTTGACCCTGAGGAGGATGAGCCGACGCTCGAGGCCTCCTGGCCGCACTTACAGGTAAACGCAGTCGACAGAGTGTTTTAACCGTGGGTTACTGCACACGGTCAGTGAGCCCCGTCTCTGCACAGTCTCGACAGTACCGCGCCTTGTTCCTGATGAAGTAAAACGTTCTGAAAGTGTTGATTTAAATTTCTTCAACAAAAAATATGAGGAAAAACAAGTACTGTCTGCGACATGTTTAATCTTTTAAGATCTCTAAAGAAGTTGTTAAACAGCAGATGTTGGCTGAACTACACCTGAAAACAAAATAAATACATGAAGGACACACAAACTGGTCACGTTAGCGTGTATGTAGTCCTCTGATGCTTTAACGTTTGTTTAGATGTGTTGCTGTGAACAGGTGTCGCTGTCTGTTTTCACATTTCCTCGTGTGTATGTGTTAAACAACACATCGAGTTCATTTGAGACCTTGACGTGTTTTTGACTGTTGAGCTGCACCTGGAGCCACGTTAGCTGCTGTTTTGTTTTTTTTATGAGACACTAGTTTTCAGTCATCTCATCTCAGACAGACAGAATCGTATTTTTCGCTCACACCACAGATGTTGGTGCCGTCACTGTATTGGCTCTGGTGGTTGGGTGGGTTTTGTTCAGGTTTAGATCCCAGTCTGGAGCCAGGCTCTCTGGTCTCTCACCTCCCCTCCTCCTTCTCTGTGTGCCTGCTGCCCAGGACTCCTTTAGAAATGAGATGCAAATCTCAAGGAGAAGCTTCCTGGTAAAATCTGCTTTTCTTTTTTTTACTTTTTGATTTATCTCATTCTCATAAACAACATTTTTAATCCAGTCAAACTCCTTTTATGACTCAAATCCAGACTAATCCAGACATTTTTCTTCACCCACCCTGCTCTGTGGCTTCTGTGACCTTTGGCACTTACTAGCCTCCCCTTTAAACCAGTCCACTCCCAGTGTCACAGGTTTAAGGACTCAGTTGTAAGAGGAGTGTATCAGTGTTGGGTTTCTTCGGTTTTTTAATCAGCTGGTTGTTGTGCAGCTGGACGTCTCCAGCAAATTGACTTCACATGTCGTTTGTGTCCAGATCAGATCATAATTATAACTGCACCACACGTCAAACTGCAGCCGGTCTTCCTGCATAACAATCCGCTGATCAAAGAAACGAAGCTTTAAAAATTCAGCAGAAATGTGAACTTGGTTTAACATCAATAACTCTCTCTCCGTCATCCTCCCTCCATCCTTCTTCTTCTTTTTCTCTTTAGTTGGTTTACGAGTTCTTCATCCGGTTCTTGGAGAGTCAGGAATTCCAGCCCAGCATTGCCAAAAAGTACATAGACCAGAAGTTTGTCCTACAGGTGAGTCACAGAGTCGGTCTGCAGGTTTTTTTCGTTCACACGTTCCTCCTCTTTGTGTTTCCTTTCTAACACCCACTTCCCTTCTGTCTCCTTCTCTTCCGTTCCAGCTCTTGGAGTTGTTTGACAGCGAGGATCCTCGCGAGAGGGACTACCTGAAGACAGTCTTGCATAGAATCTATGGCAAATTCCTGGGGCTGAGGGCTTTTATACGAAAACAGATCAATAATATTTTTCTACGGTGAGTAGATGTCTGAAGACATTTTCAAATCAAGTTTTAGTAATTGTCTTTATGTTAGAGGTTGATGTTTGTGTCATGTCATGTATTCTCTTCTACTGTTTGATTCCTCACTGCTCTCGTTGTTACCCTAAAACAGTCGTTTGTTGTTGTTGTTTATGTTTGCACAATTCTTTCATAAGTCTTCAGCCTTAAAGTGAATTTGACAGCGGTTGACTCTGACTTTTATGGGGTGTGATGGAAACATTGTAAGATGCTGTTGTGTGAAGTCAGAAAGCAGCATCTTCTGTCACAGTACAGTTAAAATCAGTTTGTGGTTGAGGAGAAATCAGATTATATGCAGATTTAAAGAGTTCAGCAGCACCTTTCAGTCGCTTTTGCATTTACCTTTTTTGAATTTAACCTTTTTCTCCTTTTCCTCGCCTCCTCTCTTTTGTCTCCTCTTTTGTTCATCTCCCTCTCTCTGTCTGCTCTGCAGTTTTGTTTATGAGACGGAGCACTTCAATGGGGTGGCTGAGTTGCTGGAGATCCTGGGGAGGTATGTGGAGGCCTCCGACCGTCACACACAGACATTTACGTTCTGTGAAAAACAGCTGAAACTGAACCGGCCTGGTTTCGTTCAGCTGTTATGATACAAAGAAGTTTTAGCTTGTTATTCATAATCGGAGGGAGATCTTTCACCAAAGATCACGGTAGAGTCAGATAAAGAATTAAATGAATCCTCACAGCTCAACAGTGAGCTAAAGAAGCAGTGTCAGCTTTGTGTTGGTTACATGAGATCGTCTGACAGTCAGACAAGGCTGAGATGAAAGGTTTGCCTTCTAATTGTAATAAAGTAAATATACAGTATGTTAAATATAGCTCAGTGCCCCCCTTATGTTTCCATAGGAGCACCTTGATAATTCCTAAGTTCAGGTTCACAGTAAAAAAGCAGAAACAACAGGTCGGTTTGTCCTGTATGTGACGGAGGGATGAAAATAAACCAGTGATTGATTCTGATCATATTCATTTACTGTGTTCTGTCTGGGACTCGTGCTCTCAGGAATGAGTCTGCAAATAGCTCGAACCTGCTTTTGAATGCAGTACAACAGAGCGTGAACAAACCTAAAAGCAGGGTTGTAGTTTTAAAGAAGAATCATGTCTGTTCTCTCTGAGCCTGGAGGTTTGATCATCAGTTACATCTTTATATTTCTCCTCCAGGCTCCGTCGCCCTTCTTTGTCTGCTGCTCATTGATCTTCCACTTGCTTTTAGAGCCTCACAATGAAGCTCTTTCATGTGTTCATGTTTAATTTATGTTGATATTTTCTCTATTTTTCTCCTCTCCTTGTTTCCTACCCTTCACCCTCTCTCTCTCTCTCTCTCTCTCTCTCTTCCAGTATAATCAATGGTTTTGCTCTGCCACTGAAAGCGGAGCATAAACAGTTTCTGGTCAAAGTGTTGATCCCCCTCCACACTGTCAGGAGTCTGTCCCTCTTCCACGCACAGGTAATATATGACTTTTTCAGAGGGATTCAGCTTTGACAACCTGTCATCAAACCCTAAATCCATCTGTAAGCAAACCCAAACTGATAAAGTGCTTTAACATAAACCTGTGTTTTCTCTCCCTGCAGTTGGCGTATTGCATTGTACAGTTCCTAGAGAAAGACCCAACATTAACAGAACCAGTAAGTATTAGTGGACTTGTTTATGTCTCTGAGTCACATTTTAAATTGCATTAAATGTGTTAAAGTACAGTCTGATAACAGAGCATCGTTTTTCATCCACACATCTGAGAGACGTTAGAAAACTTAAAGAAAACATTATTAAGTGGACTGAGAGTGAAGATTTACCGTCAGATCACAGGGTCTGTTAGAAACATGATGAATTTATCATCCTTCAGCTGAGAGTTCAACTTAAGCTTAAACAAAAAAAAATGACTGGCGTCTTCATCAGTGACAATAATCATTAGTTACATGTCCTTTTTTAAATTGTATTTAAGTATTTCACTCAAACTAAAAGGTTTTGCATATGACTTTGAGTCTTAAAAATTATTGGTCATGTTTATTTTAGTTTAGTCTTTAACACACTGATGCAAAATTACATTTGCTGTTAGATTTTTCCTCATATGATTCATACTTTTCTGTGTTGTTAAATTAAACTCCAACTTGAATCCAACTAAACGCTGCGGTGATCAGCAGTCAGTAACTCCGTCCTCTTCCTCCTCAGGTCATCAGGGGCTTACTGAAGTTCTGGCCAAAAACCTGCAGTCAAAAAGAGGTGAGGCTCTTTCTCCACTCGCAGCCGCTGCCGCGTTTGTGTCTCTGTTAACATTCTCCTCTGTTTCTGTGGTCCAGGTGATGTTTCTAGGCGAGCTGGAGGAGATCCTGGACGTCATCGAACCCACACAGTTCGTCAAGATCCAGGAGCCGCTCTTCAAACAGATTTCCAGATGTGTCTCCAGCCCACATTTCCAGGTCAGTGCAGACCCAGTGCTCGTGTCCTGCTAGTGTGTGAGGGACTGACTCAGCGTCAGTGTGGTTTCACTCTAACAAAGAGTTAAAGGGAGCATGTACAGACTGGATTTAGTTCTTTTATAAAGAACCCTGTACTTAAATAAAACATCTGCATTTAAAAAACTCTGCAGATAAAAGATGATTGTAAATATTTGTTTGTGTTTGTTTCCTTTGTCCCAGGTCGCAGAGCGAGCTCTGTACTACTGGAACAACGAGTACATCATGAGTCTGATCGAGGAGAACTCCAGCGTCATCCTGCCCATCATGTTCGCCAGTCTCTACAGGATCTCCAAAGAGCACTGGAACCCGTGAGTATCGGGCGAGGATCGTCCTCTGACTTTTGTAGATTTTCACCAAGCTGTGGGTTGGTTTAAGGTCATTTTGTTCCCACACTTGTGTTGTGTTTGCAGCATTATCAGCAGCACTTCAGGTTTTTCCTTCTTTTCCGGTTCTGCGTGAGCTTCTCTCACCTCATCAGGACAGTTTACTGTAAACAGCAGTGGACAGCGTCTCGTTACAGCACTAAACAAAGCTTGGTTGTGCATAACAAACTGCAGCTCAACATTCATGTTCTGCATTAATTTAAATGTCCAAAACAATTAAGCTAAAATAAAAAAACACAAAAACTATAATTTTCTATTCATAGAGCAGGAACAGCGTCACACGTCGTTTGTTTTCTTTAGAGTAAAACACTGAACTTGATGTTCTGGCTGAGTTTAAAAAATATAAAATCGTCCACTCTTCAGTGCAGAATTTTCAAGAAGCTAAATTATAAATTCATTAACAACTACAAACCACAAGTTCCTGTTTCAGTGTAACAAATGAAGAACTCCACATTTCCAGCAGCTGTAGACTCATTAGTGACGTGTAAAGAAGCTGATAAACAGTTGACTGTGTTGTTGACGGCTGTGACCCGTGAGCTCTCTCTCTCTCTGTCCTCGCTCTGCTCAGGGCCATCGTGGCGCTGGTGTACAACGTGCTGAAGGCCTTCATGGAGATGAACAGTACCTTATTTGATGAGCTCACAGCCACTTACAAGTCCGACCGCCAACGGTAAGAAGCAGTTTGCGTTCCCGTCATCACTGATGGTGGCTCTGAATAATGCTGAGGAGCTCACAGGCACACTTCACACGTCAGGATTCAAATTAGCTGTGTGTAGAAACGGCGATAGAAAGAGAAGTAAAGGACCAAAGGTAAAGGTCTCAAAGGACCGCTACAACGAGCAAACGTTGAACGTCAGCAGCTGTGTAACAATGATCACATCTGTCTGCAACAGGTGATAAAGCCTCGTCGTCCATGTTTGTTCTTGTTCCTCAGTGAGAAGAAGAAGGAGAAGGAGCGGGAGGAGCTGTGGAAGAAGCTGGAGGACCTGGAGCTGAAGCGGGGCCTTAGGAGAGACGGGATCATCCCGACTTAACGAAGACAGCGCCGCGCTCCCTGCTGCCCCGACCGCCTCCTATCCCCTCCCCCTTCCTCTGATTCCCCCTCCCCTTCATCCTGACCCCAACTCCCCCGCTCCCCCTCGACATCAGCCATGTCTGCCCAGAGCTCCGAGAAATCCCCAGTAAAGGCCATCGCCTCTGGATCGACACAGGGCGCCCGCTGGTTTCTTAATTGTTTTTTTTTTAATGTTTTTTTTCTCCTGTGTTTGTGCGACTTACTTTACAGTAGATTCATCACGTCTGTTTTCATTATTTCAACAGCACTGTAAATAATTATTTTTTCTTTTTTTCCCTTAAACTGATATTATTGCAAACAGAAAAACAAAACAATAATAATAAAAAAAGGAAGAAAAAAAAATAGAAAATGAGAAAATGACTTGTGTGGGAGGGGGATTCAAACAACAACAAAAAAAAAAAACTTTGGGGGGGCTGTAGGACGTGAAGCGAACTCTTGGAAAACAGAAACAACAAAAAAAGAGAAGATAGATTGATTTAAGCTCCATCTTCACCACAGTGTGTAACTTTGATTTTTCTGCTCCTCTGTGCTTCTCTCGTCGCCTCCATCTTCCTCCGCCCCCGATGGTGCGTCTGACCCCCCCCCTGCTGTACAACATCCAGACAGATTATTGTGCCCCCGTCTCTCCCCTGAAGGTTCTGTAAGGACTGTCTCCCCCCCCCCCCCCCCCCCCCCTCTTCTGTTCAAAACGGGGGAGGGGGGCTGAACAAACACATTTAAAAACAACAGGGACTTTGTCAGTTCACACATTCTCTCTCTGAGTGCGTTTACATGCGTGTTTTTAGTGTAGATCATGTAGTCGGTGGGTGGAGGGAACATTTGTTTATTTGTTTTCCTGCTTATTTCTTTCTGAACCTGAGGAATCAGTGAACCTGTCACAGAAGAACAGAACAGAAGTTACATAGACAAAACCCTGGTAACTGCTTCTGGTCTTTAGTCTGAACTTCTCTTCTTGTGAAATACTGTCACTCCTGAGTTGGACTGGTTCAGGCGTCTTCGTTAGGTCCAGGAAGCTGCTGCTCTTCAGTATTGTGCAGTTGTCTGAACGTTAACGTTACAGTATAAACTGTGGTGCTGATTCACCGTAAAGAGAACAGCTCGCTGCGTTTTGCGTCACCCGAGCGTGATGTGAACTGTATGAAAAGCCAAAGAGCTCATGATTCATTTTCCCTGCCGAGTGATGTTTTCAGCAGCGTTTATAAAAACGCAGATTAAGACTGATGTTAAACGACTTGTGACCTCTTTGTCTTTCAGTGGAACTGTAGTTCAAGGTCTCACAACACGTTAAAGCCAAATAAAATCAGCAGGACTCACTTCAGTCACACTCTCTTTCCATTAACCTGACCCTCTGAACGTGTCGGCTCCATGTCTGAAAGGTCCCTTTTCCATTAAAGTTGTGATGGCAATCTTAGTAGGCCGGACATTTATGTATGACTTTGAATGCAGCACAGGTTTGGAGCTGCAGCCGTTTGATCCTACACGTCAGTGGGGCTACCTGTCATGTCTTTAAAAGCTCCGACTAAACCCCTGGACTTTATTCTGAAGCTCAGCTCACTAACAACGATCTGTCACAGTAGTCTGCTTTGTTGTTGTCCAGCCTACTGCCCGTTGCAGGTATCGCATGATGACAGATATATACAGACAGAAGATATAAGAACTGTCCTACGACATGTGCAGCACCAACAGAGATGACGCTTGAAAATACAGGTCGTGAATGCTCAAGCAATTAGGTTGTTTAGGTGCCCCCCACCCTCACAACACCAACACTTAGCCCTGTGGCTGCATTGCCTGGGATACTTTTAATTTGAAAAAGTTGCTGTATCCTGTGTAGTTCAACATCCTGTTCACCATCATTGTTTTTTTTTCGTTGTTGTTTTTTACCTTGTTGTGACCGGTGTCTTGTTGTGACCCCCCCCTCCCTGGGTGAGATGGGTCTCTGCTCACACGGGGGTTAATTTATGAGCCAGTGTACATATGAACAGGAAATCCAGAACGCTTCACATGTAAACGCACTCGATTCATTTCCACCTCCTTCGTCCTCCTGCAAAAATGGACTATTCATCATCGCTTGATTATTTTCTCCTTCCCTCCATCTTTTTTTTTTTGTGGCCCAGATATAATATGATTTAAAAACTGAAGAAAAAAAGATAAAAAAGGGTTGGAGAAATACAAATGTTTAATTATTTTAAAAAATAAAGAGATATTAAATTAAACCTGTTTTGTGATAAAGCCCAGATGCTGATTTGCTTTATTTGCTGGGTTCACAGATGTGTGTTTGTCTCTGTGTTTGTCTCTGTCTGTGTGTGTGTGTGTGTGTGTGTGTTTGTCTGTGTGTGTGTGTGTTTGTCTCTGTGTGTGTTTCTGTCTGTGTGTGTGTGTGTGTGTGTGTCTGTGTGTGTTTGTCTCTGTGTGTGTGTTTGTCTCTCTGTGTGTGTGTGTGTGTTTGTCTCTCTGTGTGTGTGTGTGTGTGTGTGTTTGTCTGTGTGTGTGTGTTTGTCTGTGTGTGTGTGTGTGTTTGTCTCTGTGTGTGTGTCTGTGTGTTTGTCTCTGTGTGTGTCTCTGTGTGTGTCTGTGTGTGTGTGTCTCTGTGTGTGTGTGTGTCTGTGTGTGTTTATAATAAAAACAAAAGACGAAACGAGTCGAAGTAAAAAACTCACTTAAATGTTCAGACGCAGGTTTATTTTATCTTCTTGGTCAAACTGTGTCAAACCGCCTTTGGCATCAATAACCTCGAACCAGTTCTTCCTGTGGATTAGATCTGCAACAACATCCGTGAGGAACTTTTTGGACCAGCTTCCGGTCTGGACTCTGGTGTCTGAGGTCAGTCTGTGGTAGGTTTACTTCCATGTTTAGGGTCATTGTCCTGCTGCATCACTCAGCTTCTTCTGAGCTTCAGACAGACGCTCTGAAAAACCTCCACGCTGACAAGTCAGGACGCAGCAAATCAGCCCCCGATCATGATGCTCCCTCCACCCTACGTCACCGCTGGGCTGATGTTTTCATGTTGGTTCTGTTTGGTGAACTTCAGGAGTGCTGTGATGTTTTAGGTTCCTACAGGCGAGTGACACTGGTGTAAACTGCAAACAAACATCCTTCACAATGACTTCAGCCATAATAACAGATCAGCATTTATCACTCATCTGCTTCTGTCTAATAACTAGTAACTAAAGCTGTCGAATGTAGTGGAGTAAAAGTATCACTGAGGTGCTGTCAAAACTAACCTCAAGCTGCACATGTGACCTGTGATCGTTCTTTCATCACATGCAGAGTGAACTACTGACTACGTCTCAGCTGCAGCAGAGGTTTGGAAACTGGTGCTCGAGGTCCATCGCACTGCTTAACCCTCACAAACTGTTCATATTCAAAGCCTTCACAGTACGGTCCAAGAAAATCCATTAAACTCCAGGTCTGC
Source organism: Ctenopoma multispine (assembly GCA_034779795.1). Taxonomy (NCBI): domain Eukaryota; kingdom Metazoa; phylum Chordata; class Actinopteri; order Anabantiformes; family Anabantidae; genus Ctenopoma; species Ctenopoma multispine. The sequence continues at coordinate 1,475,235 of JAUYWH010000014.1, forward strand.
TTAGAATAAACAAGTCTGACACGAATAAATTCATTATTAATCCTTCATTTATCATTTAGATAGTACAAGAATATATTATTGTAGGTTCTACACCACTCGTTTAAAGAATAAAATATCTTTATCACATTGTATGTCCTGTTTTATCTAAGACATGAACACGTCACAGCCATAATGTTCTATTCATATATTTTAGAAAAGCTGCCTGCTCTTCTCCCTCAGAATAATCTTCATCAGATTGGTTGGAATCAGAGTTTTCCTCTATGTCCTGTTCTGGCAGATCTGGTCACGTCCTGCAGCTCAGGTACCTTTTTAATAATCCTTAATAAAAATGTTCGTTCACATTGGATCCGGTGATCTACACATAATTATGCAGAGTGACTGTTACTTTAAGAGGTTTGTTAGTTTGAGCTGTCAGAAAAGCTACTGGAGCAAAAGTCTCGCTTTACTTTGTCTATTTCTGCAAAATAATTGCTCAGTAAATGTTTCACACTACAACCAATCAAAAAGTGTCAATTTAAATTTATAATTTCCTGTTTCACCCAAACACTGTTGGAGGGAAAAAACAAGCACATTATGCTGTTTTCTTGTTAAGTTACTGTTATGAAAACACAGTGAAGGAGAATATTTAATACTCAGCTAATAATCATACAATTAGCTGTAATTAATTAGGTTACTTCAGATAAAATCTAACAATGGCTGCCAGAGGTTCAGCAAACCTAGTCTGTTTTAATACTGTTCCAGAATAAAAGCTAAAAGAAATTTGAACCAAAGCATCTCACTGGTGCAAACAGACACCAGACTCCCAGCAGAGGTCAGCAGAGACCTGCAGGTAAGAGAAGAGCTTCACCGCCTGTAAGACGACATCAGTCAGTTCGGGCCCTCTGTGGCTCTCTGTGGTCACCTGGTTCTGGATCCAGAATTTCAACTGCAGCCTCACGTCTGATTAATATTTTCTAATCTTATTCTAATGTTCTGCTCTCACATTATTTAGCACTTTATCGCTGTGTTGTTTTGATTTGTTGGTACTGAAGACAGAAACTTGGTCAGAAACTGCTGCAGCTTCCTGTGACGTCTGTGAGGATCTCCATCCTGCGTGGTGCACGAGTGCAGTGTCAACACGCAGCAGACCAGACACCACATTTATCAGTGTGGGTGGAGCTGGTGGTGACTGTTTATCTCTTTCTTAGGAGTCGTCCACCTTTTTCCCCTGGTTCAGGTCTAATTACCGGATGCTGGGTTACTGGGGTGACGAGCTGTCATAATTAATGAGCTCACAGCACAGATAACTGAGCTCATTACCCCACCCTCACAGCTTTTTTCACTCTGGGTCACACACGCATTCAGCACTTTGCAGCCTGGACGTGAAAACTGTGCATTTGATTAATTTGCTCCAACTTTTCTGGTCTCCACCTGCTGCTCTGTAGCTGCTACACCCTCCTCTCTGGTCGTACAGGCAGAAGGTGCAGCGGACAGCTGCACTTCACCTTTTTCACCAACCAGAATCCGCTTTGACCCAAACCTCCTCCACCCACTGATCCACGATGCTTGTGGCACGTTTACTTTAAGCAGCACTGAGCTGTAGTAGCAGGTGTTGGCCTGAGGGGGGAGTCACGCTCCAACCCTCCTCATCCTCACAGCTGATCAGAGCAAAATTGAATCCAAGGGAAACTGATCAACAGGAACAGCTGAGAACTTTGAGGATATGGATTAAAACAAAGTTCCTCTCGTTCCATCTTCCTGCTTTTCTTCTCCTCTTTCTGTGCTTTGAACAAATCATTGCAGAGGCAGCTCCACGTTCTCTCCTCTCCTTTTCTCCTTTTGTCTTCTTCTTCTTTACTTCCTTGCTTCCTCCTCGTCCTCTCCCCACCTTCCTTCCTTAATCTTTCCCCTTTTCTTCTTTCCTCGTTGTCATCTCTTTTCCTGGTGTCCTCCCTTATCCTTCTTCCTTCCTTCCTCTTCTCCCATTTCTCTCTCCTTGTTCCTCTTCCCTTCTTCCCTCTCCTCTGACTCCTCCTCCTCTTTCTCCTCTTCCTCTCTTTTTGCCAGAATCATTACACAATCACTTCTCTCCATCTCTTCTCTGTCTGGATGTTTCCTCTCCTCCTGCTCCTTAATCCTCCTGCTGTAATGAATGTAATCCCATATTGCCTCAGGTTCATCTTTTACCACTTAGCGATTCTCCACATAAAAACGAGTTGGGTCCACATTAGCAGTGTGATGTGCAGCTGCAGAGGCCTCAGGGATCCACAGACCACATACACAGGCTACAGGAACATTTCTGTTAATGAGATCATGTTTTGTGCTTCTTTGACAATAATGAGAGATAAAAGCCTTTTTTTTTTTTCCTGACATAAGTCTTAAAAGGTAAGAATCCTCCCACTACCCTGCCATAAATAATGCTGCTGTAGGAGCTGCGAGCCCACACACAGACACACACACACGAACTGTAGCTATGAATGCACCATGTGTGATATACAACCAGGCTGTGTCCCCCTGACTGCTGCTTCTCTGGAGACCAACACGTGTGTATTTGGTGGTTTGCACACGTAAACCGTCTCCTCCTGCTGTGACTAATTGTCCGAGTTATTTATTCCACCTGGTTCATGGAGAGAAGCTCATGAAGAACAGCCGTCCAGAGACCTGCTTCACTTATTATGTCTTCTAGTGTGCAGCTCGGTCGATGTTGCAGGTATAGGTACGTGTTTTAAAAGGCTCATTCCACACCTTAAATCACACACCTGTAGCCGTCTCGTGTTCTGTACTTTTCCGTCTCTGTTCAGTCGTTTCATTGACTTTCCCTCAACAAATGTTAAAAGTCGCTTCACACTAAGGATCTAGGGCCCAAGAGGTCTGTGCCCAGCAGGACTGTCCAGTAGTTCTTCCAGGAACATACTGAGTAGTTTGAAAACCCTGCACAGCTGTTAATGACAGTCAGACACAGGTTTTACAGCTTAGAGCAGCACGACATTGAACGAGGTTTGTTTTTTCTTGTTTTCTCTCCTCCTGACCTCCTGATCTCTGGGATCTCTGAACCCTGACTCACCTGACCTGATGCTGCTTTACCAGTTAGTGTCTCCAGGATTCAGCACAGCCAGAACCAGTCACGGCAGCAGGTTGGACAGCTGAAGGTGCTAGCGTAGACTCTCAGGGTTCCAGGAAACTAGTCCTGTTAATCATTACAGTAGCCTGATGAGTGAACACTGACTTAACCATACGTATGAATAATAATCAGAAATGGATCCAAAGTGAAATTTGTAAAGTTTAATTCAAATGTTTTTGTCTATTTTTAGCACATCACATTTCTCACCATGTGGATCAGAGGAGGGTTTAGATTTCCTCCCACACTCTTCATTAGTGTATGAACTGCACAGATGTTAGGAGACATGAAGAGTAATGAAACTCTCCCACACATTTACAAACCGCTCCAACAGAAAATGTCGTTTCCAGGACGTTTGTTTCTTATTTGACTTTGAGTTTTTTAGCAGCTCTCATGTTTGTGGTGGGACACGTTTGTCATGTCCAGCTTGTGATTCACGCTGACAAAGCAGGAAGGTTTTTCGTTTGGAGTTTGGCCGACACCCCAGCTCAGTTAACTTAATCTGACAATCTTAGTCTGGTCTGGAGTCTTTGCGTCTCCTCTTTCTGGACCATTGGCATCGTTGTGTTGTCTTAAATGTTTAATTGGGACCATTTATTTATCACTTTTTTACGGTCCCTGAGCTTTATGTTTCTGCTGAGTTAATTAATCCCAGTAAATGCAGCAGATGCTCTGACAGGAGCAGGAAACCCAGCGAGGAGGCCAGAGGAGGTTTGAAATCCACAGAGGACTCTATAGTGGATCCATTTTGGCTGTTTCAAGGCAGCACCGCTAAATATTTAACACAACTTAATGCAGCATGCTGTGAAACAGACTGTCAAACTGTAAAAACCAGTCCTCACCCTCGCACAGCAGCTCTCCCCCCTCCCCCACGACCAAGGTGGCGAGTTTTTGGAAGCCTCACTTCATTCCCCTGAAATAGTCATTTTTCTTTTCTTCACTTGTAGTGAAGAAGATGAAACCTCCCGACCCATAAGTCCAGTGACCTGAGCGAACACAGTGTGATGCAGCTGCAGGTTTGCCTCCTATGTTACTTTATCTTGTTTGGCTTGTACCTTTTCTCATGCTATTGTTTGTTTTTAAGCCACTCTCTTCTGTAGGTTGTTTTCTACATGTAAGTAAAATCTAACGTCACATCGAACTCTCACCGTTTCTGTAGGTGACGTCTGTTAATGGTGTTACTTTCTTCTGTGCTCTCATATCATCGTGTCTCCATCTTTGTCTTTGTCATTTACAGTTTTTCATCTTGATTTTTCTTTCTTGTCATTGTGTTTAGGAAGTAATCACACAGCATCTCTGGATTCGCCTTTCTTTCTGTCCATTTAATCCACCCAGTTGACATGGAAACTGAAGCTGTGGGTGACGAGGTGACTCACTGTGCGTCTTCTTGAAAAACTTCTACAAAGATTTGTTTGTTTGGAAGTTTCCGTGACTCGTTGTTCTCACGCTGCTGTAAATATTCATGATAATCATAATTTGACTGTTCTTTATTTCAGTGCCTTTGACTTATCTCCAAACTGTAGCAGTAGGAGATGTGCACAAGAGAAGTGATGGTGTCTTAAAAATGCCAATAAATTCCCTCAGTGTGTCACTGAGGGAAGAAAAGCCGGCTGGTGAGTCACCCAGAGGTCTGTGTAAGCACCACTACCTGCCAATAGATTTTACAGAAGTCTGAAAGTTTAGCCTCAGTCTCCCTGACTGTGCCTCTGTGGGGGGTTCATCCTCTGAGGAAAACACACAGACAATCTGAGCAGGGATAAACGTTGTCCTGATGGTTAGCAGGAAACACCTTGGGTCTTTGTTGGGTCTTAATGGTTGAAGATGTTTTTAGGTTTTGGATGTTAGTGTCATTAAAACTTTGAACAATTCTCCCTGTGGAGTCACTAAGAACAACGGTTCTTCATGTGGGGACCATGAACACATCAAACCGAACTACTTCGACCTAAAGAAGTCAAGCGATTAGACGGACACCGTCATTTATCAAACAACAGTTTCTGCTTCCCTCCAGGGTTGTTGTTGTGGCTGTAAGGTGTCCGTGTCCTCGGCAGCCACGCAGCTGATGCACTGATAGGTCCCAACATGTTGCAAACACCAGTGAGGGGAAATTATCGCTGCTTCTTCTGGTTGACTCTGATTTTATGTTGAGCTTCTAGTTCCTGCTCCTGAGTCTTTTATTTAACTGTATCAAAGATTAAGAAGAGAGTGATTAACTAAAAGCTGCAGAATTCCTGCTCCAAGACGAGGCCTGTTTGAGCAGAAACGCTCAGAGATCCAGGGAGAGATAAAAACTGCAACAGGAGCAGCACAGCTGTAATTAGCAGTAACAGCAAGACAAAGTGATCACAGTCAGGTTACAGCACGGCGCTCGCTCAGAATGCTTCCACGTTGTCTGCTTGGAGGATAGAAAACATTTAGAGATTCAAAAAGAAGTCTGCAATTAAAACGGCAGCGGAAGAGGCTTTGCTAAATGCCACAGCGCACGTAGCTATTAGGTTTTAGGCAGTGGAGCGTTCCTCAGTAAAATAGGAACAGGAAGTCCCATTGCTAGATTACTAACCAGGCAAAACAGTGAATACACACAGTAGTATCCAGCAGTATTACCGCCTCATGGTCAGACCGCCCAGCCTTCTAGAGGAGTCCTGTGTTTTTGACCGTCAATGGTGCTTTGATGACCCTGTCTCTCTGTTTTATGCACTTTGATTAAGGAAATGATCTCATCTCACCTCACGATGTCCCTGACGTCACCTTAAGCTTTGTTTAAAGATCGTGATCTTTTCCTAACTTTAACCAAGAGCTGAGCCGCAAATGTAACGCTGAAAACACACCTCAGGGTAAATTTGTGCAATAAAAAAGACAATATTTCATTCAATTAGACGATTTAGCTAATTTACTAACAGCTGTTCTTCACTGAAAGTAAGAATTCATGAAGTTACTAATACAAAAATATAAAGGTTCAGATATTTTCTCACAGTAATTGCAATATTAAATGAAATATTATAGGTATCTTCCAAATCCCAGACCTGAGTGTCTCTTACCATTGTTAACACACTTAACTTTGTTAGACCTCAGGAAAAACTGCTGGACAGAATCTGTTGAGGAGGCTCGTGCTTGTACCTCAGGGAACTTTCTATTTGGATTTTAGCTTATGTTGTGGTCATGTGGTACATATTCCTTTATAAAGCTGTTTTTTTTTATCAATTCACCACAAACGAATCAGGGCAGGTCGTGTTATTCAAGCGTTAATGAAGCTGCCACTTGTGCTTTTCAAATTAAGTCTGTTTCTATTGGTGTCTAAAATGTTAATTTGGTCCTGGACAGAACCTTTATCGAATTAGTATAATAGAGCCTTTTTTTATTGACCAGGCCTCACGCTGCTCCCCAGACACAGCAGTTTGGCAACAGAACTGAGACACGTCTGCACAGGACAAAGCCCACGTACCACCACCACCTCCCTGCTATTCCCAGCCCGGCCTCTCTCCTGTCTGATTTACCGTCAGCCCTCTAAACATCGACTTCTCTACCTCCACATGCCTTTATTTTCCCCTTTTGATGGAGCTCCCAGGACCAGTCTGGCCTGGAGTCAGAGGTTCGGTGGGGGCAGGGGTGTAAGGGCTGGTGGGAAAACAGTGGTAGAAGCTGGATTAATTAATTCTGAGATCGGTATGGACGGATGCAGCTATGCCTCCCTCCAGATGTGCAGGCGGTGCATTGATCAGTGCTGGCGGGTTCGATACCTCCATCCCCGACTCTCTCTTCCCACTTTCCCTCCTCAAATGAGGCATCAGTGTTGTCCCACTGCGGCATTTGATCTCCACCATGTGACATTTACTTGCTTCTACTCGATGAGCAGCTGAGCCAGAAATAACTGATACTGTGAAACAGAAATTCCAACTGTGGCCTATTAGGAACTAAGCGTTTTGTTCCGTCCATGAGGTGATTTTCTCATTTTCCAGGCTCATCGGCTGACGTGCGGCTTGCTCCGAGTATGGTGGCCGTGAGTGCCCGTTCCACATGAACAATGGCTGCCCGCCTGCTGAATGCTGATTGGGCATAATTGGGGGTTAGTGATGCAGTGTAATTAGAGTGATTACAGTCCTCAAATCCCTGTGGAGCCTCTCCTAGCTGTTCAACGGTCTGTCAGCTTCCACACACACATTTTATCACAGTTTTGTTGTTATATTTTTAAATTCTCTGGTATTTCTGGTGTTTCTTTATTGTAGAGATGCTTTCTTACTTTAAAAAAAGCAAACACAGCCTCAGCACATCCTGTGTAATAGACCTGAACACGAGACGCTTTACCCCTGTGATGCACAGTTTCTGGTTGTAGACTTTCCCTCCATCTCCCTCACACAGTCAAGCTGAACCTGACACACAAACACTTTCTCCTCTAATCACAGTGTATGGAGGCTAAATAATGACAAAACTATTAAATAAACTAACTGAATAAAAATCACATTTAAGATCTGTATCAATCTGCAGGTATATAACCTGCCCCCTGGGACTTATGTTTATTTACTACTAATTTATACTAATTTATTGCACAACACTGACAATGTGTGATATGCTGAACGTAAAGCATTTATTTACTGCATCTGTTTTGGCAACAAAGGTTCTGTTAAATTTTAGAGATTTGTCACCATTTCACCTCAGAGTTGTTCAAGTTGGACCAAATAAGAGTAAAAGTAATTTGCTGTAAACAAAAGTTTGATTTTGATGAGTTTTATTGGGCAGACGTCTTCTGACATTTCTAAGGTGCAAATATTGTGTTGCTAACATGCTAACATGTAGCTTTAGATTGGAGGTTACATGGAAGAGGACGGACGTTTCTTCACTTAGAGATATAAATATGAAACGTCACACAGCCTATGTAGGTTTCTACTAAATGATGACTTAGCTTGATGCTCTAACACCCAAAAATCCACATAACTCAGTTTTTTGTTTTACTTTTTTCTTCCCATAGCTGAAATGTGGCTGCTCCTCCTTCCACATCAATTTAAAACCAGCTTCTGCAATTTCTGTTGACCCTTTTCCAGCAGCAACGTTGCCTTTAATGAGCCTCCATATATTTGTGTGAGCAGCGAGGCAGAGCGAGAGACATTCAGCCACAGTAAGAGAGAGAGAGAAGCTCGTCTGCAGAGCTCAGCCTGTTAACTGTCCAACCTGCACTGTCACATATGTTTGGCACCGTGCACGTTTTCTGACAGTGTTAATATGTTCTCAGACCTTGTTCCACAGATTACGTGACAGTGTCAGAACTGGATGCGTGGATGTTAACAGGTGCAGAAATGTAAGCAGTAACACTTAAATACAGGTGCTGTGTGAGGAAAAACACCACAAAACAACACCACCATGATGAACTTTTATATTCAGGTTCTTTATTGTTACGAGCATATGAGAGAAAAATGTTTTTTTAAATCTCTGTTCTGTAGCATCTGCTGCAGCAAAACTGCAATATGATTACGTACAGTTTTAAAAGTGACATTTATGATAAGTTAGAAATGTTTTTAGCTGTGCAGGAGTGTGTGTGCTACAGACTTTGCAGCTTCCTTTAGGTTCTTCCAGCAGTGTAAGTTCTCACACTGAGTAAACTCAGGCGGCGTCAGACGCCACAGATGTGATACCCAACATGGAGCAGCCTCTCTGGTGGGATCATTGGGCTCTCAGGGGCCCCATTAACCCCTCGTACATGCTAATGAGCATTCCTGAGGGCCCTTTCAGCAGAAGGAGACAGTTATCACCGCTGAGTTTCATCATTTAATCTTCTGGTGAGTTGATTTCTTTTTTTCCTTTGTTCAGTTCCTCTGATTAAGTTTGCTGGTGTGTCTTTTGTTTATTTATACATTTTTTAAATGGAGTTTTATATTAGTAGAAACGTCTGTGTTCTAAATGTTGGAGACTCAGTTTGAAAGTTATTCTAAAACTTGTTTAATTCAGAATTACTGTGACTAACTCTGAAACCTTCTCTGTGCACATGGAGAACAAATTAACCACAGTTTCTATTGATACAATACTGTATTTCTAAAACAGTTTAAACAGCCTACTCAGACTAATGTGACACGTAACATGAAAAATAAGTTAATTAATACCCGCCCCATGCATTTTTCAAGGCTGTATGACGCCTGACTTCTTTAAATAAGTTTAGTATCATGTGTACAATGAGCTGGACCAGAGTTCAGCGCTAATTAGTCTAATTTAGATGCAAAATACAAAAACATTTGCAGCTGTCCTCGCATTACCCTCATTTATCAGCTGTTCGTGACTTCATGAATAGTTGAAGAAACGTTTTTATTAATGACACAATGAGAGGTTTAGCAGCAGAATGAATCATTGATCACCTTTATTAGTCACGTTACGCTGTTCACTATTATAAATTCTTATAAATCCTTTAATATGCTACAGGGGATAAATATAATCTGAGCTACTATCATTTTACCTCCTTTATGTTTTTACACATATCATTAACTGCACGAACATTAATGTATTCTGCGGTGTCGACATCATTATTTTGAGGGACGAGCATCCAACAGCAGACACGCATGCGTCCTGGCGCTCCGGGCAGGCAGCGGGATGCGGCGCCGCCGCCGTGGCTCAGTGCGCCCCGAGCAGCCAGAGCGCACAGTTACAATGAGCTTCTCCATCGGTCCGACTGAGAGCCAGCGTCAGAACCGAGCTCCGAGCAGCAGACACACCGCGACCGAACCTGACCGACACCAGCTCCGCCCGCCCGCAGCAGGATGCCCGGGGGAAAGAGAGGGCTTGTGGCACCGCAGAACACTTTTCTGGAGAACATCGTCCGGCGTTCAAGTGGTGAGTGCGCGCCGGAGAGAGGCTGGTTTTGGGGCTTGGTTTCATCCGGCGGCTCGGACCCGGATTCTGCTGGGATATTGTGCGTTTATAAACCGGGGAAACCTCGGAGGTTTGGCGGAGGATAAACCGGCGGAAACTCACTTTTGCGCCCGCAGGTATTTGCGGGGCTGGAGTTCACGCTCTCTGTAAGGGTACATGAGTGTTTGTGATGTCACATATCAAAATAAGTAACGTGAAACTGGTGTAAGTGATGGACTCTTCCCGTTAGGACAAACGTGCTTTTTTTTGGAGGAAGATACATTTTGCCTGAAGACGCTCACAGTTTTATTCCCTTCTTCATTACTGTTGTGTTGGATTCTCGATGAAATGATGTAATGACATCATTAGGTGAGGCCAGTTGCTGCCTTATTATCTGGATTAAAAGTTTCTTTTGGTCATTAAGGTCCCTGTAGAACTGGACCCATCTGATTAGTAATGCGTCGTCTTGTTCTGTTTTTATAAGGAGAGATGGAACTCGACAGTTTTCCTCCTCATGATATGATATGAGAGATGAAAAACTGCCCTGATATCCATTTGTTAAAACGCGTTCTGTTATTGTCTGTGTTTGTTTTAGCCTTTTCTTTTTCCTCCCTCTGAGCTGTGAACTGCGCCCGGACTCGCCACTCGCTCCTTCCCATGATTAGATTGATTGCTTTTCTTTATCTTCCCAGAAAAGTCAGCGGGGCAATTTGCCGGAATGAAAGTCAGGACTGCGGATGAGCGGGGCTGTGCAGGCTGGCTGTGTGGAGATAAGGTCAAGAAGACTGTTCCAGAAATGTGTTGGTGTCTGAGCCTCCTGGACTGCTGTGCGTCTCCACAGCGGTTTGTGGAACCACTGGTTGTTGGTGACTTGCTGGGATGATGTGGAGAGCTGATCATGTCGAGATTGTTCTGGGGGTGTTCGGCGGCTTCAGATTAATTGCCTCAGCCCTTAAGTCTAGGAAATGTTCAGCCTCATCCTTATGCTCCCTCCAGGGTTAGACACGTATTTATTTCCATGTTACTGAATGTCAGGCTGCAGGTAACCCTGTGTAAAATTATATTTAGGTTTTTATTAAGCGAATTTGATGCAAACTACTAAATCATTTCATCAGTACAAACAAACATCAAAGAAGCTGTACAATCCAGTGGTGCTGTAATGTTTGAGGGTTTCGGTTATATATTTCATGACGTAGATAAGGTTTCATGGTGTCCAGATGGTTAAACTGACTTAACACTGCGGTCTGGTCCTGGTTTGGAAACAGATTACACCGCAAGGGGGCAAACATTTGTTATTGTCCCACTGTTGGTGGCTTTTTTTCTTCTACACAAATGTATCTAGAAGTTTTCCTCATTTAAATGGAAAAGCTCATTTTCATCCCCAGCTTTATGTGATGCCCAAACCAACAGCGAATGAGACTTTTCTCTGACTTAATATTACTATAAGAAACTCAAAAGTCACACATCCAAAGCTGAAAGATTAGGCTCACAGTGAAACCCACAGTCTTCTACGCTGTTCATCCACATACCGTAGACTTGTGACATACTTTCAGACTGTTAAATGTAAAATCATCATTTATTAACTTCCATGTACTGATATTGTAACTGCGCTGATGGCAGTCAGTCAAATACGGCATTAGCCGGCTACTAATTCATCATAACTATATTTGAGTGTTGCAGGATTCAAAGGGTGAAAATGTCTGATTCTTAATTAAGTATTAACAACTGTAACTCAGTGTAGTTATTAATGAACTTATATGTCAGTCAACTAATCAATCAGGACTAACTGTGGTTCAGTTTGTTTAAAGGTTGTTCAGGGAAGCAGATAAATTCATAAATCCAGATGTTTCATAGAAATTAGGATATACAGGTAAACTGCAACAGTGAATAAAAACAACAGTTTACCAGCACTGGGTTAAGGTTAGGGGAAGATTGTGGTTTCTTTTATCATTTACAGTTAACCAGAACCACCATCTTTCCTCTAATCCTAACAAAAGTGCTTTTGCCTGGAATCTTGGTATCTGGTTTTACAGCCATGCATGGTTTACTTTGAGTAATGTTTTTTCCACTATGCAGCAGGAGTTCCAGCTAGGTTGTTGCTGAAGTACAGTGCTGATCCAAGTGGGCATAATTTGGCCCACAGGAACACTTCCACAAGCGGGCTAATCAGAACAGAGTGGGATGGGGGGCAGGGAGCCTTTAAAGACACAGAGCTCAAATAAGCCTCTTTAGGGAGCATATCATCTTGTATCAAAGGAGCCCCAGAAGGAAATATAAACCGTAATTAAGCATAATATGACCACTTTGATTAATGTGCAGTTTAGTTTGTCAAAGACAAAACAATTAATGTAATTTTCCCTCCACTAAATCATGCTGTTTGATTTGTAGATACTTTATTGATCCCAGACAATGTCTGGGCTTGATTCTAAATACGTTTTTCAGACATCGTTTGAGGACAGCACATGCTTAATTGTGAGTGTGAGATATGGAAATGAATGGAAAATAAAAAGCTAAATTCTTTGAAGCATGTAATCAACCTCTGATTGTCTGTGCCCCGTGGCATGGCCTGCGGTTGGACAGTCTGAGCTGTAGGTTCCAGAGCGACCCAGTCTGACGGTAACAGCATGTGTCCCTTCACTGACTGTAAACACTGCCCATAAAACACGCTCTATGTTTTTAGCATCCGGCAATTAGGATGTGATAATGAAGCAAAGCATGAGCTTGAGAGTCTAGTTTGAGGTGTCTGATAGTGGTGGGGGGTGTGTCAGTGGGATGTGGACTCGTGACTTCAGTTTATCTAATATCTTGGCTGCTGTCCTGGATCATGATGCTCATGAAGTTACAGATTATCTTTGTTTTCTCTCTACTGACGTCACCCTTGTTTCACTTGGGTCTTTCATTTCAGTGTAACGCAGGTCTGAAATTAAACGGCCTCACGTAGCTTATCATAGAATTTCCTGACAATTGAATCAGAGCTGTTAATGCCAAAATAATCCCATCAGTGTGCTTCACTGTGGACCCAAGGTCCCACAATGGCCTGAACAATGTATCAGAAGCTTTTCCACTATTCTGGAAGCAGTTTATGTTGCTATGAGCTTTCAGGCAGCTGCTCAAACTTTGGTTGTGATGAAGGAGGAGAGCGAGAAGGGTCGAGATGATTCTGTGTTTTTGTTCTTAGCCTGCTCTTTAATTTCAAAGGGCACACAAGAGGTTTAAGACAAGAGGGTGATAAATTTAAGTAACCACGGCTCCTTTTTGTGCTGAGAAATCACTTAAGTAATTGTTTGGGAAGAGAAGTAGAAGAACAGATGACGGTGATATTGTTCTGGATTGTTCTTTGTTACAGGCGTAACCCTCTCACCCCTTACTTTACCGTAATACACTGTAGTCTGTTGTGATTTATTGTAGCCGCTGAACTCCAACAAAGCTGAAATATCTTCATTGTGAGGATGTACTGCTTTTCTTTTTCTACTTATATAAAAGTAAATCAGTTATTTTGGTGTTTTTGAGTTGTTGGCACTGTGACCTTACCACAAAAGGTCGTTTCTGTGTGGAGGTTGCATGTTCCGGTTTCCTCCCACAAAACCAAAAACATGATTGCCAGTACATGTGACCTTGAAAGGTGCATCTCTAGAGCCGTTTTCAACATGCACAAGAACCCTGAACCTCTCCAGACAATACCCAGAAAAGCTCTGTGTGAGAACACAAATGCTCAACCCAAACATTAACCGGACATTACTGCTAACAGCTACCTAATACAAACTCCAAGTACTGTCCAGGTCGATGTGCGAATACAGCAGATAACGGTCCAGATTATCAAACAGTGGCAGTTTCTTTTCAGTCAGTCCACTCAGCACAACACCAGAAGTTATAGGAAATATTCGCCATGCTTTCTGGTGTTGTACCACACTTCTCTCCTTCAGGAACGCAGAGTTATATACATAACACATGTTTTTGCTGTTCAGTAATTGGATTACTTGCTGTTTCAGTGGCAGTAGCTCCCCACCTACTGAGATATTGCACAAGTCAAATACAGATCCACAGTGAGGAATAAGTTGGGTCACTCATTGCAAACCTCTGCTGTGCAAACCTGAATATGGGGAAATATGTACACAACATGCACACACATGGAAGATGAAAAAAGAACTTACTTTAAGGGAAAAAAGGAAGATCACTTTAATTATTACTTTAATTGATTCTGGTGCATGTCAGCATTTCATTTACATTTTCCTCCCACTTTTTTCTTCACCTGTTACCACAGGTTCTCGTCTTGTTTCAGGAAACTGCAGTGAAAAGTGTTTTCTTTTGAATTCACAGAGACATAAAACATGGTCTAAACCATAAACATTTAAGGCAGAAAATTGGTAACACATTTAACCTACAATAAAGATGTTTCGCTACTGAGCCAACAGAGCGTAAACCAGCCTGTTCCTCTGTGTCCTGCTACATCTTCATGGAGAATGTGAAAGGTCACTGTACACGCAGTTTACCTTCAAACTGTTATTGCCTACCTATGTCTCTGATTTATGTGGCCACATGATTATTGGAAAGAGTTTGACTGATATACAGAAGCAATTTTAGTGTTTTATTAAGAATTGGATTTTACTCTGTCAGTGACGTCCACTGCTCTGATATAATAGAGGTTTTTCCCTGACTACAGCGAGAACATTTTTATTACGGTTACTAGTTTTTTATTTCATCAGATGGCTGACCAGTAAAATCAATTGAGTGTGCTGTTGCAGGGTTTTACTCATCAGTCTGTAAAACCTGCAGTGAAGAGCTGCTGACACATCTTCAACAATTCTTCTCTATGCAGTTCACTGCAGAAATTTCATTGAATTTTTTTAATGGTTTAAATGCTTCGTCACAGGTTTTTCTGTAGTATTTTTTGGCAAGCGCATAGTAAAATGTGTATCATTTGATCACAAACTTCATTCCTTCACCAACCAACCTTTTTCTTTTTCTTGGAAACTATGAAAAATCCTACCTGCCAAAGTTAGCAGTTCAGCAGATTTGGCAGGTGTTGAAGGACATTATCTGTGGTTTTGAATGTTTTGCTCAATGTGTGTAAAAAACCTGCAACACAACACACACACGCTAAAATATTTTGGTAACGCTGCAGGGATCTAACATACATGAGAACTTTACAATAATTAACATGCCCTAATGCAAAAACAACACAACTATGATATTTCAATCATCATGCTATAAACAGAAACTTGAAATTAAATAGTTGTTCATTGTTGGAGCTTCTATTATTATTCTATTATCGATAACTTTATTTTCTTTGTGGTGAGTGATATCCTCACGTTTCCAGATCCCAGATCCAGACAAATGGCCAATGCTGCAAAAGCATTAGTTGAACTAAAGCATTTAAACAAAGTCAGAAAAAGATAACCACGAGTTCTTCTGATGAATTATGCATCTCAAGAATAGTGTAATGAGCCTGTAAGTTGAATGTCATCCATCTGAAAATCTTGGTATGCGTTGAAGACTGGTTGACAGCACCGTGACTTACATGAGATTTGCAGCTACAGTAATTGTTAAACAGTCAAAACCACCTTTATTGTTTTCCCCGGTGAGCGAGTTATCTCTAGGCTGAGTATGTCAAATTAATATTTAATATGTATGTGGTTGTGAAAGGGTGAGGGGGAAGAACTATAAGCTGCTGGAGGTAATTTTTCCACTGCAGATGTTTCTGTAATGTGATATTATACAGGCTGTCTGTCTGTATTTACACTTTGCTGTAGCTGCTGGGTAACTTGTTTAAGTTTAATAAGGAAATTGATCATTTTTTTTATCCTGGTGTTGTGTTATGGTATGGTAATTTTTGTTAATAAGGAGATGCCTACCATCCAATTTATCCTCTCACAAACAAACTCTCCAGATACAGCCTGCGGACTGTTTTAGCATAAATTTATTCTCATTTTGTTGCCTAATGAGTATGGTTTGTTTAGGATTTGGTTAGTGTGACAGGACATTTGTTGACTCCACTGGAATCAGGCTGCTGCATTAATAGAATAAAGACCTGCATGGTGTATACATTATTGTTTTAGGAAGAGTGCCGCCCATCAAATACATAATACATAATTACAGGAACCATTTTACTTGTAGTAGTAAAATAATGGGAAATGTATACATAAATCTATAAATAATTTTAGTTATTTAATATTTAAGTTTTAAAAAATGTAATGAATAGCTTCATAAACGTGAGTGAGTCGAGCAGGACATTGGCTCTTGAGGACCAGGCCCCCCCGGGTAGCCTATATGTGTGAAACAAACATGGCTTACACTGTGATTAGAGTGAGAAGAAAGCTGAATCATTTGTGCTCATTAAGCTGCATTTGCTAAGGTAGGTTTCCTAACATGTTAGGACTGGTGAACACCGTCTGAGGTGTAATATTTGTCACTATGTATAATATTTGTGTGCTTTGTGTTAAGATTACTTATTTTGTGCTAACACTGGGCTTAGCCAGCTAGAAGCTAGCAAAACACTAGTTAGCTACAGCAAACACTGTAAAGCTAGTTTGCTGGTTGTTTATACATATTTATGGTTTGCTGTGCTTTTGTCTTTGTACATTATTTGTTACTAATGGTTTTGCTCAAGTACAAACATGACAGGAAGCTTTTGCCAGCACTGTTCAAATGATTAACCTAGGTTTTAGTGAGTTAGCCAAACAGAGCTAGCTAGCTTTAGCATCTGAAAGGAAGCGCTGCAGGTAAATCAATAGGAGGATTTCAGAAGGTATCCATCGACCCTACAGACTTGCCTGCTCTTATAATTTGTGATTTAAAGTTTTATTGGAGTTTGGAGGAAAAATGGTTTGAAAATATCTTAACATAAAGTTAAATTAGAAGCCAAACAGTTGAAAGTTGGTATTGTTCCTCTGCGTATTAAGGCTGATAAAGTAAAAATGTATTTAAGAAGAAACCTGATTGAGTTGTTTGACGTAGGTTAAGTGGAAAGTGACTTTCAGTTTTTTATACAATATCATATATTGTAAAATATTGACTGTGATGAATGAATTCTGTTGTTAATGGTGTGAAGATTTGAAAGATGATTTTGTTGCTTCCCCCATTTTTAGACCTTATCTGTTGTTTGGTAATGAACATCTTACTGATCCAGGTTTGATTGAATTTATAGTGTCTTCTAAGCCCATGTGAACTGGGCGTAGACACAGTGCCTATAAAAAGTATTCACCTTTTATTTTATTACAACATTGAATCATGGTCAATTTAATCCAAATTAATTAAAAATCTTTAAAGTGAGTCATCTAAGTCATCACTCAGCCAAATGTTAGTTAAGTGGAGATCACCTGAGTTCACCTGTATCCGAAAGGGTCCATTTGAAATAATGACAGTACTTGCCAGTATTTTACATTCATATTCGTACTCAACCTCTGTTGTTAAGTGTCATGTCATTTATGTTGTCAGTTAGTATCTTTACATGCACACAAGTCTCTTTGTGTATTATTGTTTTGACTATATTCATTATCTCACTCAAAAACATAGTGATTCATATCTCTGTATTATTTTACTGATCATTTGTGTCTTGATGCCTTTTCATGACAAACTGAATTCTTCTTTACTGGGAACCAGCTGTTATTGGTGTGAGTCTTTCACTTATAGATGTTCTGACCATGTGTGACGCACATTAACAGCTATCATTCCCGCAGCAAACATCTGAATTTATAGATAGATATTAATTCCATTCTTAGTGGCTCACTAACTATATGACTCAAGTTGATACTCAGCATCCCGATTATCATTTATTCTCCTGTGGATCGTATTGTAGAGTCCCAGCGTGTCGGAAAGCCCTGCTGGGTTATTGTAGTATTCTGTTGATGCTTTTTCTGCAGTGTTAATCAAGCTAAGAGTTTTACATATTAGCATGTTTGCCGTTCCTAGATTCACATTTGTTAATATCATCAAAGATGTTAGACCATTAGTGTGGCTGGTTGCACCGTTAATGACCTCCTTATTCACAAAAATCCCAACATTTGCTACTTGTCACTCATAAAGTGCTCTTGAAGCGAAGAGGAAACCGTTAGTTGTGTCTGTTATGAGTGATTGCCTGTGCTACAGTGTTGGTGTGTAATGTTTGCATTCTTTTATAGCAGTGCGAGTAAATGAACCACAGCATTGGAGAAACAGAACAGTAGAAGATTATACAAGAACCAGCAAAACATTTCTTCTTTATTTTGGTGCCCTGAGTGTAACAATACAGTATGTAGTGCTGATTTAAAAAAAGTGATGTCATGAGGAAGAAGAAGTGTACTGGTGATTTTGTTTCGCATGACCTGTAATCAGGTGGAAAAACAGACTGGTCGCAGCAGAGGCCAAGTAGCAAGAACAACTAGCACCAAACTTTACCTTAACTGTTAATGTTGGTTGAGATGTGCGAACCAGAACGGGACATGGCTGGAGGAACTGAGTCCTGATTTACTGGAATTGGACAGTTTTCGGACCGATCTGCCTGATTTCTGTCAAATTTGGTGCCGTTGTTGCTTCTCATGAACTCACAAACTTTATCTACTTTATCTCACCTGTAGTGTTACACTGTTGATCTATTCTGTATTTTTATACTATGTTTTAGATAAATTGTTGGTTTTAAGTTTTACTCTGCTGCTGTCCCCCCTAAATTCCCTTTTGGGGGGACAATAATGTTATCTTAGCTTAAAAATAGTGTAGTGCATATTAATAATTTGCCTAACAAAAAATCTCTTGTAGGTTTAGTATCTTTAAATTTAAATATTAGATATTGTAAAAAAATACATCCTCACAATTTCCATTTGTTGGCTATAAAGGACGTTTCTTGCTGTAAAACTATCTCTAAAACATTAATTAGTATCTTGACTGCCCAGAGAAGAAAGAGTGACTAAACCAGTCTCTCACATACTTTATGTGTACAGTCGTCTCTTGAGGCTGAGAAGCTTTGCAGCCTTTTATCTAGTTCTCATGTTTGATGCTGTTACTGGGGATGATGTTTTCTCTGTTCTGTCCGTTTATCAGAGACCAGCTTCCTCCTGGGAAACGCCCAGATCGTGGAGTGGCCTGTAGTTTACAGCAATGACGGATTCTGCAAACTGTCTGGCTTCCACAGGGCTGAGGTGATGCAGAAGAGCAGCACATGCAGGTAAAACTCATGACATTTCTGTATATGTTTTATATGATTACTGAACATTTAGGCAGTTAGATAGAAACGTATACTAATACATATAAACGTATAATCAGCTACAGTGTGGTAATAGAGGAAAATAGTTTTTTAGTATTGTTGCTAAATTGTATTTACACTCCAAATAATAATAAAAATCCATTAAATGTCATCCTTATAATCCCTTTACATGCAAACTGAATGTACAGTTGTCATGTGTGTAAGCACTAGATTTACAGTATGCATGCATCAGTTAAACTAAACACCTAAAAACAATATTGGTACCAGTCTCTATAATCAAATCAGAGAAGCCATGAGTCATTGTTTTCAAGAATAAAGCCAAATTCTCCACATATTCTGCAAAAACCTCTAAATACATCCTTTTTTATTTAGTTTGATGAATTATTTAAGGACAGAGATGGAGAGAAAAGATTACAAATGGCCAATATTTCATACCAGCCTGCTTCTGTCTCACTGTACTGATCATTAAAAAACACATTTTGCTGCTCTGGAGAGCTGTTTACATGATAGTAACTTTGTTTACCGCTTGAGAGGTGCTCCGATATCATGCAGCAAAAATGTGGAGCTCAGCAGAGTCACCCTGCAAAACAAAAGAACAAAAAAAAGCAGCATATGGCATTTCCACTTGCTGTGAAAGAGAAGAGGAGATGGCACACTGCTCAGTGAGACTCTGAAATGAATCCAATTTAGAGCTGCCAGGGGAGCTCTGCCCGGTCCACCTTGAGGACGGTATCTTGCTCCACTGTCAGTCAAGACATTTAAAATTTTGACTCCAAAGGCCGAGTCCTCTCCTCAGGCACCTCTCAGATCTGTCCGTGGGTGATGGCCCTCACTAGCCGCCGGCTAAAAAGCCTCACTCGGACACTGAGTCAAGTGAGAATAGAGACTCTGAGATTTATCCATCCTCTCTAAGCTGCTCTAGACTCAGGACGCTGACACAAACAATCCACTTACACGTCATACTGAGAGGACAGAAGAGCCCACTGAGAGCTTAAACTTAAAGGCTGTTGCCAGAGTGATGGAAAACAGACTTTTTTTGGAGTAATTTTTACTTGACTGCTACCTTTACCTGTAGTACAACAGTCTGAATCTGTGACACTGGTGCTGGACATACAGTTTTCACCTGATGACACAATGAATTATAGAAAGTCATATGTACTGTAGTGTAAGCACAGACAAATGAATGCTGTAAACCAGTCGATTTCACGAGATGAATCTGAGGGGTCTGACAACGGTTATGATAGAAGATAAGAAGAAAAACATTGTTTTGTTACACAAAATGTTATTGACTACTGTTTTTAAATTTTTTATGTGAAATATTTAAATACCACTTTGGTTGCTGCTATACCAATAATAACGCATGTGAGGTATTTTTGAAGGGAGACTGCTCTGAACTCAGAATATGCGCATTCCTAACCTTAACCAAGAGCTATGAATACCTAAACAGAGTCATCTTCTTTGAGTTCATGTGTCTACACACATGCACCTCTGCATTGGCTTTTTGTTTACACTCTTTGACTGTATGTAGATATGATAATAACGTGAAACACGGAATTCAAAGACTACAAATTATTTTGTAAAAAAAAATTTAACAGATTTCATGGGGCCCTACGAGTCAAACTGGAGTCTGCAGTTTGGCAGTCTTAGTATTGTGTATTTGCACCGCGGTGTGTACATTAGTCTTTGAAGACACTGTGGCTGTTGGGGGGGAAAGTAATCACTCAGGGGTAATTATATTAGCACAAATTAAAGTGTCCTCAGTCCTTTTACGGAATAATTACAACCATGCCGGGAAATGCAGACTGCACCAATCCAAAACCTGTTCTCCACTGTGAGCTAAATTAAAACTGCTGCTGCGTTAATATACTCTGTTTTTTTGTTTGTTTTTGAAAAACACATTTGTAGTGCAGTTCATTACAAACATATATGTGATATAACGCATGGACAAAGACTAAACGATCAGGAGTGATCGCAACTGTTTCTCATAGTCGCTGTTTTCCTTCTAGTTTTATGTACGGAGAGCTGACGGACAAGAAGACCATCGACAAAGTCAGGCAAACGTTTGACAACTATGAGTCCAACTGCTTCGAAATCCTGCTGTACAGGAAGAACAGTGAGTCCTCGCTTTCCTCATTTCTTGACATTGTCTCAACGTACCTCATGTCTCTTGTCTTTAATACTGAGAGAATTATACATGACTTTCCATCCTCACACCTGGGGCTGCAGTCATTTTCATTTTAGAACTGTCTATTGACTACTTTCTTTAACCAATCACTGAATCTTTTTATCTCAAGAACATCAGAGTATTGTGAAAAGATGATGCGTTTCTTTTGAAGTCTTGCCTTCTCCAACCAACAACTAAGACCCAAAGATATTAAATTTGGGAGGATGTAAAACAAATGCTAAAAAGCTGTATCTAACAGATGGTTGGCAAGTTGTTGAATCATCATTTACTATTAACATTTCTAGCTGCATTGCTCACCTTAATATTTTTGCTCAGCTTCAAATAGTTTAGAACCCGTTGTGTTTTTCCTACATTTTTTGCCGTCTTGCTTGTGTTACGTTGCTGGCCAGGCCACTTGCTTGTAAATTATAGTTGCACTGGGGGACACGTTTCTTCATTATGAGATTATTTTTGACTTGAAGAGGAAAATGTGTATTAGAATGGCTGCACAGAATGATTTGGCTGAATTTCAGGCTTACGTCACAGACTTAACATTGTTTTATGACTAATGTATGATGTTCTCTGGTATAGTATCAAAATAAAGAGCCTGTAATATCATTTATTCCTAAAAGGGCACTTCAGAGACTCTTTTTTTTTTTTTTTTTCTTTACCAGTATTGCTGTGTATCATCAAACCTTGTGGCTTTGACTCCAGTGTATTTCTAGGTTCGTGAGACACACTCCTTGTAAAAAACCCCTAAACTTTAGTCATTTTTGTGATTACATGGGTTTTAGGTCAGTATCACTTCACTAACACTAATTCTGACGGTTTGACAGTAAACTACAGAATGTTTCCTTTCAAAAAAGACCATGACCAACTTTAGGGGTGAAGAACAGGAATGCCATTTTCAGCCTGTGCACAAAACAGGAGTTTAATCCGCCTCTGAAAATAGTCCCTACCAAACGAGCTACGTACCTGATGAAACAGCAGTGACCAGCTGTTTCCGGAAGTTACTGAGCCTTTTAAAACATTTGAATATACAGTATACATTGGTCAGTAGGAACAAATGGGCTGAGATCTACAGAGTATACAATGATGATTTGTTTTGGTCACTTCAGGGAAATTGGCAACAAACTTTATTCCTTTGTTTAAATGCAGATCATTATTCTGAGCAGTGCTTTTCTTAACCTCTCCTTTATGTTTAGAATTTAGCTTAATTATTTATTTTATGCAGAATAAACCACTATGAATTTCTTTAGATAAATATTGTAGTATGTTTACATGAGAATGAAACATGGATGTAGCCTTTAGCCACTGTATTTTGTTTAATATAGTTTCACATATAACTTCAGAGATCAGCCTAGGTAAAAAAGTGGCAGATGTTTCTCTGCATTATGATGGAGTACCAATACAGCAGGCAGCAAACACTAGATTAGAGTTATTGAGAAGCACAATGGACAATGTGTGCACACACAAAAAAGTCCCAAATGTACCTGTCTCCCATGAGTGATCACTTACGAGAGCCAAATGCTGAGGGAGCTGGAGGAGCAAGAAGCAGGCAGGGAGGTAGAACCAGTAACAAGTGAGTAGATCAATTTGAAAATGGCACAAATTTGCTGACAAATCATGTGAGTGGGAGGTCTTTTAGATGCTGGATATAAATTAGATGGATTAACAACTTATTTCCAGAGACTTATGACCATAAGCTGTGTGTAACTTTCATGAACTTTGGCTCCCCTGAGAGTGTGTGCCGCTGTAACAATAAAGTCTCAAAAACCTCAGCTGGTTTGAGGTTCTGCATAGAAAGAACAGCGAGTTCCCTAAATGTGCTGAGCTAAATGTGATCAGTTAAATATGGGTAATTTAAACACCAGGTAAAAAAAAATTAACATGATGTACGTGAACGGCAGCAGGATCAGCTAGTTCTTTATAACGATTGTTGGGTACGTGAGGTGATGTACTGGATTGTTATGTGTACCCTACGCCTAAAACCATTTGTACTAGAGAAAGGCTCAGCACTGTCAGTATACAACTTTAAAATGCCAAGTCTTAGCTTTAATTTGAGTAGGTTTACATCACTATGGAAAGAACTGTGTGGGAGAAATAGACCTTTAAACTCAAATTGCCCAAATTGCAATTGTTCAAAAGTAATTGGAGACGTGTCTCTTAAATGTTTCTTGTAGTCTCAGTGTGAATTTGTGCACAAAAGAGCTCACATGTGTTTAAGAGTGTGTGTACATGCACTTGTAACCAGGCTACAGTCATTGAAAGAGAAACCGGGATTCCATAATTGGCGTATAGGGATTAGGGAAACATGATTTCTTTTGGAGAATGCAGATTTCTATGCATATATGCGTAACCTGGTTTCTAAATGGCTTTTTACAAGAGAGCATGTGTGCGCTGTGAAAACGTGGTCTGTAGTGTCTTCCTCCCATTGCCCTCCGACACAGATTTAAAAAATGTCAGAAGCATCATTCTTCATCAGTAGACAAACAAAACCTGCTCCCAAAAAAGGCATGAGGAAGAGGAGAAATCAGATCACTCACCTGCTGTATGTATACACAGATTTCAAGGACCAGAAGTATTTTAAGTGTCAAGAAGTGGAGTAAAAACAAAATAAGAATAACTTTGGTCAAACAGGGGTATAGTCTAAAAAAAGCGTGTACAGGAAAACTAGAGAATGCCAAACAACCTGGTAGACTGAGGAGCACAAGTCATTTGCATGGTGAAGAAAACTCCTTTATAACTGCACAGCAAATCAAGAATGCTCTCCAGCATGTAGGCGTACATGTTTTCTTGTCAGCGATCGTGACCATTACATCTCAGGGTTCAACGTGAGATGCAAAAACCTGGTCGAGCTCAAACAGAAACTTCACAAAAAAGAAATCTGAACAAAGTTCTATGGACAAAAATCAACATCTATCAAAATGATGGAAATAGGAAAGTGTGGAGGAAACAAAGGAGAAGCTTATGACCCAAAGCAGCACCTCATCTGTCAAACTATGGTGCTGGTTCTTTTATGGCTTGTGCTGCCAATGGAGCTGGCACGCTGGCATTTATTGATCATTTCACTGCTACCGGATGAACGCAGAGCTACACAGGAGCATTCTGTGTTTTCAGATTCAGCAAAATGCCTCAAAACTCACTGCACATTTCATCGCTGAGAAGCACAGTGATCCTAAACCTGAGCATCCAGAGCAACCCAAGAGCTTTTCAGGCTGAAGAGTTGGAAATGATGTATCAAAGTACACTTCCTGTTTTCCTGTTCCCCTATTTTTAATCATTAAGGTGTTTTTTGTTGCTTCAACATCAAACGAGAACGTGGGTTTTGCAGAAGTGTTATATTGAATAACTGTTGCAATTTAATCACCAAATACATTGTAAAGTACTGTTAAACTATGGGTTTAACATTTTGTCCTTTTTAAAATACATGTACATTTAGATAAATTATATACAGTACTTTGTCTAATTGGGTGTGTGGTGTTAATTATATTAATTAGGTGACTGTCTTCATGATGTGGTTTCATGGACCACAATGATCATGTTACAGCGAGGTTTTGTTGTGTAGTTTGCATTTTCAGGCAGACTTTTGGGGCAATAACCATGGAGCGAGAGGACGAGTGGTATTCCATTGTTCTCATTAATTGTGATTGTTAGTTGTTAATTTTAGGATATGGGTAATATGTTACATTAAGATTGTGTTGGTTTAGTGGAAATTTAGCAAAATGTTGAAAACTGGATGGAGTTTCCAACCATTGGTGTGTTTTGTCTTGATAACTCTGATAACCTGGTGGGCTCACAGCAACACACTTTCAGTGACACAGCTACAACTACACACCCTGGTATAAAAAAGTGACTTAAGTGAATTGAACCTATGCCTTTCTCCACACTTTTAAACTGACAAACATCAGATCTAAAGAACAGATTTAGATTTAACATACTGTAAGTGTTAAGCGTGCAGCTTTTCTGGAGGAGCATGGAGGACACGGGCAGGGCAAAACCTTTGGCACATGCTGTGAGCCACACAAGCTGCATGAAGCAGGAGGAGTTCAGTGAACACTCGTTATGGTTTAACACTAAATACTGAGGGGAGAACATTTGTTTTCTTTAGATTTTGAAGGCATTCGATAGCTGGCTTGTGAATATTGTTGTACAGAGAAGACTCCATTGTTCGAAGCAGGACATGTCCTCCAGTCTCCATGTGGAGATTATGTGCTTAAATGTGCTTGACAAAATTAAGTGTAATGATAAATGTCAGTGTGCAGTCTAAATCTGCTGGATTTAAAACTGGACGTTCTCATATCACAAGAAGAAGAAATCTTTATTGCCAAAATGATTTGAATTAGTTTGATTCGATTAAGTTGCAGATTGCACTCAGATTGTTCCAGGAACAGAAAACAAAGAAATGTTTTGTCACCAAATTATTCCAAGTAGGAAAGAGAAAGAGGAAAGAGGTTTTATGTGTAATGAAAATGTTGATATTATATACACATACTGTATAATAGTGTTCACGTCCTTTCTAAAACTCCTCTCCAATAAATATCACCAACTACATTTTAAGTTTACTCAGGCAACATGTTGGTCATTGAGTCGTGCCTCTCCACTTTCTGCGAGCTTTTCCTCTTCAGTGGAGTAGTTTGCAAAGTAGTCTAAAAGTGGATTTTTCAAAACTGTTGGCTCGTTTTATTATGGAATCTCTCAGCTTGCTTAAACGTCAGAACTGGCAAGATGGCTTGCTTTTATTTACCGATGCAAAGAGTATGCATCAAAATGCAAAAATTGCATGAAGTGCTGAAGTAATTAAATAATATTTTGAGTTATTTAGTTATGTTATTTGACAGAGAAAAAATTAACATATTTCTTTTTTACCAGATTGACGTGCAGGTTTTCTCTGTTTTATATAATTTTAAATAGAATATTGAACTTTTTATTGGTGGTTGGACCAAACAAGACATTTAAAGATGTCAGTTTTTTTTGCTTTGAGAAACTGATGCACACCTTTCACTTCCCTTTCCCATGCTGTAAATAAGTCACATACCTGAAAAAAATAATTTTACAGACCTGTTTGGAAGACCACTTTTTTGCGTTGTCTTTTTCAGGGAGTCCAGTGTGGTTTTACATGCAGGTGGCTCCCATCAGGAACGAAAACGACAAGGTGGTTTTGTTCCTTTGCACTTTTAAGGACATCACCCTCTTCAAGCAGCCAATTGAAGACGAAACCACTAAAGGTGAGTGTTGTCACTGCAGCCTGCTGCTGCTTTTACTCAGAGATGCTTCCCAAAAGCATCTCTGCACAAACAACAATGTGCCTCTCTGCTTTTTTGAAGACTATTTTAGGAACATGGCTGTTTTATTATTAGATAATTCACTGTAGGATTTTGTACAACCCAAAGTCTTTGATGGATTTGAAAACCTGATGTTCCGAATACACAATGTGCAGCTTAGTGTGTCATGCCATCAGAAACGATGATTCTTATGCCGTTTCTGTTTTATTAGATAGCTCAGAAAAGAGTTACCAGAAGAAGGGAGTAATACGGGGGATGACATGTGACAAAATCTGTGAGTGGGAACCAAATTGGTGCATGGCTGGATGCCCCAGTATGACATTTAATGCCAGTTGTTCTCATGGGACATAGAATTATGCTTTTTCCTCCTGTATGACTTGCTTTTCTTCCATTCTTGTCATGTTGCTCCCTGGTGTTTTCACTCTTTAGATTTATTTTTTTATTTCCTCATTCACCTTCTTGTTCTTGTCTATTTTATCCACCAGCTTTGTTTTCTCATTCATTCTATTTTTCTCATGTCTCCTTCCCCTCTAGTCTAATATTTGTTCTTCCCTCTTATCATCCTCATTTACCTCCATGTTTTTTTCCAAATTATTCTCTCCATTGTCCTTTCTCCCTAATTTGTCCATGCTCTTGCTTTATATAATTTTATTTCCTTCTTTTTTACCATCTTCTATTGACACTCCTGTCACTCTGTACCTTTTGCCTCTTATTGTCTCCTTTTCATTTCCTCATTTCTTCTTACTTATTTCTGTGTCTCTTTTCTTCTTGTCACTCTTTCTTCTCCCTGCTGAGAAGTCTCAGAACATTTTTGCTTGCTATAAATCTTTTCTATATTTCATCTAAGTCTTCGGCGCGATAAAAAAGTACAAGTCAAGTCTTGTTTCTCCGCGACACGGGAACGTCTCAGGCTGTCAGATTGTGTTTGAGGAGGTTGTGATGGTGTCTGGAATCACTGGAAATGTCAGCTGTGGACTGATGCACAGTGTCAGCTTCTTGCCATGAGAATTGTTCTTGGCACAACTGAACAGGGATTTTTGCCCTTTGACAAGGGTCCCCCGTGCTGCCCCCTTGCCCCTTTCTAATGTACGCAACACACATATAAGCACACATGCGGTGATGCACATCCCCTTCTGCTGCAGAGTGGCTGCCTGCGCTGTTCTTTCACTCTGTGCTCAGGGACACATGATTAACATGGGTTGCAATTAGAGTTCACATTGTTACATCAGTCTGTTGTGAGTTAGCTGAGATTACTTCTGACAACATGACAAACTTCAGATAAAGTTCTGTAATCAGATATTCATCAAAGAAAAATGCACCTTACCATAAATATATATTATATTTTTGTCTGGACATTCACTGATACAAGATTAAGATAATTAAGTGCAATCGGTGTTATAATGTGTTAACAACTACTCTGACCTTCAGAGTCAAACGGCTCGTTTGGCCAGCTTGTGGAAGACTTCTTGGGGTGCAGACTATGCCCAGCTGGAATACAATCTGTAAACGTTACCAGCCGTGGCTTAGCTTAGCACAACAGCACTTAGCACACCCCTGAACCAGAGGTGGTTTTGTGCGTAGGTAAATTTTTTCTGGGGGTAACTAGTGTTAGCCTTTCTGTGACTGGTGCTGGTTTCAGTGCTTCTGAGGAGGCTGATATTCTTGCAGAGATGTGTAGTTAGCCCAAAACAGATGGACAATAATGGGCTTCATACAGTCTGATGTCACAGTGTAAAGCATTTTGGGGAAAAAAAACTTAATGGCCAGACTGAAACCTGGGCTTTTCACGCTCAGCCAGCAAGCAAAACCACGTTCACCTAGAGCTAGAAATGAAATGCATAATATGACTCCTTTAATTTTCTCTTCATACTCATCATGAATATATCCTTTCCTTGGTGTTGTATGGTGGGAAAAATCCACTTCACCTCTGTCTAATAAAAAAAAAAAGCTACAAAATGTTTTAGTGAGACGTGGATTCTACTTGGTCACAGTTTTATTGCTCCTTCTGTTCACAAGTTTGAGTGTCTTTGAACATTTTGACAAGGACCTAACCATGTGGTCTAGACAGCAACAGGACAATACAGGTGTGGTGTCCTCAACATGAGGTGTGTATCAACAGTGACTGAACACAATCGTAGTTAGATAGGATGGACGAAAATGAGCTGGAGAGTCATGAGCATTTATGTGGCTGATGTTTAAGCTGGACATTTCTGTTTTATGATGTTTTGGTTTTGTTTGTTTAGACATGGGATGGGGTTGAAAAAATGGACTTTAAGGAAAAGGGACCCTCATCATCCTGGTGAAAGTCAGGGAGGAAAAACTTGACTTCTGGAAGTAAATGGAAACAGAAGAATCCTCCTGTGTTGAAGTCCACAACTCATTCATTCAGTCCAACCTCTTCTCTAAGTAGACTTTGTTTTGTCGGTGTAATTGTCTCCTTTAGACCATCATAACTGCACTAAGATAGTTTTGTTGCACACTTGTTTGTTTTGGGACAGACTCGTGTTGTCACAGTTCAGAGCTGCAGATCTGGCAAAAGTACTGCGAAAAGCTCTGCAAAAGTAAAAATATTGAAAATGGAAAACTGATCTTAAAACTAAAGGTCACAACCAAGTGATAAACTTAAAATTGATCTTGGTGTGAAATTAGAAAATGATTTGATGCACATCTTTCTCTTACACAACAAATAAATACTTTGACAAAAATAAATAAATGAACTCAAGGGCCACATATTAATATAGTTTTTTCAAAGCCTTTAACTATATCCCATCGAAACTAAGCAAACTGATTACATCACGTTCAGCCTTGGAAAATTATTTTATCAAAACCGAATAACAGAGAAAATAATCTGCAGATTAGCAGTAAAATGTGAGCGCAGCGTGCTCCTGTGGGACAACAGAAGCAGAAGTTGAAACATCTTACAAAATCATAAGCTATCTCATTGAAACTAGTCAATTTAGTGTTTGTTAAAAATTTGGATTGACTGAACTTTTTCAGTTCCCTGTGGTCTCTTAACTGGACTATTAAACAAATGGATTTTTATTGTAGATATTCAGATAAGCACTAATGCTTAGACCTCTAAAACAATCACCTTGGCAACAGGGCTGCGGTTTGCTGTCGGGGGTTTGACTGACGTGCTGCAGCCACACTACGCTGTATTTCAGTACAGAGGCCACGGTGAGGATGCAGCCTCACTCTGCTGTGTCACAGAGCAGTGTACTAAGGGCTGCAGCTTGACCCCCTGGTGATTAGAGGGGTGGGAGAGGCTGTTGGTGGAGAAGGGAGATTCGCTGCTGCAGGCGTTGGCAGCTGAGTTCGCTTGTGCTGCAGACCAGAGCATGCTCCCAGCGTTGTCTCTGGCTGTTCCAGCAGCTCTGCACGCCAGAGCACGTCAGCATCAGCTGAGTGGGAGAGAGAGCTCTGTCTTCTAAAGATACTGAACTTAAAAATAACAGTGGTTTTAAAATGCAGTCGTTGCACCGTGTTGCCCTGTGTGTTTGTATTTACACCTTTTTCCACTTTCTCTCATCTTCCTAACTTTCCTTATCTTATTGTTCTCTACATTTATTAGCTTACACACATTAGTCACCAGCCAGTTTGTTCCTGAAGCCTTTCATGAAGGGGGCACGAGTCGCACACAAATAGGATGAAATTGAGCTGGAAAGTCATGAGCGATGCTGCTTCTGTGGCCTCTTTAAGTTGCCGTCTGGCTGCTGTTGTAGCTGGATGTTTCTGTTCCATGTTGCCTCTAATTTTACCAACTATTTTGCTCTGTTACTCAGCTCGGCCATGTTGCCATACTGGTTCTGCACTGGTCCCGGTGTGTTTGCAGTATGTGCCTTTTTGAAGACTTTAAGACATTGTTCGACCACAGCAAACAGATCAGGTTTAGTCAGCCATCTCTTCAACATTCATGTAGGACAGCAGTAAGAAAAGCAAGAACGTGATAGAGCAGTTTTATTGCAGAGCGCCTATGTTCAGTTTGCTTTGTCAGCACCTCACAGATGTTTGTTACCTCAGCCTGAGGGCAAGACATAATTTCAGGTAGACGGTTAACCAGGATGAGTGACGAGGCAAGAACACGTACGCCTTAGGCGTTAAGCTAAATGTTTTGTGAAGATTGTGAAATCTGTCATTTTATTTGGTTTTGCCACAGACACGGTTTATGAACCTTTAAAATGAATAAGGAATTCACACACTGAAAGTCTTGAACCTGTCTTGTGTTTTAGGCAGAAACTCATTTGGACTGAAAACGAATTATGTTGCCAGACTTTTGTCTCTGTACCCATACTCTTCCACTCTACCTTTCTACTTGTTTTATGTCTCTTTTAACTGACATTGTTGCACAGAAAGCAAGTTATTTCGATTCCTTGTATATTAAATTTAGTCTATGGAGAGAATGACAATAAATCCTACCTCGTAGATTTTAAAAGTATGATGACACAGAGAAGCCACTATTGGTGACTTACCCTTGGATTACAGCTCAGTTCCCTTGGTCCCAACCACAGAAAAAAAGATATTAGTTTTATTTTAATAAGTAATTCATTTATCAGATGGTTTCAGCGACCCATCTGCATCTTTAATGCTGTGTAGCCACCAACAACTGGTATGAAATACTACATGTATTTATATCTCATGTTGCCCATAAACTGTGCTATTTTCAAGTATTTAGTTTAAATAAATACCAGAATCATCCTGGGAGGAAAAGAACCAGACATTATCTCATGTGTGTAGTGGTGCTCCAGCTACAGCCTTGGTTACAGAAAGCTCACACAGGAGCTATTTTTGTCATAAATAAATGTACTCTGTTACAAACCTCGTTTGAGTTGCAGTTGTGCTAATTTAAAATAATCCTCATCTCTTAGCTGTACAACAACAGAACATCCAGGTCTTATGTGTAAGTACCTTTCCATTCTGAAATGCACAAAGGGTGTACACTGATCAGGAGCCACACACGTCTGTCTGTCACAGTTAGGTGTGAGATGTCCTCTGTGTGGAACTGCTGATCAAAATCTCATTTCAGGATTCACTCTGGTTGTGTGTGTGTGCCAGTTCTGCTCCCCTGCTATTTTTAGCCTAGGCCTTCACTTTTCTTTTTTTTAATTTCCACTTCCATTGTGCTCGAGTCTGTTAAATCATGCAGTGTTGCCTTCTTGAGGGGAACCACAGCTCTGTGTGTGAGGAAGGACCTTTTGTAGCTGTGTGTCAGTATGTACAGCGGAGGCCTGTAAGCTGCCAGCACACATTTACATGAGTGCAACCGTGACAAATTCCTCCGTTTTACATGATGAAAGTGGTTTTGTGACGAGGAAAGAACACGGCGGCTTGCTTTCCGTGTTGGCAGTTGCTATTAGGGATGGTGAGGTTAATTGATTATCAAATAATTGCTGTTTGTAATATAATTAAAAGTAACTGCAGAAGATGATAAAGAGCTGTGTCAGTGTAATTAGATTGTTTGTTGCAGTACCTGTTCACAGTAATAGATATGCATAGGGTTAGTGTTGCTTTTTAATGAGATGGAATTACTTGGTTTTGTCCGTCCACCTATAAACGTCATGGAAATGATAAAACAAATGCACTTTTTTGCCATCTATGGAAGAAGTAAGTGGCACTTGGGCGGTCGTATTGGTGAACACCACAGTATAAAGATGTCTAGCAGCTGTACAGTTTATCCAACTCTTAAGGTCGCGGGGTGCTGGAGCCTGTCCCAGATGTCTTTAGCAGAGGGTGGGGAACACCCTAGAGAGGTTGCCAGCCTATCTCAGGGCTGACACAGAGACAGACAACAGTTCAAACCATTCTAAGGGCAATTTAGAGTCCCTAACTAACCTAACGTGCATGTATTTGGACATCGCCTTAAATATATTCAAACATCATCAATACAAAAGTGATAAACTGTGTAAGTGGCAGTAGTTTTCTTGATTTGATTTACTGGACTGAAGATTAGTTTGACAGAATTTGTGTACTTGCAGGTTTTTCCAGCAGCAGGACTAACATTAGCTACAGTGAACAACACACAGGTCACTCCCATCATTTAGCTACAGTATGTGTATTATCCTGTTATATAAAAACAGTGAAAGTAGAGTCTGCTGTGGGGCTACTGGGACAACCTGTTTCCTGTTACAGATTAATTACTGGAGATGGCTGCAACGCTTTTGATAAAGGAGGAAATGTTCAGACTTTGTTTTAATTGTTATATATATGTCCAACGCATCTGCTTTAATGTGTGTTCTCCTCAAAAACCTGGAAGTTGTGCAGCATTGTTTGCATTGTGTAACCATTTGGATTCTGTTTGGCCGGTAGCGACAGTCTGAGGTGGACGGGTTGTATTAGATGATATGTAATGAGAAATTATATTTTGTGATGTTTTACATAATTATGTGTGTATTATAAATATGTTTTAAAATTTCTAATATACAATATAAAATTCTGAGTAAACTTTGTGTCTCTGTGGATTTTGGTACGTGATTTAAATTTCCGTTCACTTCTCCGCTGCACAGAGGTAAATGACTGAATTTGTCTAATTTTAAACAGAATAAAAGTGGTGGCGAGTGAGGTTCAAGCAGCTGGAGGTCTGAGGGTTAAAAGCCGCTTCAAAGACTACTTTGTGTATCGTAATGGCCCCTTCAAAGGGCCGGGTCGATCTCGATGTGTGACTACTGTATGTGGTGTGCCTCTGTTGTGCTGCTGTTTGCCCTTTTCGGACATTTGATTTTATTTTTAGAGCTGCACATGCAGTAGGAGCACCCTTTTCATTCTGCAGTGCTGTGGTCGGCACCATGGCGAGAAAATGACCACTATTGTACATGATGGTGTTAAAAAAGACTTCCATCAGTAAAACAGGAGTATTGTGCCTTCATGTTTAGCAGTAATCATTAATATGATGAGACAATGTGGACAAAAATGGGAATGGAAGAGAATTGGAAACAGTTGGTTAAATGATGGTTAAAATCGTGTGATAATTTTTCATAACGCTTGGCATGCATTTCATCTACATTTAGAATAAACTATATGTATATAATATTCTCTTATATCTCTTTAGAGTGGCCATATTACGCTTAATTTAGAGCTTATATTTTATTTTGGGCCTTCACTGATACAGTATTGTAGCATTGTATCACAGCTCCTCTGACCATATTTGAGTCCCTGTGTCTTTAGGATCCCCTTACCTTACTTACTATCAAACTCTGTTCTGATTGGCCAGATTGTGGAAGTCTTCCGGTGGTCCAAACTGTGTCCAGTTTGCCATCCATGAAGTTCCGTGAACAGATAAAATCACTGCCCTGTTACCATATACGTTTTATGGTTTTGTATTCGGGGGAAAAGCAAACAAAGTTCATCTTCCTTTTCTTTGGATTTGGGAAAAACTTGCCAGACTGAAAGCTGTAAACACACGTTCACCTCAAGCTTTGGGCCTCTGACTATGTACAACATGGTTACCCAACTCCACAAAGTTTATATGTAACTTCAGAGCAGAAAAAGCATGATATGACTACTTTAATGTATGTCTTAGATAGACCCACTGTGACCCCACAGAAAAGTGCTAACTGAATTTATAATCATCTATTAGCATACAGAAGATAAAGTTGTTGACCACGCTGAAATATGCCTGGGGAAAAAATATGCTGACGATGTGGAATTTCAAAATTTACCCACACTGCTTCTCTGTCAGGAAACCATATGCAAAATTTTCAGTGATATGTATAATATTGATCCCCTGAAAGACGGATTATCCTTTTAGTCCCGCATGTGGAGGTCATAGCACATCATTCATCAGCAGAGCAGGAACCCTGTAGCTAGTCGCGATTCAGCTCGGTTCAAGGACGCTTTCTGCAGGCTGGGTGTGTGTCATGAAGGCAGGGCGCATGCTGCACTCGCATCATGTCATGTGTGCTGTAAATATGAACCAACAACTGGGGAAAACCACCGTTCCTGTCAGCCCTCTGGTGGAAAATGCAAGCTGTGGGAATATTTTGAAACTCCAGTATGTCCCTACTGGAGTCATAAACTATGTCAACAGTGGTGACTAAGAGGTGATTAGAGCACGATTGTGTTTCTGGATCATGAAGTGCCAGATGCTGAGTATTATGTTAAGGTGTGATGAATGTGACTCAGCTGATCACTGTTTTATTCCCCCAGGATGGACCAAGTTTGCCAGACTGACACGGGCTCTGACCAACAACCGCAACACACTGCAGCAGCTGGCACCCATAGGCAAACATGAAGTCAGCCATAAACAGTCCAGACTGGCGGAGGTGAGCACAAACAGACATAACCGTTGCTCTAAAGCAGTGTGCACGTGTTAAACTGCAGGTACAGAAACCTTTACAGCCAGAGTCGCCAAGTTTGTCTGCTGCGGCTAGGAATGCAGTAAAGTTTATTTGTGATGTTGGGAATACTTGAAATAACTGAATAAAGACAACAGCCAGTGTATTTCTTGACTCACGAGTTTACCAGCATCCGCTAACAGGGCAGGCATCCTTCAATAAAGCACCAGGCCACTACATCACTTTATATTTCCACTTTAACAAATTATTAATATTTTACCATTACACAAATTGCTACTCCCTTGAAAAACGGCACAGCGCAGCAGCCCACCTTTTATGTGATTGTACAGTAAGTAGTTCATGAGAGCTTCTTCCACCGTTTAGCTGTAACATAACAACACTGTCGTACTCTAGTCTGACACTCAAACTGTTGGCATTTACGAAGGTGTTTGAAGATTATGTATCATAACGTTGCTAAAAACTGGAACAAAATGAAATGTTTAAATGTCAAAAATTATACTTTAAGCATCGAGCCTCTTAAAATAACAGCATTCAAGAAAGCTTCAACAAAGGAGTAGGACATCCTTAACTGGCAAGAGTGAACTTAAACTCTGCTTTGTGCTTTCATTCAATAAAAAAGGTAATCTCACCTGTCATCTAGAGGTTAGTGTTCCTGCTGGGCCCTCTACTCTTTACATTATTTCTTCACATGTAAAACATTAACTCTCCCGTTCAACCATTTTATCAACGCTGTGTTAAAGTAACGTCACACAAACACATACAAGCATACTGAGCTTTTCGCACAGAACCACACCGTGGACACATCCATCCTACTCCGCCCTCCTTACAACTTCACTAGAACTGCCGTTGTTTGCGACAGCTAGCGGTGCTTTAATGGCGTCATTAATGTTTCATGTTGGGTGGAGAAACAGAAGCAGGGTGCACTCTGAATCATTGTGACTGCTGCGCAAAATTTAGAAAATGGATTTTTGGAGTTGGGGAGAGAATGGCTCATGTCATCTTTTGCTGTAGCCCCTCCACCTGTTTTATTCATGAAGGTTTGAGTGAGTTGCATCGCCTTTAATCAGGATTTGTTTGTGTTTCATTCCTGCTTAGCACCTGAGGCGAGGCGAGGTGTGGGTTTTAACAAAGGTGAACAATGATGAGGGCAGAGAGGAATGAAAGGAGAACAGGTGAAAGAGTGAGAGAAGATGTGGGGAAGGGGAAAATGATAAAAAGAGCAGTGATATGAGGGGAAGAGGGGAGAAGATTATGATAGGAAGGAAGAGAGGCAGAACATGATGTGGTCAAACAGAATGGTGTAATGAAGGAACTGATAAAACTTGAACTTGAGACCTAAATATAAACAAAGTGTTCATTAAAAACCAGAGGGGTATGGTTGGGAAGAAGTTGTCAGCACAGTTTAATGGAAGAGTTGTATTATGGGGAATGTAGGATTCATACAAGGGACTAGATA
Source organism: Ctenopoma multispine (assembly GCA_034779795.1). NCBI lineage: Eukaryota > Metazoa > Chordata > Actinopteri > Anabantiformes > Anabantidae > Ctenopoma > Ctenopoma multispine. The sequence goes on from JAUYWH010000014.1 coordinate 1,511,525, forward strand.
CAGACATAAGTCTGCTGCCCAGAAACACCCATGAGTTCAATCTTCTATCAATCAACTAATAAAACTTACTCAGAGTCCTTCTTTCCACCACACATCTTCATCTATTCTGTCAGAGAGTGAGTCAGTGAGAGCTTCATTCTCCAACTCTGCGCTTTGTTGTTGAGCATGCTGGACTGTGGTTGTTCAGTTTAATTAATTCTCAGTTTCACACGTGGGCTACCTGAAGGTAGGACTGAGCAGAAGAGAGAACGGGGGCACAAAAATTGGATTGGTAATTAGCTCTATTACAAGTTTTTCTTACTTCTGCCCAAGCTGGAAGTCCTGGTCTTATGACAGCCCTTTAAGGGAGGACAGACTGTAAGAGATGATGATGATGATGATGCTGTGAAGGCCAGAGTGAGGAAAAGTAGAAGTGTGACAAATTATAAGATAAAGAATCTGCTGTTGAAAGTAGCACAGAAGAGAAAGGGTGGTAGGAAGGAAGATGCTGCGATGGAAATGTGTAAGAATCAGTGGAACAAGCTAATACACGCTCTTTCCCGTTTTCCCAGTCTGGCGTTGGATGGAGGGTTGCGTAATGTCCTGAACACCCTCCATACATATCGCAGGTGATCCATGTGCTTCGCAGCCTGAAAAGCACAGCTGTCGTCTTCTGTCGAGGACGCTGTCGAGTGTCACATAAGCAGAGTCGTTTCTTCTTTTCTCCCCCACAATGCTGCTGGGCTCCTAATTGGCAGTCTGAGTTTTGAGCGGCGCTGCTGCTCTTGACCAGGAGCTGTTTGATTGGCAGCTCTGATGATGAGGATTAGATGAGTTGCAGCTCCGCCGTTATGAAGCTCAGTATTGATTCTCGACTCCTCCGGCTCTTTACTTAACATCAGACTGAGTTGCATTGAGTGAGGCTAACTGAAGCTAGGCAAGGCTAATTCTGAATGCTACTTCAGAGAGCAGTGAGTTTTCTCATGATTATAGCTACTTTTGTTATGATTGTTTGTCATGATGTAGTACTGATAGCACTACTAGTACTAACCATTGGCCTGTTACTGTAGAATTCTTAAAAAAACAATGATGGTAGTAGCAACAGGTGTACTTACCGTGATAAGTAAAAGAAGAAGAGCTGCAGCATAGTACTACCGGCAAAAGTAGTAGCAGTACTAGTACAAGTGGTGCAGTAGTAGTAGTCTCAAGCAGTACTGGATGCAGATGTAGTCAGGTGTCTCACCGGTAATGCAAGCGTAAAAGAGCTATGTACTAACATATACAGCTTTAGAAGAACAAATTCAAGAAATAGTAATCAGAGGTAGAGGTCACAGTAGTCATGTAAAAAATGTGGTACTGGTAGAACTGCCAGTATCAGTGATCTGGTAGTTGTAGTTGTTGCAGCAGCAGTAGAGTAATTTTACAAATATTAAATACTGAGTTAAGGTAGAAAAGTAGAAGTAGGATTTTGGAAGGTATGAACTAAAAGAAGCAGCAGTAACCTTAGCAGTAATGGTCCTGAAAGAAACAGCAGTAGAATTAGTAGTAGCAGTTTTAAATATTATCAATTGTGTACAGGTAGTAAAACTACTCATAAATGTCACCACGTAGCATTGTTACTGTAGTTGCTGTATTTAAGTGATATTTTCTGTGGAAGTGTTAACTAAGTATATGAAGTATAATCATTCGTTTGCAGCTGTAGACCTGTTTGACAGTTCATCACCGTAACAGATGGACACAAACAGAATAATATGCAGTTCAGTGTAAAATGGTTGATGTGTGATCTCAGTGAGGCCTGCAGAGGAAATCAAACTGCTCTCGCTTGGATTGAATGTCGTCTGTGTTCTGCAGAGAAGGCCGAGCTCAGCAGGGACGGTCATCACCACTCTGCGAAATATAATGTCTGTTTTTTAATCTTTTTTTTTTTTTGTCTAGTCTCCCCCTTTTTTCTTCCGTCTCATTTCAAGTCAAATGTATTCATATTGTGGGTTTGTGACAGAACTGCAAAGATGAATACAAATGAAAGCTGGAGAGGAAATGCATTCTTTTTTGGCACCATATCCCTTTTTCTATCTACACACACCTCATAATTATTACTAGACCAACACGAAGTGAGTTTCTTGCTTACATTTTCTTCCATAATTTCTTCTAGTGTATCTTACTCTAAATTATTTTACTCTCTCCTTCCCGTTTCTTCTTTAATCTCTTGCAGTTCTCTCTTGCACAGTTAGTGTAAATGGACAGCATATTCTTAAATATTATAAATCCACAAACTCTCCAACACAATAGCATGAAAAATTAAATGTGTTTTTACCAGTCTTAATATTAAGACGGCAAAATCTATAACATACACCACTAGGTAGTAGAATTAAAAAGTGAGCTTCATTATCACTATGCTCAATTTATAGGGCAGTGTGAAAACCAGGCCAGAAATAATGACGAATGGAATAAGATCAAATAGATAAAGTTTTAATTTTGAGTCTAGAGGATGTGTGAAGTAGTGAGAGTTGAACTGACTGAAGATTTATAGGTTTCTTTTTTAACTTTAAAAAAAAAAAACTATAACATGTGTAGACATGAGATGGACTCGCATTTGTTTACTTTATCACTTAAGGGGTATGTTTATGTGTGGGTAAATTTAACTAATCTTCATAGTTTAACTTTTTACTAAAAATCCTCTCTACTCCTAATTTAACATTACATATATTTTATTTTGCGTTTTTATGGTGTAAGGTACCTTACAAGAAAAAAGTCCAGTTGCCATGACTCAACTTTCAAACATTTGCCCTGCAGGGACAATTAGTTAATTCATTACACAATAGATGTGCGTTTTTGTTTTTGGTATAGAGTTTAACTTTTTTGTTGAGATATGACTTTTTATGTCAGTTTTGACTTTTCATCTCACAATTTTGACTTATGTTTTTCATCATGTTCTTCTTTCTTTAATTGTATAAATGTTTAGTTTTGCAGATAGGACAGAAGTTTTAAGTTCAAACTGATTATTACCTCTTAACTCCTTACATAGACAGCATATATATTCAAAAGGTGACAATTTACTATTGACTAGTCTGTTAGCTCTATGCTAACCCATAATGGGATTTACTATTAACATGCTAAAGGAAATTACTAGTGGGCAGATCACGGTTGGAGTTGAGGTGGCCACCTCTCTGTGCCCTTGTCATCGTCTATTGTGTACTGCGTATTTTAATAAGCTAAATATTTTAAAAATAATATTTGATTTTTTTTTAATGCTCGATGTTTAGTATACATAAAAAACGTGTTTACTGTATACCTGTACGTCTGAGGATTGAGTCATGGCAACTGGACTTCTTTCTTCCAAGTAGAGACGTTTCGTTCTGCATCCACAGAACTTTA
>JAUYWH010000014.1:1514978-1612736 GCA_034779795.1 Ctenopoma multispine
CAACTTCACTCAGATTGATAAAGTTCTGTGGATGCAGAACGAAACGTCTCTACTTGGAAGAAAGAAGTCCAGTTGCCTTGACTCAATCCTCAGACAACTTTACCTGGATGACTGAGAATCTTCACAGACATATGTATACCTGTACATATTAAAGGTGTGTATATATACATTGTAGGTACACTGATGTGAACAAATATTGAACCCACTCCTGATTTCGTTTCCTTTTGTGTGTATCTCATACTAAATTAAGTTTTAGTTATCTTCAGAAAGAAAGAAAAAACTTCATCAAACTTCAAATTCACATTTGTACATAGAAAAGACCTTTTACACAACATTAAACGTAATATAAAGGGTAAAGAAAATAAACAAAGTTACTAAATGTAAAGTTTTAAATGTGCCGATTTACTGAATCAAAACTTAATTATTAACTCAACTTAAAATTAAATTAATCAATCAATTAAAAATGATTAATGTTGTACATTAAAAATGCAGAAACAAAGTATGAATTTGTAGGAAAAAAATGCATTATTGTGTGATTAAAACACTAGAAGAAAAATACCTAAAATGAGAGGAATGAGAATGTTTGTAAGACATTAAATGAGATTCAAAGGTTGGCAGAATACAAAACGGTGCACAGAGCCAAGTCTATTAAATTGTGCACTTTAAGAAGTCATTTAAAGGATGTTAGTGACTTAGCAGCTGAAGTCTAAAAGCCCACATGACACTGATTTGTACAATAAATCCTTTAATCAAGCATCTTAAGTATTTGGTATTTGTAATGTACTGTAATGTGTACTCCATATTGTAAATTAACAATGTTTAATAATTAAAAGTTGCTTTTAATTAACTCTTCTGATAAAGAGTTCGAATAAAGGTTTCTTGTCCCACTTCCAGGTATTGCAGCTGAACTCTGACATCCTCCCTCAGTACAAGCAAGAAGCACCCAAGACGCCTCCCCACATAATCCTCCACTACTGCACCTTCAAGACCACCTGGGACTGGGTCATCCTCATCCTCACGTTCTACACGGCCATCATGGTGCCCTACAACGTCTCTTTCAAGACCAAGCAGAACAACATCGTGTGGCTGGTGCTGGACAGCGTGGTGGACGTCATCTTCTTGGTGGACATCGTCCTCAACTTCCACACCACCTTCGTGGGTCCGGGCGGAGAGGTGATCTCTGACCCCAAACTCATTCGTATGAACTACTTGAAGACCTGGTTCGTCATCGACCTGCTGTCCTGCCTGCCCTACGACATCATCAACGCCTTTGAGAATGTGGATGAGGTACAGTTTTGAAGCTTTTCTCAGTTTTGGTTTGTTGGAGTGCAGGTATGCATGGAGCAATGCAAGGATGTTACTGGTTCCACCTGTAATTTTTCTGTAATTACTATAATTCACATAGTTATTTTGAGCAACAGCTTATTTCAGCTTTATTGAGACATTGCTGGGACCCCTTACTTACATGCAACTGGACAAACACACCATACAAAACACAGCTGTGACTCTGGAAATCATCTAAATTATCAAGTTAGTTAACAGTATCTATGAAAAAGGGAGGTTGTGGCATTGAAGAATTAAGCTCCATTCTATCTGGAGTGCCACAATCACACTTAAGTAGTCTCAAAAGGTGATGAATCGTCTATTTCCTACAGTTTGCTGATTGGTCCAGCTTCCTGCTGCTGGGCTCGGCTGAATGTGAGTGGATGCTTGTGACCCCATTTACACCTGGCATTAGCATGTGGTCTGTTTCTTGATGTTATATTTTGATAAGGCAAAATACATTTATTGCAAGCGGAATGCAATCAGATTGGTCTGAGCTCATCTGACTGGCATTATGGTTGTCTGTGCGGTGTGACCCAGATGATATGTTAAAAGATCGCCAGCTCCAAGTGTAAATGCGAATGCTGGTCAGATGTCATTACCCAGATAACAAACCAGGTGTAAACTGGATTTTAACAGCTCATATCTTGAAGTAAACTCTTGAGCTAAGGATGTGGTTTTCTTCTGTGAGGCTGTTTGGTTGTTGTTGTTGTGGACAAATAAATGGTCATCTAGGAAGTGAATCCACCCTGTGGGATAAATTACTGAGAGCATGAGTAGTAAAATGTTTCGATCTAACAAGAAAGAAATACAGTCGCCACCGAAGTTCTGAATCTTCACCTAATAAATTGTGTTTGCAGTACAAAGAAAGCTCTGTTCTTCTCTAGATGAATGAATAATCATCACGTCACAGTTCTAATCTAACCAGTTCTTTGGTTTATTATTAAATGCATGCAAAACGAATGACTTCCTCATCAGTGAACATACTAACAAAAGTATCAAGGTTATTGATTAATATTTACTTTGATTTTCTGGTAGGCTTAACAGGAACTCAAACTCATTGTTGAAAGGGTTAGGGGTAGGGTTAACTGATAGTGATGATTGATTTAGTTTTTTTTATTTGATTCTGACATTTGTAGAAAAACCTTTACTCATGAGCGCTCAGAGCACCTGAATCGAACAGTTTTAGTGTCTGATTACAGGAAAAGTATTTTGGACTGTGTCTGAATCGCTGGGAATGAGAGCTTTTAGATCCTGAACCTGCTAGTTTGATGGTTTCATAATGAGATCTGACCGGTTCTGAGCATTTTCACGGCCATTTACACCCGTCAGACATCGAGGAGTTACATCAATATGGCCTCAAGTCCATTAGAGGTGATTTTCCATTTGATTTCCCACTGAATTAATTAGACCTTAGTCAAAGTGGAGCAATCTGTTGAAGTGATATCTACTAATGTCTAACTCGCTTCTCAGTTTTCTCTCCTTGAGCATTTAATCTTCTATGAGTGGTTGTGTATTTTGTTTGTGTTGCACACTTTGGTCTGTCTGTGGGTACATGTGAACAGACACTGTGGGTCTGTTTGTGCACTGACATCCGTTATTGTGTTTGTACAGTACAGTACATGTGTCCCTGCCAAGAGGGGGTTTAATCACATGAGTTTTTAAATGCCAATTATAATAATAATACCAGTGTTTAAGCTGCCAGCAGCTGAATTTTGAACATCTATTCATTTTTTATGCCAAAAAAAAACTATTCCACACCTCCCTCAGCAGTTTATTCTTGTCTGGAGCAACACTAAGACCAATGCATACAATCTCTGATACTCAAACTAATGAAAAGTTTTCTTAGCGGCTCAAAGTCACAAAGTTCTTCATGCTGACAGTTTCTTTGACATTTCGCATTATTCTACTATGACCGGTAATATATTTGGCGTTTGTCACTATTTTTGTCTCACATTTTCTAGACCTAACTATTAAAGTAATTCAAAAACAATGTAGGAGTCTACAGCCACGTTTGCAGCTTTGTGAGGCCGCGCTAACATGAGCATGCTAAAATGCTCACAATGACAATTATGTTCACCATGTTCACCTGTCTGTCTATGGACGCAAGCACACAACTTCATGGACATCCAGATTTTTAGATCCAGTTGGTTTGTTATGAAGTTAGCCAGGGCATATCTGATGATAAGCAATTAAATGGAGGCAGAAAACACCACAAATCAAAGCAGAGCGCTGGTTCTTCCACAGAATGCCTCAAGAGTGCAGTTTCATGTTTAAATCAGATCCACTAACTCTAGAGGAAGATTAGTCTGTGGTCAATTTTTCATTCGCAGTGTGTCAGTTTAACTTGAGATGTAACTTGTGGGTAAGATTGTCGTCCTTTTGAAAGATAAATACTGTATGTATCATGTATATATGTTCAGAAGTGTAGTGGCTAAGTATAAATTGTTTACCGCACTGGATCTCAGTCCTACGGAGCTGTTGCGGGTGGAACATATGAACATCAAGCCAGACTAAGCTGTGGAAGGTGCTTTAGGAAGCATGCGGAGAAATCAATCCAGATGACCTCAACTAACTAAAATTCACAAAGCCTGCAGGGACACAGCTGCTGCAAATAGAGGATTATTTGACCAAAGCAAAGTTCAAAAGACAACAATAATTATGTGACCTGGGTTGGGGGTTTGACTCCCGGTTCCCCAGATTCCTGGCTACATGTCCAAGTGTGCCTGGACAAAACACTGAACCCTTGGCGTCTAAAATGCAAATACTCCAGCCATCATTCACGATGGACTCCTGTGGGTTTGAATGAGAGGCTAGGGACAAACCACCTTTATTGTTGTTTTGGTTGAAGGGCTTGTTGGTGAGTTGTGTTGGTACTGTCCTATGGTTACCTGCAGTTTGATATACTGAGTGTGGATTTAACAGTAGTTAGTATTTGCCCTGGTGTAACGTTAAATGGGGGTAAATTGTATCCTGGAAGTTGTCTAATAGGCCGTGAAGGACTTTAATGTATAATGGCCCTCATGGTATACATTACTTCTTTTAAGTTACAGAATAAAATTTCCCTGTAGGGTTTACAGATTTAGTTTTTTAATATAGCTGATACCACACATGAGTGGTTTAAATAATAAATAAATCCAAGGCCAATATTGAGTCCATATGTTTAACAGAGAGTGTTAAAGCTGCTGCACAACATATTTATGCATGTTTGTGTCTTTTCTCCAACTGTTGACTGACTGTGTCCTCCATCAAACTCAGTAGTATATTGTGTTGTGGATCATTCAGTAGTACTCTAGAGCGGTGCTGGTGTCTTGGTTTAGGTGTCTCTCGCCCTCCAGCTAGGAGGCCTGCCGGTCCACTGCCAGCCGCTGATGGATTCGATGAAATCCCGCTGGGTGGAATTTTCTGTTGCTGTCTCGTAGACAGCAGACAGCACTGAGCGGGGGAGACAGGCTGAGAGGAAATCAATGGCACGTAAATTTCTAGCCACTAACGAGGACAAAGCCAGAGTCTCTCTTCCACTCTTTGGTAAATTGATGTTTCTTTCCCGTAGTAGAAGCCTGGAAGAATGGATGGTTGGTGACTGATGACAGTGTGTGGGAGGCTTAAGGTGCAGTGTGAAAGAAAATAGGAGAGGTTATTATAGTCTCATTGCAGACTGAATTCCCCCGTTGCCGTGTCTGATGGCTGAAGCAGACAAAGTATTTTTAGATGCATTTTAATGCAGGTTTCAAGACACAGCCGAGCCGTGCCAAGCTGGTGACACGCAGGTGCTGCCAACTCTCATACATACCGACACACACATACATATTTATGGTTTGTGAGAACCATACAAGTCACTGCCAACTCATTAATGTAAAATCTGTCCATTGGATAATCTTCCTCATTTTACAGGTGAAAACGTGTTCAAGCTAAGTTAAATATAACTAAGCTACTTTAAAAGAATAGTTTTTAGTGTTTGTGGCTTTGTTTGTGGACATTAATATCTTGCTATCAGTGATGGTAATTCACTTCATTCTCAAGGCTCCTGCACTCATTAAATGCTCCATCCGTCCCACCCACGCTCTTGGGTTAGCCGACACAACTATGTTCACGGATAGCACTAGTCTGAGTGTTCGTGCAGGAGAATGTGTTTCAGAAAGAGGTTTTTGTTAGTTTTTTTTTTTTAGCTGTGATGTAAAATTAAATTAGCTTAATTTTGAAAAAGATGAAAATCAACAATGGAAACAGTTACAGACCATCAACAGACTTCGAACATAGTTTTTTCTTCCAATCATTAAAAATGATGATCGTATAATCTTGTCTCAGTGGAGCCTCAGAATGTAACATAAACCCTAGCGTAAGCATAATGGTCACTTTAATGTTTGTTTTACTTACTAATGTAAGTTCAGCCTTTTAGGCAACCAAAGTGATCTTCAGTCTTCAGTTTCCTTTTTTGTATGTATGTAAATATTTTTTGAAGATCAGCACATTTATACTCAGTGGAGTATATCTGACATCTGACATTTGGCATTTTTGTCATTTTGCATGGACAAATTTGTAACCATAGCAAAAATTTACAATGAGTCTCAGATGAACTTGAATGTTCAGGCGACTGTGCTTAACAGATTCTAGTGATCGTACACTCTGTACACCACAGTACAGTACAGTTTTTTGATGCATTATTATAGGACACAGTTTTGTGGTTTAATTACCATTTAGCTTTACTCTCTCTTTATTATCTGAATTTGCTCATATAAAACTGTTAATTTGCTTACCATGCACTACTACAGTATATCTCTGATAAGCTAGGTTTTATCACAATCAGGTAGCCTTTAAGACATTTGTTTTCATTTCACATATCTTAGCCACCAGAAATCTTCCACATCTCCTACCAATAACTAGTTGTACACAGGATTATTGAGTCCTCTATATACAAAATGAGAAACTTTACCAAACGTTTATATCTTTAAATACTGTTACAGCTGAAGAGATGCAAATGTATGGTTGCTGCCACCTTTTAGAAAGTTCTTATTTGTGGTTGCAGTTTTAATTTGTGTTTTTTATCCATTTATATCTCTGTAGCATCCTTCCCTGCATCAACTGCATGTCTTCATCACTGCTTCCCACCATTGCACAAATTATTGCAACTTCCAGCTTCTTTATTCATTTTTCTACCTCTCCTTACACTGTTTTTCTTTTAACAGGCAACTGCACTTGTTTTCATTCGTCTTTGTTAGTGTTAAAATCCCACACTCTGGACTGCACAATGCGCTCCGGGCCCTGTCAGCTTGGCCGGCCACGGCAGTGGCAGCATGCACACCATGCAGAAAGGTCAGCCTGGATTAGACCTCCTGAGCTGCTGCGGTGCCTGCAGATACTCAGTGAGCTCCCAGTGGCCTGCCGGGCTCCTCTCTGACAGCAGGTGGCTTCAGAACCCGCAAGGGGTTCCTCAGCCCCTCCCAACACTTGTCCCCCACCTCAACACACACATCCAGACTTCTCACACCATCTCTGTTGCAACCTGAGGGAGCATCAGCAACTCCTCCTCCTCATGAGGTTGTTGCATCGTTGTTTTTGCTGTTTTACAGCCATAGACCAGCTCCTTCACTTGTTTTGTTGCTTTTGCTGCTGACCTGAATGCATCTTCGTGTAGGTGTTGCTATTTTCTGAGATATAAGGAAACCTCGTATCTCAAAATGTCAGCAGGGACAATCAGAAATAACAAAAGACTCTTACGTCTTGGAGGATAGACACGTTTTAGGACAACTTGTGCATGTTCTCATAGACCTTACCATATTTTCAGTCAGAATAACATTTTACTGACCAACTACTCTGTCTGGGTAGGTGTCAACATGCTATGTTGAGGTAGAACAAGTACAGTAACTTGTAATGGATGAACCAGTGATGAACAAACTTATGATTGGGATTATGTTTTTCATTCTTTTATGCATCAAGCAGAGAAAATATTCTGGTGAGCCAAACGTATTTTGTGGTACTAAATTATCTAAAACACATTTGGTCCGTTTATCAGTGTGTTTCAAACCTTGTTGGGATTTAAAAACTGCACAAAAAGCACCTTTTAATAATTTTTTGCTGTTTGGGGTTTTGCTTTTGGCTCTAGTTTATGTAAAGTGACAATTGAAAACTCAGTTGAAGCATGGCAGTCTTCGGCTAAAAGCTGAGACATTTTAAATTTTTAATGCCCGCCGGATTGAGCGGTAAAAACATGTTAAGCTCCCCGTGCTGTCAGGAACACGCAACAGTGCATCCACTGCTTTGAAAATAATGAGAGGCACTCTGAAAAGAGCTTCCCAGTGGACACGTAATCTCTGCCTATGTGCTGTCTCCCTTCACCGGGCTCTGTTTTGATAAACAGGTGCTTATGAGCCATGATTTTACATGGGTTGCACGCTCTTGACTCATGCTCTTTTCATCTGTGTTGCTCTGTCCTGTGGCTACTTAATTTAGAGGCATTTACATATGAGCTGGGAACCCGCCGAGTCCCACGGGAGGCCTTTGAAGCTACGGCTGGAGACAGGCTGGGGAGGGCCGAGGAGGACTGGATGAATTTGTGGCATCAGAGAAAAGGAAATATAATAGCCTGCAACAGGAGTCTGAGCTGAGGCCGAAGCTCTAGTCAGAACCTTCTTAGTCCAGCTGAGGTTTAAACCAAGTTTGGTTGAATCTGAAGTAAGACTGCAGAAAAAGTCACCATTAAAGGTAACATCAAGATAATTTTTCTTCATAATAGAGTGGCAGTGGTAAAGCAGGCATTCAGTGTGTGTGAGTTAGACTCATTTGAAATACTTTTTAAACAGGTGAGTTTTCAAATGTTTTTTAAAGGTGGTGATAGTCTCGGCTAGTCGAATGGAGCAGGGCAGGTCGTTCCACCAGCCAGGGACCACAAAGCAGAATAAACTCGGCATCGGAGACCACGTGAAGAAGGAATTTTTAGCGTCCTCTCATTTGCAGATCTGAGAGGGCGTGTAGGAGTGTAGCTTACTAATAATGTGTTGATATAAGATGGTGCAGTTCCATTTACAGCCCTGTAGACAGCATCAAGGATTTAAACTCGATGCGAGCAGCTACTGGGAGCCAGTGGAGAGAGGTGAGAAGGGGTGTAACATGGGTGTATTTCGGCTGGTTGAAAATGAGGCGGGCCGCCACATTTTGGACCATCTGGAGGGGTTTGATGGTGAGTGCAGAAGCTCCAGCCTAGAGAGAGTTGCAAAAGCTGAGCTGTGCAGCTCCTTTCAGAGCAAGTCTAACACCAAGGGCTGCTTGTTTTATACCGCAATTATGTTCAAAACTAAACATAGAATGTTAAAATTTGATTTTACCTGCAAGTATTAGTATGTCATATATAATTTAATAGACAAAAAATGTCTAAAATGTTTATATAGAGCTTCTAAAATACCTAATAAGGTAAAGTGTTACAGTACTGCTTGCATTAAACATATTTCTTGATGCTTCCTGTCAGAGCCTTATAGGAGTCTTAGTTTTTTTGAATGCTTTTAGAATTTCACTGTTTGCAATGAGAAATTTTAGAAATCCCTGTGAACCCCACAAAATATGAGCTCAGAGTCAGGAAACTCTTATTCTAGTAGTGCAATGAAAATCCGTCTTCCTGTCTTGAAAAGTGAACGGTTTTCAAACCACATGGTGAAATTACATTTCAGCGTGGAGCAAAAGAGAAGCTCAGATCAGTTACTGAGGATAAAATAAGGTCAAAAGAGGAACACGGGCTGAATGGAGCTAGTTTGCAGCTGACGATGAAGAGGCTGAGGCTGAAAATGAAAATCAGGAAGGAGGTGAAAGCTGAGAGGAAACTGCTGAGAGCAGCTCGCCTTGTCCTCAGCTTTATTACATAACATCATAGCCTAAATTATTAGATAACCCCACTGGCTTTCATCATGCTTTTTTCTCTCCCTGTTCCAAAATGAGAGAATTCTTAATGTTGGTAAATATTTAGCTTCAGGTTGCAGTTTGTTGGCCCCTGCTGTTGCTAACACTGTTTTGTTAATTGTGCAGAGCGTGCCGATGCCCCTGGGTTCTGGCTGCTGCTCCTGTTGTGGGGAAAAACATCACTTTTGTTTATTCTGAGTGTTTTTCTTTCAGCTGACTGATAGAAAAAAGTATAAAGGACATAAGACGGCTAATAATGCAATGAATGAGTACTCGGGCCCTGAGGGACTGTGTGCGGAAAGGCTCTGTGGTGTTGTACGTTAAAATGTTGGAGTGTTAGTGTCTGGTTGATACAGATTTTGTTTAATAAAGACCTGGGGCCAATATTTATACTGCATATGGCATTTCCTAGTCGAAAGAAAACTTAATTCACCGTCAGTGTTCTGTGGAAACAGTACAACAATTTTTGACCTGTTCAGTGCACCAGGGGTTTATTTCTTTTTCAAGACGTTGTTGTATCGGCCAACGTTTGTGCAGTGCCTTTCTATTGCTTTCCCTCTTTTCTCAGATTTAAAATGATGTTGCTTTTCTCCTAACACTCAGGTTTTCAAATGCAGTCTTCACAAATAGTCACGAGTCATTTAGATTTCTTTATTTTCTTAAACATTTAATGTGACAGGACACACCTAGGTAACAAGAAACACCTGTCAGCCACATGTATATCTTGGGTGATCTGGTATAAAAAATCTTATCTGTCTTAAACCTGAAAGAATAATTGTGATTGTTATTCCAACACTTTTGGAGGAGATGTGCTGTGATGTTGTCAACAAAAATGATCTAACGCTTGAAACTACTTTAAGTGAAGCTACTTTGAGAAGATTTATGATGAATCATGTTGTGTTTAAAATTGGGATGGCAAAAGATTTTAACAACTGGCCATTTTCACACTCCAGAAATGTGCTCTAGGGTTCACATTGCTCTGTGCACGAGTTTTATTGTGGGTGTGTGTAGTGAGTAAATCCCCTGTAACAATGTTTCTGCTTTTAGATGGACCTTTTGTTTTTAGACGCCTCGGCACGGTGAGTTGTGATGCCCGCGGACAGCAACGCATCTGAAAATAGTTCTGCTGCTATTTGCTTACTTCGCACCAGGGTAGGCTCAGTATCATTGTCAGTAATCTGCACTGAACTCAGACTCGGTGAGCAATGGCCGTAGTAATATCCATAGCCTGTGTAGGAGGAGCAGCAAAGAAGTGTTTGTAATTCACCTACAACATTATGTCTTTGTGATTCATCTTACATGGTGAAATGCATGATCCATTTGATTAAGGTCTGGTGATTGACTTGGCTAGTTTCCCTTTTTCCCTTCTCACATTCAGATAGAGGGTAGTCTTGGTCTTACCAGTCCCAGAAATCCAACCAGGCTTTCAGATATTTCACGTCTGGGTTTAAGATCGTTTCAATATTCTTCCCACTTGAATTTCAACGCTGTTAAAACTGTATTACTATTACTAAACTGTATTATTATTTTTAATGTAATGTTTATTTGTGGGTGGACTGAAAACAAGCTGAGCTCATTGTATTTCTTGACTTGCTAATTTATTTTCCCCCCTCATGTTGGTTGGTTGGTTTTATGTTGCTGACAAACTTTTTAAAGTTTTAATTGCTGCTGCCTACGGCAATTAAAACTCTTTGTTTACAGGAGTGTGTGTCTGTTATAACATGGACATGTGTTGTTATCAATGCAACAAGGTGATATGAGTTTCTGAAAAGTGTTTCAGGGAAACATTTGACCCTGAATTGTAAATGTAATGCTTGTTGTAGATGAGTTTTACTCTCCAGTTATTTAGAAATATACTGTATGTTATTTTCTCTATGTGCATACATATGTAGATATACTTATTTAAATATGTCATTTTGCAGTTTGCGTTGGAGTGGAGTAAAAAAAATACATTTTCTTGAAGAATGTAGTGAAGTACATGTGTAAAGTAGTAGAAGGTTGCTTGTCCAGAATCAGAGTAAATGCTTGCATATTTTCTACTGTATATTGATTATCTCCTGTGCACAATGCTGACATCTTACCTGGGATATGTAGGCTTAGCCTCAGTTCTTTAGCTTTACAGCATTTATGCAGTCACACGAAACATAGCTAACTAAACACGAGGAGCGGTTTTGACAGTTTGAGTGTTTCAGGAGAATATCAGGAATGTGCCGCTGTTGTCCGGTGTATATAAGTAGCTGTGGCACAAATTCACTCTTTACAGTACAGAAACCAGTTTTATCTGTAATAACTATTTTACACTCCTCCCCTCACCTCTCTCCTCCTCCACCCCCCCTCAGGGCATCAGCAGTCTGTTCAGCTCTCTGAAGGTGGTCCGCCTGCTACGTCTGGGCCGAGTGGCCAGGAAACTGGACCACTACCTGGAGTATGGTGCCGCTGTTCTGGTCCTGCTGGTCTGTGTGTTTGGACTGGTGGCCCACTGGCTCGCCTGCATTTGGTAAACAGTGTTTTGTTTTTTTTTTAATGATACTTACAGGAACTGACGGGACGTTTTTTAATTTCCTTTTTCCTAGTTCAGTGCAGTTCAAAGGCTCCTGCTGGCTGCTGCGAATGTACCCAGTTGCTAAAAATTGCTCCTGCTGTTGTGCTTACAAGTTTTGTTAAGTTTCCTCCAAGTCATACAATAAAGAGCGATATGCTAATTTATTTATACCCTATAGCAAACAGGAAGAAATTATTTAACAATTCCTGCTTTCCAAAACTCAGCAGTATACGTCTCATACGTTCTCTACTCTCACTCTTGCAGTTATACTTTACTTCGGTTTATCATATAAATTACCTTATTTTTATATCTCCAATACTGCAGTGAGTTTTTATACTAAGATTAAAGTGAAAAGGCATTAAATAAGCTACCTTAAAGGCTAAAATAAATGAATATGAGCCTTGACAGACCAACGTGAAGCCCTAAATGTTTATGCTCCTCAGTCTTCACTTACATTAATGATTCATGGTTTTAATATCCATATTTAAGGTTTGCTTAAGTTTCCCATCTCATAGTCTTAAAGACAAGTGAAGGTGAAATCTGAGGCAGATTAAATTAAAGTTTAAATTAAGATATGCATATATAGATGAAGGTTCATTGTATTGGTAAATTAATGTGTATGTTTCAAAAAAGTAGTAGTTGACAAAAGACTGGAAATCCTAACCTTTTTGGAAATTGGGTTTTAAATAGAATGTGATCATAAATGTAGACATGAGAAACTTTAAAAAGCTAGCAAGGGATGTATCAGTTTGGCTAAAGCTCTCCTGTCAACAGGTACAGCATCGGAGACTATGAGGTCATTGACGAAGCCACCAACACCATCAAGATGGACAGCTGGCTCTACCAGCTGGCCCTCAGCATCGGGTCACCTTACCGCTACAACGCCAGTGGCTCGGGCCAATGGGAAGGTGGCCCTGGCAAGGACTCTCTTTACATCACCTCTCTGTATTTCACCATGACCAGCCTGACAACCATCGGCTTCGGCAACATCGCCCCCACCACGGACGGGGAGAAGATCTTCTCTGTGGCCATGATGATGGTGGGATGTAAGTAGACGTACAGTATACAGCTTCTCTGTCCTTTAACAGTGCTGTGGTTTCAGCTCCCTGGTGGTTTTCTGGTAATGTTTCTGCTGCTGTTGAGTGCAGTGTTTTATGCTGTGTGAAAGTTTCAGTGCTTGCTTTTTGCCATATTAGTGTTGTAGCTAATGATGGTGGTGTTGGTTGGTCAGTTCAATTCTTTAGACCAAGGTATACTGTGGACTTATGTATATGTAGTACAGACATAACTCAAGATTCTTTGTCACATACAAATAAAGTAAATAAAGATGCAGTGAAATGCATCCTGAGCCGCCCTTTTTAACAGCATGCGTGTCAGCTGTCTGCATTTGTTTTGGAGTATGTCAACGTTCTCAGTATGATCCTGCTACTTTGTAATATTATATTCTGCACAAACAACCAGTTCTTTCAAAAAAAAAAAAAAAAATCCAGCAGTTACCCCAACAGCACATTTTATGTAGAAAACCACAAGCTGACTTCTTAATTGAACTCTCTTTACAGAAATATCCCAGTGGAGGTTAAATAATGAGGAATGTTAACGGGAAATTTCAAAAAACGAAATTTTATTTGCCATTTCAGACGGGCACAGCAGCAGACACCCTAGTTATGATGAAAGCAGGAGATAACTGAACAGAATAATAGAAAACAGCATGTGAGACGCGTGATTAATGGCAAACTGTACCCCCTGTGGTTAATCTGAGGAATGATCTAAACAAATCAGGGAGAGGAAATATTAATGGTTAACACTTGGAGGGGGATTGCAGTTTAAAGGTTTAGGAGTCTATAACAGAAGTTTTTTCTTTTTTTTCCAATATAAAATATTTGATTTGAATAAAAAAAAAAATATTTAGCATTTTAGGAGAACAAAGTTTATCAGGCTTCATACATTTGTAACATCCAGCAACACATTTTTTTTGAATGAAGAGCAACATTTATTAGTGCAAAGCGAGCTGTAACTGGCAAACTGCAGACCTGAGTTTGAGTCCAAAATCCTGTGTGAGGTTGGGTTCAAGTAGCAAGAGCCTTTGATGAGGGTTGAGGGATGCTGGGATGTTCAGGAGCTTTTAGGTGATAAATATTCATTTTTGTCATGTTAATAATATCGTGTATGTTTGGTTGAACAGTCTGTTGGTTTTTAAAGCTTTAAGCCTGTTTGAGAAGATGTGACGTTTACTTTTCCGGAGTTGGTGAATTTATTACAGAAGCCTTTCGTTCTGGTATTTTTGCTGTGTCTGCTGGCCTGATGGAGCCTGTGCAACAATGTCTATATCCTGGAGGAAAAGTTACTTTCAGGACATAAATTATTAAACTGTATGCACAGTCTGCAAAGCCGAGCATACGTATTCTCACATTGAGTACTTTCTTTCTGCCAAGTGGTCCAGTGAAGGCTTGTTGAAGAATAACAAACGGACATTATTGGTTTACAGTTAATATACATAAAGTACATAATATGTGTATATCTATACATATACTGTATATTTTATTTAGTACGTGTTTTTTATTAGCATTTATGTCGCATCTGAACTTGGAATCTTGTACCTGTCCTGTATCGTATTGATGTGGCGACAGATTGATTGCTCTTTGGTTGTCTTTTTTTTTTTTCCTAGATGTTTCCTGCCTTTGGGACAAAAGCTGCTGTGTACATTATTCAACACATTATGTATGCTTGAACTGTTACAGGGAGCACGCGCTTTATCTCATCATGCAAATAAGTTGCATACATGAGAGTCTGCTGATACAGAACCACCTTAGATTTGTTGTTTCCTCTTCAACAAATCAAAAGAATCTTAGAAAGCTCCTTGACAATAGGGATGATGTTTTCTGTTTCTAATGTAAATGTGTAAAGGATTTAGTTTCATGTTTCAGTTCAAACAATGCAAGAAACTGTTAAAATATACCATAATATCTATTCATATTCTGATGCTGATGAACGCTGTATTCACTAGCTCTAACTATAGTGTGGTTGTCCTGTTTCGATAAAGGTATGATCCACTGCATCCACAGTGGTATTACTAAAAGCTTCATCTCATGTTTCAGCTGCTGATCGAGTACAGAAAGCCCCAGGGTATGTAATACTCAACCCCAAACCACCTCCTGAGGTTTTCGACTTACTTTTTGTTTGCACTACTTAGGTCATTGCCTTGAATAAATTAAATTTGAAAAATACAACATGTCTACATTAAAGCTTATAACAATTCAATCCCATCCTCAAATGCCTGTTTTTTTTTTTTTATGGGAGTTTACTCGATGGATAACCTGTTTATAAGATTTTCTTGAATGTATAGGGGGAGCTGTGGTTTGGGAGGTAGAGGGTTGTTTACTAATCGCCGGTTCAGCAGCTCGATTAATTGAATTTAACTCTGAATAATACAACCCGACCCAATTAGGTCTCCTAAGTTTCTCTCTGCGAGTGTGCCCTTGAGATGACTACTTTCTCATTTGGTCTTACTGTCTACTTCCAGCCCTTATTTTATTTTGTTCAACAGGCGTCATGGTAGCCTTCATTATGATTGTGGCTCACGTGGATTTAAGAAATGCATGGCAGATTGCTCTTTGTCATTTTGAGTCGCGGAAAACGTTTTTCTGCTTTAGCTGCTGGAAGTTTTCTGCGGGAAGGACAAACTTAAACCACACAAGTTGCTAGTCCAGAAACCAAAGCCAATGGTTATTTTTAAGAGCATTCAAGTGTTTTCATATCTTTTCTTAAAGTGTTTGGCAGGATACACTAATGTTCCTCATGTTGTACAAACCGTCAAGCCAATTTTGCGGTTGCCAGAACTACAGTACATCCTGCCTGTGGAAAGCGTGATTTGGCCACCAGTGTGAAGCCTTTTTCCATATCAGTCACTTGGTGAGTGGAATCTCATTTTGGAACCACAGTGTTTCTAGGTTTTTGTCTCAGTCTGATCTGTCCCTGCCCTGGAGTTTAGTATCGGGGCCAAGCCAGAACCACCCTGGGCTGTTTTCCATATTGTTTGTTCCTGGCAACTGGACAGTGAACTGCCTCAGCTTGGTAGTAAACAATACACAGACATGATATGCTCTTCAGTGTCTGTCCTGTCTGGCTGTGACTGATAGTCTTCTTGGTGTGGCAGACCTTCAAACAGGCTGTGTGGGCAGTTTCCTTATCTCAACAAATGAGCACTGACAGCGAGACGAACAAGCAGGGGGTCCATTCATTTTGCTGTCCAGATTTTTCTGTGAGGAAGACGATGCATTATAATCTAAGTCAGTTTTAGAGAACTGTAGAGTTGCTTTAGACAGAAAAATTATTTGTCCTCTGACCTCTGGATTAGTATAAGGCTCCTGTAAATCATGATGCAGTCTGCATTATGCCAACCATAAGGCCAAATACACTGTTATGAATATTTTATTAACTAATTAAAAAGTGAAATGTCATCTCAAGATAACTTTATACTGGAATTTAAGTATTTATGAGGATAAATTAGTTTTTACTACTACAAGATAAAATGCAAAGGTTGGAAAAAGGTTCTCACTGCTAAAAGGTGAGAATTTAAAACTTCATTTGACCAAACATTCTGTGTCTGCAGTAAGCTAAGAGAAGTTGAAAAAAAGAAAGAAAAATTGGGGATTTGTAATTTGAAGCGAGTTCACCAGACCTCTGCAGACCAGAGGCACCAGGCTATATTGGTCCCTACTAGCCTACCACACCTGTGCTGTGTCTGGCATGTTGTATTGTGGGCGTTGTACGTGCCAAGTTTGGACAAGAAAGTAAAAAATTGTCCATTGTCAGTCTGACAAATGTGACACAGATGTGTTGTCTTTAAGGGGTTAATGCAAGAAATCTCAAACCTGGTGAGCTCTGATTGGCCCTGTGGTCAATTGTGAAGCACTGGGAGGCTGAGTTTACAGGTGTAATTAAGTATCTGGCTTAATTAGAAGAATGTTTAGTAGCCTGTATAGGAAAACCCATTCAGCAAAAAATATTTTGGAAAAAGCTAAAATTAATTTAAAGCATTCTTTGTTTAATCACCTTGGATTAAATTAATTCAAGTGGACATGTGTGCCAAATGAAATGACATCACAGAGTGTCTCTGAGTCATAATGTTGTCAAGAACGGGACATACATGAGGTCACTTTGACCTCTGAGCACCAAAATCAAATCAGTTCATGAATGATTCCAAGTCGACATTTGTGCAAAATTTGGAGAAATTCCCCCAAGGCGTTTCCAAGACAGATTGACAACCTGAAAACATAACTTGTAATGCAAACACGATCACAAGCAAGACATACGATTCTGCCTCTTTCCATCTGTCCCACCGTCCTTCTGTCTGTGTTCACATGTGAGCCTGAAAGTCATCTGTTGTCGTCTCATATAATCGACCCAGACTGAGTCAGAGGACAGTGTGTACGCTCCCGTCTGAATGACTCTTCTTCCTATTACTGTGATGGAGGCCAATCTGTGCAAAGACTCCTTGGTCTCTACCAGCTGTCCTCCCACATGTCTTACAGCCTGTTTGTCACGAGACAGTTTAGGATTAATGAACAGCTTTGCTGGACTTGCACACTTCCCTGTTAGAAGGCATCATATGGTGTTCTACTCAACTTCAAAAAGCTCAGAACTGCGCATGTCTGCGCAATATATGCACATGAACACATGTAGTGGACATGATATACTGCAGCAAATATACAGGACCATCAAACTTTAATCAGCACCATTAAAGACCGATTAGCATAACAGGCCATAATCATTTCTAAGTCATTCAATCATATGTAATTACATAACAGCTTGGACACGTTGTAGTAGGATGTTTTTATAAGTCGTTTCATCTGATGGCTGATTCCACAATCGGCACGCATGATCCCACCTGACATGGAATTATAGATAACGCATATTTACACTTGACTCATGCAGAAAAAGAAACACATCAGAATCTAAACTGATTGTAAAATAAACTCATACCTCATACAGTAACAATACTCTCCTCAAATTTTGTGCAATAGTTTTACAACTCAGATAAACACACATAACATCACATATGATGCGTTCATATCTGTGGAACATCATTTCTAATAGCCATAATTATAAGTTAATAAATGTCTGTAAAAGAAGAATTTTCTAGAAGAATTTCCTCAACAAATTCTCCTTCCTGAGCAACGTGGGAACTGTCTCAACATTTAGTCTTCAACTTTCTACTTTACAAACTTCTGTAATCTGCTGTAAAGTCAGCAACATGAATGCCAAAGGCACATAGAAGCATTTGTCCAGCCATTATGCTCCTGCTCACTTTTGAAGCACACAACTGAACTACTAATAGGTCGTCATGGTGGATTACTGCATCTGTTCTGGATTAATGCTGGTTCAAGAGATGTTAGATTTTATTTACGTAGCCCAATATAGTGGATGACCAATTTGCCTCAAGGCGTTTTACACCCTTTAGCATTAACGCTTTCTATCCTTAGACCCTAAAATTGGAGAAAGGGGAAAAAAAAATTCCCTAAGAAAGTAAGATACCACAGGAATACAATTACAAATTGATAGACAGTTGAACTTGTTAACCACTGAAAGTATTATTGTAGTCCAGGCAGTAAAGGCAGACACAGGGCAACGGGAACATCAGTGATCAGTGTGATAATGGTTCATTTAATCTCATGTTATGTCTCATAGTACAAGACAGTCTCCTACTAACGTCCTCCACAAAGTACCTTGGATAAGTCTTCTTTAGTGCACATCCGAAAGAAAAATATGGTTTATTTAATTCCAGTGAACCTTTAAGCATTTAGCCTCATCACCCTCCAGTCAGGACAATTATACCAAATGAATCGTTGGAGTGACATCAACTCCGCACCCATCTTCTGCTCACCCAGACTAGAAAGAAATAGGACAGATTCCACCTTCCAGGTTCAACTTTATCCATGAAACTGTTGGAGCTGTCAGGTGGAACAGTGAAGCACCTTTCAATCACAGTTTGCAGTCTGGGTCCAGTATTTCTCTTGACCTAGACAGAGCAAACGATGACACAGTGGCCCTGATCATAACATAAGTAGTAGTTTATTCAGTGCTGTGTCTGTGGCAATACAGCGGTTGTACCACATCCTCACTGGATTATGGAAGTACATCTGGGGGAGTACATGCAGCTCTGCATTTCAGAACAAATCAGGTGGCGTAAACTGGTTACTCATAGGTTGTAGATTGGATCCAGACATAATCTGGTGAATTTGCTATCTAACCCTACAGAGGGACTGTGGAGAGTTTGGATTTCAGGAAGTTGTTAGTAGGACTGCATTTCTTAATCATCATCTTGATCTTTTTCAGGGGATACTGTATACACCTAGGACATCACTTGGGGACAGATCCAATAGTCTCTGCAGGGACTTTATTTCCTGTCTCCCGTCCTAGAAAATGCTTAGGTTACCCAAAGAACTGGACTGTGCTACCTTCCTCTCCCGCTGCCTGTAAGACACACAAAAGGGGGTGTGAATTTTAAATTTGTAGTATTTTCACTTTAAACTTTTCATCAATCATTTTCAGGTTCGATTTGTCCAGCTCAGGATAAATAACATGTATTATTGTATTGCAATTTAGTCTTGACTAACAGAATTTCAGATGAGTATTATAAAGCCATGCTAACACAATAAAAAGCACAAACCCACAAAACAATGTAACACACTGCTAATTCCTCAAAGAGTGGAATAAAAAAATCTGTATCTCAACAGTTTAGGAGGAGTTTCAAATTTCAAATTCTTTTTTTTTAATTTTGACAGTCACCTTGTCTTGATTTCTTAAGGGGAGAAATGTCTTTAAAAGACAGCACATCTTTTACAGTGATTTCCGAGGAAAGATGGTGGTTACAGTCTGAGGGGATTGCACAAGCCTTGTTTAAGTCCTTTATATTAAACAAAAAATCCTCAGCATGATTCCTGTAATCTTCCTCCAACTGAAGCTACCGTTCAGGGCATTCTTGTCCTTAACATTGCAAATCTGGACAAAGTCACAGTTCTGAATCTGTGTTTTGATGTTCCCATATATTGTGTAATCCAGCCTCCTCACCTCACCACCATCTGTTTGTTGGTCACACAGTCTAATTGGCTGAGAGAGACGATTTCCTTTCCTCGACACCCTGACCACGGTTGTTAAGGTGAGAAAGAAGTCATCACAGATATTGGTGCAGAGAAAACAAATCCTCAACCCACTGCCATTAGCCTCTCCATGGGAGTTTTTTTTTCTTCATACAGAGCAGAAAGATGTGAAACTTATTTAATAGAACACCTGGATCACAGAGGTGAGGCGGGTTAAGAACACAAAACAATGAAGGAGCTGGTGCTCTGGAAAACTGCCAAGTGCTAATAATTTAGTCCTGTGTGAGGTGTGAGGGTGTTATTTAATAATGAAAGTGTTGTATTGTTTCCAATACAAATGACATTTTTGTAAAATAAAAAAAATCGCCAGTTAACCAAAAAGTAATTTTTATCCATCAACAATATGAGAAGCTGTCACCTTTATCCAGCCGAGTTAATCAGATCATCCATTTTGCACCACTGATCATTTGTAGCTTGTAGATTTTTACACCAATAATTAATTAAACAATAAAGGTGCAGTGAAAAAGATCATCTGACTCTGATGGCAAATCTTTATTCCACTTATTTTAGAGAAAACACAAGTTTGAGACACATGCTGGGTGACATTACTTGGCGAGATCAAGAATTTCTGTTTAGAGTGAAGTGGGAAGTACAAGAAGGGAAATAAGAGTATCAGGCAAACAAGGCTCACTTAACAGGCTCCAGCTCGCAAGGAATTATGGGAATTACCTGGGCTCCAAAGGGTTTGGCGGTGCCAGTGATGCGCCCAGCCAGGCGGAAGGATGTAGTCCATTTGGCCCGGGGATCCCAGCTTGATGGCTGTGAATCCTAAGCAGAAGAGACTTACCAGACTCAGCAGGAGAAGAATGAAGGAAGGGTAATGAGAGATGAAAGAAAAGGAAAGAGGTGGGGAAGGAAGGCGCAGAGAAGAGATCTTCTGTTTGGCGCTCTTTTTTGCCCTTGGCCAAGTATTTATCCAACTCAAAACTCCACCTGGTGAAAGGAGAGCGAGGAGGCTGTAGCCACTTCCACACAATCCCAAGAGGACTCTGGTTTTCACTGAGTGGATTTGGAAGTCCTCCTGACCCACCCCATCTACACAACAACCACTGTCCGCTGCAAAGAGGCCTGCAGGGGGAGGGACCGGAGGAAGTGAGAGGGGAGGAGAAGAGATGGAGGCGGCTTGATGAAAATTATGCCTGAAGATGGTGGAGGAAGGGGATAAGATGACGGAGCTGGGAGAAAGGAGAGGGGGGCAATAATATAAAGGGAGGACAATAAAAGAGGGTAGAAGAGGTTGGAACAAAGAGGCAAGAAAGGAGGAGGAGGTGGTGGAAATGATGGGAAACGGAAAGAGCGAGAAGAGGGAGCAGCTCTCTCCCCTCTGGCTTCTCGACTGAGATGCCCTGATTAATTTAGAAAGAAGGCTCAGAGAGAGAAGGGGCGAGAGGCGTACACTCATAAACAATTTGATGGTGAAGGAGAGAAGGAGGAAAAAAGGAGGAACGGTAGAAAAGGAGGAGAGATTTTTATTGTGTGCTGATCCTGTGGGAGGCTGTGCTGTGTGTGGCCTCTCTCTGACAGCAGCAACACCAAGCCGATTAGTCCACTAATCCATAAAGGCTCGTCTTCCTCTTTGTCTTTTTGTCACTTTTCCTCTCTAACCAATTCTCTCCACCTCTCATTATCCCCCTCTTCTCCAGTACTCTCTCATTTTTCCTCCCACCCTTTTCCCAAAGAAACCCCTTCATATCTCTTCTTTTTTCCTCTGACTCATCGCGGTCAGGATTCATCTGTGAAGACCCAGTGCCCAGTTCTGGAGAAAGTCTTCCCCTGAAATCAGATCCGTTACTTCATCACCACCTCCAAGGTGGTTTGTGAGTTTGCAGGATAAACACGCACAGGAAGAGGCTGTTGGCAAACAAATCTAGTATATTTAGTTTCATCTTTTGTTAACTATACATTAACAGAATTTAAATGATCACGGCTTGTTTAAACTTATGCCCAATTCATCCTGCTGCTAAGTTCTAAAGTTCAAAGGATGGAAGTATTTTGCAAACCTCCACATGATTCTGTAGTTTAGATGCACATGCAGGTGAAGACAGTAACTGAAACCAGAATCTGAATTCCTGATATATTTAGCACCAATCATCCGGTTTCTCTTTCTGCAACTGCTATCTCCTTCCATCTTTGACTCTTTCTTACACGGTGCCCTGTGGACAGAAGCCTCTTGCAACATCTGAGTCTGTCGTTTGTTTTCAACACTCGACTGTACTTTTGTGGCTTTCATCAGGTGACTCTCTGCGTACTGTTTGATGTGATTCTTGTTGAAGTGTAGTCCCTCTTTTAGGAGTGATCTCCTCACTTTGTTCTGACTGGTCAAAATAATCAAGAGATTAATAAGAAATTGTAAGTGTTTATCTATGTACATAATCATTTGTTTGTTCTGAGTTGGTGCACTGGTGGATGGATTTGAACATACACCAAATGTGATTTTTTTTTTTTCCCCCTGTAAAAGTTTTGAGGTTTTCTTGTTTGGTTTTGGGGACTTTTTTTTTTCCCTAAAGTTTTCTGGGCACGTTTTCTGTTTTCTAGCCTTACGCTGCTTTACATTCACATAGTCCCTCACATTTACTCCACTATAATCAGTTTTTTTTGTTGCAGGACACTCAGCAGCTCTGCTGGGTTTAAATACAGTTCTTTAACCTGCTTATGGACAACTTAGGGTCAGATGTTGAGAAGGGTGTTATGTTTACTTAATCCACCACCGCTTACTCAGCTGGTCTTGGGTTTAATTGCTATTTTAAGTTCTTGACTTTGTGGCCGTCTCCTTTATGTCTTGATACTGTAAGTGTATGGCTGGTTGTGAATCTCCTGACTGTACTGCATTCATTGTTCTGTCCCCTGGGGGTTACATTACCATTCACTCTTATTTAGTCTTGTCTTGTTCTCTTTCATCACAAAGCCAT
Source organism: Ctenopoma multispine (assembly GCA_034779795.1). Lineage (NCBI taxonomy): Eukaryota > Metazoa > Chordata > Actinopteri > Anabantiformes > Anabantidae > Ctenopoma > Ctenopoma multispine. The sequence goes on from JAUYWH010000014.1 coordinate 1,537,799, forward strand.
ACTCTCGTCAGCATGCTTTAGAAAGTCACGGCGTTGCCTGTAACAGAATGCTAAACATGCTGGAGTGAGCTCACTGGGCACCTTGACACACTGAATAATAAATGCAAAGAAAGGATTACAGTTTTGTGCTTCTCTTGCAGTACTTTTACCACAAGGTCTTGGAGCAGAGCAGCTCTCAAAACAAGGATCTTGTCAGAGAGACACATTCAGTGTTTTTATGTTTATTCACTTTACACATCTGCCTTTTTGTCATCATGTGCAGCTAATGCAGTTGTAGAAGTTGTTGTAGAAAAACGTTGTTCAATGAATACTCTAAAACGCTAGACTTTAAAAGTACTACAATCTTTATTACTGAATATACAAAGTCAGGTAATACAGGTCGACAGTTTGAAAGGATCTCATCCCGCTGATCAACAAGAAGGACCCTGAGCCTCCGTGACATCCACTTTTATATCATCGTCAAAACACAACATATTTTACCTTATACAGCACATTGGTTATAAGCCAAATCATCTTCAGAACACAGCATTTTCTTTCGTATATGGCACATTGGTGGCCGGGCCTTATTGTGCAAGAGGAAATTCCATCTGTTGTTTTCGAGTTGAACAAAAGTCAAATGCAATACAGTTCGAATGGATACAACAACTGTTCATAACATGTATATATATATACTGTGAATATATATATATAAAAAGGATTTCTACTACAAATCATATTGCCTCAGGAAAATCCTTCGAGAGCAAATGCAACCGGTCTCACATTTTACTTATTATTTGTAAAATAATATTAACACTGACAATCCAGAGCTCTGGTTCTGTCTGGATTTATATAAACTAAGGTAGCTCATTATCTGTGAGAGGATACATCTCAGTTTTCTTACCTACTGAAACGCAGGCAAATGTTTACTCTGATTTGTGGTTTTGTTGTTGAGCATTTACAGTTTGTAGTTTCCCTGCTGCTGTGTGAGAACTATACATATGGATGCTCATAACGACTTGATCCAAAAGGTGTTGCTGCATTCCAAGACCGAACCCGTCACAACAAGCTAACAAGGCCTGACGCTTTTAAATTCTCCTCTAAATGTGGCAGACAGATGCAGCCGTCTACTGCTCAACTCGCTTTTTGGTCACGTGTTCAGTGGCCACTGATAAATCCATCAATCAATAAAGGGAAGTAATGAAAAAGCCAGAGCAGGATGTAAATAACAGAGGCCAGTAAATAAACAGAATTTATATAGTGCTTTTCAACCAAGGGCACTCTCAAGGACACTTTGTCATGTCGACAGAAGGAACCAGGGATTGAATCACCAATACTGTGATTAATTGACAACCAGTAATTTAGCACTGCCCGTCCACAAAGATAGTATTGAAAACCGATATTGAAAAGCTGCTGCAGGAGTGGCGGAGACTTTTGGTCCCTAGAGTGGGTAGAACATTGATAACAGAATCTCTTCATCTTAAACTTCCCTTAATGCAACAAGATTGTCACTTCATTCTAAACAGCCCCATTTTCTAAACATGTACTAATTTTATAACCGTGCCATGCCGTTATAGAACTGTACTGTCCAAGTCATCAAGATACTCATGATGTCCTACAGAGCCACAGAGGATATTTCAGTTTTATTAGGCTGCATAGTGACTTACATGTACAGTCAGTGAATTGACTAAATGGGCCTGATTTACTAAAGTGTTGTGTGTTCAGAATCATGTGCAAACTTTACAGCAACAAAGCAAAGTGGGTTACTACTGGTTTCCATTGAGTACTCTGGTTTAAATGGAGCAAAATAACACATGCTGTGCATTTTCCACCTATACCTTAATAAATATGCAAAATGGGGGATGTTTCAAAGTCATATACATAAAGTGAGCATGTGCAATGTCATTTATCAAGCCTGAAAGCGATTGTGGTGGCTGTGATTGTCTGTTTTTATTCGAATTAAAGGGCGGTGGAGTCTGCTTGCACAAAGATGACTGCGGCTGAAAATAAAGAGTGTGTGCAAACATATAAAGTTTGGAGCTAAACTACAGGATGATTCTGAGCCAAATCATGATTTGTGGTTTACGATTTTCCATGAGTTCTATGAGCAGTTCACTGTACACATGTGGTAGTGGTGTATTGGTGAAAAATGTAAGCTTGTGAAGGGTTTCAAGACTCAGCTTAGGAAGATCAGTGCCAGAAGATTGAGTTTTTAACAGATCTTGTTCGATCATTTTGTTTCCTTAAAAACCCATTTCCTGGAAGAATTGACAGACATGACCACTAATGAAGTCACACTGCTGCTCTTTTACACCCCGACATGCTGATCTGACCACGACAGGAAATGAACTTACACCCACTGACCACAGACTGCACTCGGCTGCTCTCCTTTTACCTGTCAGAACTCTGATTCCCAGACGAGAGGAAAGATATCAGCTATCAGCAGATAGATCAGGCAGTGAGAGCATTGTTAGAAAGTTTGTTATCCAGATAACACAGAGAAGGGGAAACTACAGTCCTCATTCACCCTGACCTGTCTGACTTAACTTGTTGACATGGCAACTGCAGAAAGGGCAAGAGTATTGCTGCTGTCAAGTAAAACTCGTATATTGGAAGGTTTGTTTTTACCTCAGCTGAAGGAGACTTCTGCAAGTTCTGTCCTCGAGACATTTTTACAATCGTGTAGATGAAGAAGAAAACCACATTAAAACAAGGCTGATTTTCTACGTTACTTAAAAGTTGACTTTTTTTGTAAGACAGATGCCAATTGAAAGGAATAACTTTAAAAAGATATTCACACAACATGTTGCTTCACAATCTCAGGTGTGCACGGTGCAACAACACGAGGCAATTAATTCTCTGCTCGTTTAATAATCACGCTGTATAAAAATGCTGAGAAGAACTTTTTTTACCTCAAAAGAAGAAGAAAGAAGACTAAACCTTTGTTTTGACAGCTGGTCAGACAAAACTAGAAACCTGTCTGCAGGAAATAATCATTTTTACCAGTGTTTCTTTACACTGAGCAATAAATCAGTAATTGTTAGAATAATTGTCGGATGGATTGACAAACGACATTGTTGGTTGCAGCCTTACAGTTCTACGATGGAATCACCTTGAACCTTTTGGTTCAGTAACTACAGGCCCTGCAGGCTCTTGGTGGAACTTTATGTTGGTGTTTTCTGTCATTTCTTCATGTGTGCGGTTTACAGACTGTGTGGATGCTGTTGTATGTGTTTGCACCATATGTGTCTGTGTATTAGTGGATTTTGCTTGTTCTTAAACCTGCGTGTGGACGTACAGCATGTATGAAAGTTAAAGTGCTTTCGTCAGCACGTGTTAGAAAGTGTTGAGCTCGCTGTTGGTACAGCCTTTGGAAAAAAAACTACTGAAAGCATTACCAGCAATGAATTTCACAACATTACATTAGAACTCAGCCATAAATAATTAATATCAGTTTCATCTACTTTACGTGTGCTGCGTAAATCACCCGGGGGTTTGGATTTGTAGTGATTCACACCCCATTTCCATAATCATTATCAGTTGTAATCATCCTCATGGCAAATCTCTTCCCGGCTCATTCATTTATGAACCCAATCTCCCAATCGTTCCCACAGAGAAAAGCCTCTAAAGGAGGCAATCGCTTCCTATTTTTATTATAATTTTTTAATTTCTGCTCTTGTAATTTCTGCTGGAGCCAACACTGTGGCGCCTGCAGTCAGACAGGTAGCATGGGGCTAATTGAATCAAGCAGGTGCCAGGGATGATAGATTGGTCCTCCTCAAGTATAATTGCTGACAGTGGGGAAAACGGGGCCAGGCTGCGATTACCACAAGCCCCATGTGTGCATATGAGCTTTCATCACTGCTCTGTACCTGTCGCACCTGCTGATCCAAGTCACTGCAGTTTGTCCAGAAAAAACACTGCACGGAGAAGAGTGTGAATATTACTCTCAGATGTTAAATCCCCTGACATGTAGCCTTCCAACCAGACAGGCAGTGCAACCTCAGATCCTGCCTGAGCTGCAACACCAGACTGGCTGAGCCAAAGTCAGACGAAACCAGGAGCTGGAAGGTCAATCAATGTCTGCTGCAATGTCATCTGATGCTAATGCACTGTACAGGGCAGACAAGTGTCTACTGCTCCACCATCAAGGACTAGTCAGAGAACATCTGAGGTTCCTGTGGATGAGATTTATTTTCCCATAACAGTGTGGGAATTTCTCAAAGGTCTCAGTGACAACATGACTCTTTGCAAAGCAGTGTGAAAGAGACAGCTGAATCAGGAACAATACAAAAGTAACTTCCCACACACTGTCAGGCCTTAAGCTCCATTTATGCAAATCTTTTGGGCCGTGATCTGCATCAGCCATTAACAAGTAATATGCATATTTCCTTATGATGTGAAATACTTCAGAAGTAAATGTGAAGTTTAATGTTGTATGAGTGAGAAAAGTCATCAACAATTAATGCATGACTCTGGGGCTAAATGCCTCCACATCAGCATAAGTAGCATCTTTATGTGTTCATTGTTGGTGCTGTAGGAGAACGACAGTTTGTCATTTAAATTTTATGTTTTGCAGCTCTGGCCATTAGTTTTATCAGTTATGATGTTACTGTAATCATTTCTGCCCCTTTGTACCTATTTTTAGAAACTTAGCATCACCAGCTTTCGCTTTGGTGTCGTTTTAACTGCACGATGGTCAGAACTTAGGAAATAAAACCTGTGTTTTAATAAATGCTGGCTTTTTTTGTTTGTCATCTGTTTCCTTTCTTCAGAAATGACTAAAATCAGGTTTAATATTCTAACTCCACCATCCAGGACTACAGAGTTTACAGACATTTCAGGGCAGTCGTCTATGAGCCCATTGGGTTGGCAGAAAATAGACGGTGAAAGAACAACCCAACACCAGCTGGCTGATCAGGCCACTGCTACTGGAATCTTATGTCTCTGAGGCCGAGGATACCTGCTGAAAGGTACAGAGAGGATGAAGCACTATGTACTGTGAAGTACAGGAGAGAGAAAACACAAAGGTAATACCATGGTCAGAGGAGCTCAGTGTTTAAATAGAGCTGCTTGTCCACAAGAATTCACCCAAGGTGATGAATTAGTTTGTTTTTTTTAATAATATTTTTATTTTAAGTTTTCAGTCTTCAGTCAAAAAAAAATCGCTGATATTTCTTTACCTGGACTTTAACTTTCAAAAGATATGGTTTTGTAAATTGGGTGAACTGATCCTTTAACACCTGGCTGCACGTTACCCTTTACTTCGTTCTGTTCCTCATTTGATTCATCCCCATCTGAACACGACCCTTTGACCCTGCGTCCTCTGCTGTATGACGGCACCTCCCGTTACTCCCCAGTCAGCATTAGCAGGTTGGTGAACACCGTCAGCTCACATGTTAAACTGTCCCCAGCTCTGCTTCACTTGTCCCTCCTCTTAAAAACCATCTTGTTGTTTACCAGGCGCTTGTGGATTGATGTGAGTGCCCCTCCATGACTTCATTACTCCTGCCTAGGCCCGGCTCTTGGTCCACAGGGAACCCAGCTCTGCCCCTGATGGCCTTGTTACCTTCAGCAGTGAAACCTCAGAGCTGGCTTATTTATGCTGTGTTTTAATTCAGTCCTGTTAGTGAAACAGTGACTCTCTGTCTTCCTGACTTCAAAAGAAAAGATGAACAATACATGCAGAGTGAAAACAAGAGTTTATTGGTGCTTATACCTTCAGAAAAACATTTGCTGACACACATTGTTAGACTATCTTTGTTACACTATCAGACTTTTTACTGTTTTGCCTGACTGACTGTATTTTCGCTGTTGTTCTTTTTCTAAAATGCGACAAACACTAACATCTGTAATTTTTAATTCGCTCTAACCTTTATTTAGTTGAGGCTCCACCAAAGATTGTTCATGGCCTCCACTTTGTGCTAAACATTGTGAAAACCTTCAGGAACAATCAAGCTGATGAATATAGCCACATGGGAGTACTTTGAAAAACCTTTGCCACTGAATGCAGAACTCTGTTACACAAGAAAACAAAACAATTGCTACCAGATATAGAAGAGCAGCACTGATTACTAAGCAGATTATTGAAGAATAATTGTTGAAGTACAGTAACAGATCACTGAGATGATTGACCCTGACAGTCCAATTATTACAAAACACATGAGCAGAATTAAAAAAATGAATCGTCTGGTTCCAGCATCAGATCGTTTGTTGCGTTCCCCTCCTTGCTGCACTGTGGTGTTTGTTAGTCTTTATTAGAAAATGACTTCGGCAGATGAATATGAAAACATTCCCGTAGTGTCAAACTCAGCACAGGCATCGCGCTGTGCAGTGAAGCACGAACATCCAAATGAAGATAACAATAACCAAACACTCTTCTGATGATGAGTTGACTTCAGATTTATTTTCCCCAACAGTGATTCCACATTTTGGTATGTAGCAGTAGTCACTGCACCTCCAACCTTTTGTATTAATTCTGATCTCTTGGTGTGATTAAAAGACTGGAGGTGGTTTGTCTGCAGCACGTGTTCACAAGTCGCTGATATTTCTGTACACATCAGCTTAAAACTAATTTTAATCTGCTGTCACCTTAGAGGTCACATTAATAAGAACGTAATCGTGATGGTACATCTACAGCTGACTTACTATAACAATAACAGTCTAATAAAGAGAAAAACAAGATGCAACAGAGGAATGAGAAGCCAAGATAACCAACAAAATGCATGATCAGTACTTACAAAGTTTGAACGTCGGCCAATTTCTCATCTTGGCTTTAACACTAATTCTGCCTGTGTCGTCTGGTAGAGCTGAGTTGTAGTTTTCACAGAGAACGCTGACTGTCCAAAAGCATTGTAACATAAAGATACAGTGCAATCTCTTAACTATTTTCTTTTATGACTTCATAGAATTTTCTTTTTTATAGTAGACTGATCGTTTGAAAAGTAAATGCACAACTTTTTTGTTTTACAAGACATCAGGGCAGAAATTCTCTGCACTGCTCCTAAAAATGGTGGAGGCTGCAATGCAGTAATTCTAGTTTCTATCCTTCTTTGTTTCCTCGTGTTAAAATGGACCTTAACCCTTTTAAAGTAGGAGGAATCTTGCTGTTGTTACTGCTTTTACTTTAAAGGTCCTGTAACTAATATCAGATGGCCTTCTAAGACCCAGAACAAACTTGAAACTGTCGACCATCGCCGCCCGCTGCCCTGACTTTTAATCAGTTTCATTAAGTGGTTCATGTAAAATACACATTATGCAGCAATATCTTTGTGAAGTTTTTACATTTTAACCAACGTTAGTCACCATTAAGCTCTAAAGGCTTTGAGTTTGTGCTGTAAAGTGGATTCTTTTTCCTGATAACAGGCCTAGATTGTAAACCTCCCCACCCACTTACTCCAAAACCCATTATCATTTTTGCACGGCAGTAAGAAGTCCATTAAGTTGACCTAATGAGAAATAAACAGTGTGATTTTGGAGAAAACTGTGGAGAAGAAAAAAGCTTATTTACTGAATAAGAGTCACAATAACAGAATAATTGTTTGATGAGCAGCAGGGCCATGACTAACGCCAGGATGCCTCTGCAGATTCTTCAGTCAATATTTATTTTGAGACAATCAGCCAGAATGTTTTACTTACGCAGAGAGTCCTTGATGCACAATTACTGCTTGTCAAAACAGATTTATACAGTATCGTTTTTATGTGGCTGTCTGGCTCTCGGAGTTTGGCCGAGTCCCGTCAGTGTGTGATGCAGCCTGGATGCCGACTTGGCTCACTGAGCGGCAAATGGACGGAGCCCAGTGGCTCGTGATGGAGGCGCCTCCTCTAGAAGACCTGGCTGCTTTTTTTTTATCTTATTTTGGTGTGTTTGCGTCACAGGGTGTGTGTTCAGGTTGCCAAAAAGGAAAAAGAAAAGTAACCAAAGCACCTGAACCTACACACGGCAGTCCTCCTCCTCCTCCTCCTCCTACTCATCATGTTGGTGCAAATACGGTGCCATGCCATGTAAATCTCTCATTAAAATAACATTCTCTGATACAGTATTTGGACATTTGACGTACTACCTGGTAATGGAAATAAATGTCTGTAAAACACATCTTTTTGGCTCATAGTTTGGCTTGTGTTTCTCTGGATTGTTCCCATTGTTCCTCTCCAAAACGGAAATGAGCTGCTGTCATAGACGAAGACCACAGCAGACAAAACCTATCAGTTCACGTCTGAATGAAACACAGCAACAATACAGTTCACACCTTTCTACTTTCTACTTGTCGGTCATTGTTTGACATCAGGTGTGAAAGCTGTCAAGCAGACACTGGTTCAGATTATGTGAACCGCACCAAGTCTGCCTCAGTTCGCTTCCAAACGAGCCTTTATGCAGATAGTTGGTCCAATCACAAGGCTGTGCGCTGGGAGATGCATGCTGTAAAAAGCTCAGATCCTATAAATACGCATGATCCATCTGCAGGATGTGTAAGATCCTGTATAAGACTATTAATTAGTGGTTCAGCCATAAGCTGAATGAAGGTAAGAAGGCTTTCAGGTGACACATCAGAATGATCGAAGGCTGTTTTATGGATAATGTGGTTTGATTTCAAACGGAAGTCAACTGCTAATTAACATTTGTGTGAGCGGTGTGTTGTAAGTGGGCTGATTTGTTTATGAGTTGTATGTTAAAGGTAACATCATGAAGCGTCTGTGTTGTTTTCTTAATCATTCAGGGTCATCTGTCCTCCTCCATCGGCCTCCACCGGCCTCCACCCTCCTACTGTCTCCACAGACACTGTGAAAACCTTAGAAAAACCCAGGAGAAGCAAGTAACACGTTTCAGAAGCTGAGTGAAGTGAATTCTTGACAATTTCACTTGATCAATGACGTGACGTTAATATCAGACTCATCTTATTGTTAATACCACTAAGTTCAGACTGAATTACACTGACTGAAGAGGTCGACTGAAGGGAGTCTGTATTTCTGTGTTTGTGTCCTGGTTGTCTCCTCTTATAGTAGTGTTGTGATAGATATTCTGTGGGCGTCTGGGCTGCAGGCGGTGACGCTGTGTCTCCGGCTCTCCTGCTGGACTGAAAGATTTCTGACACTCAAACTCATTCACTTTGACAATGAAAATGCGTAACACAGAGGTGGACGGCCTCTGATCTCTCTGGATTTCTCACTGAAAAAACCATCACAGTTTCATTATCATCACACAAAATCCGTCTGAGAAAACATCACCTGCTTTTTGACATTTGTACGTTTGCTGTTTCTGCCGAGGAAATATTTTGTCATTCAGACCTAAATGAAAAGTCGTGGGGGCCATACACATAAGCACACTGTTTAAAACGGAGGCCGACTGGTCAGGTGTTTATCGGGGGCGTAGATAATGACGGCAGACAACAGGTTGTGACTTTCACACACGTACACGTTTATGTAATGAAATCACAGCGTTGATATAATCACACGTGCTGAGGCTGCAGCACTGTGATCATCAAGTACAGTCCTGTCTGTGACTATTACAAACCTCTGTGTCGGGGTTTGACATCTATAAGCTTTAAGGATTTTACCTTACACCACCCCCACCCCCCCAGCGCCGCCTCTTGTGGTGTTTTATATATGTATGTGTGGGAATAGCGTAACTTTGATTTTACCCAAATGCCCTGACGTACTGCAGGCAGCTGACATGACTGGCAGCTGCCTGTTAACAGCTAACTGTTAACACAAACTATCTGACTGAACTGTCGCACAGTGATGCTCCTAACAGAGGCTCCTGTCACCCAGCGCGTTAGAACACTGTGTTAACACTTTGGTGGGATGGAACAGTTGGTGATATTAAAAAAAGGTGCACGGAGGAGTCATGGAACCAGTATTTCCTTTATGAAACGGGTGTTGTAGGACTTTAGCATCTCATTTTTCAGAAACACTGCTGTACTGCTGAGTGCTTAGCAACAATACAGGAGCAAAAAAAAACCCCACTGCTGCCGTCACAAATGTGGGATTAGTGAAGCACCAGGAGCAGACCGACTGCATCCAAATGATGGTTTTTATATATTTATACAGTCTCTTTGGAAACAAACTTCTGCAGAGATTCTCTCCAGATGATCAGAGCTTCACTTTGACAGTTTGTTTGGTGCTCTCCCCTCCAGGCTGCTCCATCAGCTAATAAATATGGGGAAATAAAGCTCTTCATCTGCTCCCTGTCCTGAACGTCCTCGTCTCTCTCTGACCACCAGGGGGAGAATAACAGACGCATTTAAATAAATGGAGCCACAGGGGACAGATCAGATCTCAAATATAGTATTGATATGACAGCTGTAAAGAATGTGTTTTCTTCTTTAACATTTTTTTAACCATATCACTGAGATAAAATTCATTTTACAAATGGAGGCAATGGAGCGCGCTTTTGGACAGTCTAAGAAACGTTGGAGGGGAACAAGCTTCAGGTACTTATACATGATTCAATGAGCGTGTCATTTGAAGCTGTTTGAGGCACTTATCTCTGTGGACTCACACATCTGCCTGCACTGTGGTTAAGGTATGACAAGCTCTATAAAATGCATTTTATTCCTGATATTGATATATGTTATTCACCAGAACACTTAGAAGCTTCTTGTCATTAAAGTATCACCATACAGTCTGAATTTTAGCAGGTGCAGGGTGGGAAATTATTTTCTTAGTAGTATTTTAAAATTTGCACAGGCTAAAGAGAACTCAAACAAGGGCATATAAGAGACCAGGCAAGCTGTGAGGCCATGTTGGTGCTGGGATCTTTTAACAGCTTCTCGAGCTTCTTTGACAGCTCATATGTCAAAGAGCAGAAAGCCAGAGCTCATTTACAGCTGACCGTTGCCGTTAATTGGTAGTTGACTACCGTAGCAGCTTCTCTTTACATCTGTCACAGAGCGACTAACCTTGTGTTATGAATTCTTTCTCTCACCTGGATAAACGAGCCGACCTAGAAGATGATCTGCCAGGACGTTTGAATAAACCACTTTAAATCCTGGTGAGTGTTGGTAGTTTGTTCCAGCTCAGTGGTCAAAAACCCCAGTGGTTTACGCTCACGTGACATTGGTCCACATTGAGCCACAGAGTCTCCCAATTCTTGTGCGTCTTGTGCTTGGTGAAGGTGAGAGCAGTGTCAGTTCCACCTCGGGGGTGTTGTCAAAGTCTTTCTCTAGCACCAGAGAAGGTGCTGGATGGACCTGGAAGGCTTCCAACGACCCTGGAACAGTGCTTGCTTCACCGTCCTGTGTGTGAATGTGTTTCTGCTTTTTTCTCCTTGTGTTCCTTCATTCTTCTTTTTTGTTTCTCTGATTCTCACTGTCTCTGTGAGACACAGACTCTGTGACTGTGGCTTTTCCTCCTGGTTCTTTGTTTTTCTTTATCACCATTTCTCATATGCATATATACACTTTACCTCAGCTGCTTTGTGTCCAGCATTTCTTTACCATTTATTCCTATGTCCATTTTTACTGTATTTTCACTCATCATGTTTTGTGGCTTATGTGCCATCACTTGATCTCTAACTAACTACCGCTCCCTATTTTTCAACCGAAGAGTCTTTAAACCTGTTATTTTCTAACCCTGCTTTCTTTTGTCATGTTTATTGCCTGGCAGGAGGTGGTGGATGGGGGAAAGGAGGGAGAACTATTTTGAGTGAGGTCTCTATGGAAACAGAAGCAGCAGCAGGGTAAAAGAGGAGGCTGACGGTTCAGGTCGGCAGCCACCACAACTGATGGCTTTAAGTTCAAGAGGAGGGGGAACAACAGCTCAGCAGTAAAAGTGATCACTGAGCTTGTTTCATGAAAATCGTCAGCAGTCTCCTACATTCCTCTTGTGCCACACCTTTGCATATTTTGGATGATAATTACATCTCAGCTTCCTGCTTGTCTACTTTTTGTCCTGCAGTGTGACTTAGTGAGTGCAAGCTTCAGGTTTTCAGTAATCAACACAGCAAACTCATATCAAGGAGAGAAGGCTCAATCTTCTGGCTTATTGGTGCAGTAAATATGAAAAAATACAATTTTCTGAAGTTTGTTGCATGAACTGAACCTGCTGTGGTCTTGCTCGAGTATTGCTGGTTGGTTTGTCAGTTTTGTTTTGCCTCCTTCAGGGTTTATCATGGATGCAGAAATGACTGTCAGGGTGGTTGTTACTGTATTTCCAGGTGATTGTAATAATATCTGGAATAGATGAAAGTGTCATGTTTTCAACAGTGGAGAGAAATGAAGAAAATGAGGAGGAAGATTTGACAAATTATTTGTATATCGTGTGTCGATCCAGAGTATGTGTGTGTTTGTGTGTGTGTGTGTGTGGAATAAAACAGTATTTCTTTTCTGTCTTCCGTCTAGCACTGCTCTATGCCACCATCTTTGGAAACGTGACCACCATCTTCCAGCAAATGTACGCGAACACCAACCGTTACCACGAGATGCTCAACAATGTCAGGGACTTCCTGAAGCTCTACCAGGTTCCCAAAGGCCTGAGTGAGCGGGTGATGGACTACATTGTCTCCACCTGGTCCATGTCCAAAGGCATCGATACTGAGAAGGTGAGAATGATCAAAAGTCATGTTTGGCTGATGTGAGACATCTCTGAGACATGTTTGTGTAATGGCTGTGTGCTGATTTTGTACTACAAACTCCCTGCAACTTTTTGCCTTTCACACTGATTAAGAAAACAATAAAGCCTCATATGTAACCACACAAAAAACATTACATTTATTAAGCTCATTTAAGCAGACAGCTGTGTCTCAAAGACGGGACAAAAGAAGGCATGAACAAAGCTTCATAATAAGTGAGAAGAGGCACAGGGATAAGCACGGAAAAGGAGAAAAACAACATAAATCTAAGAAAATGCCTGAAAGCTGGTCACGAGTCAGATACTTCTACAACCTAATTTACCAAACACACACTCTGCCTGTAGACTGCAGTTATGTGCACACACAGGTTAGATTAAATGATATTATAGTAATAAAAATTGGATCACTTTGACTTAAATATAAATTTAGAGTCAGCGTACGGGCTTTAAGCTGCAGCTTCATAACCTAAGAAAATCTAAATAACTTGTTAACATAAACATTAACAGTCAAACCAGAATGGTGCAGTGTAACTAAATACTACTAGTATTCTGTGTATGGTAAGCTAACCATTCTAACTGCGTTAACAGTATTAGTTAAAACAAGGTTGAATTTGGAACTGTGGTTACAGTTAGGAGAAAAATGCTGTGACAGACAGAAAACTGACATGTTGTGTCCCATCCAGCTGCAACTTCACATTGTGCTTCTTGTTTAACACATGGAGTAGAGCTGTGCAACACATGGATGTGTTAAAGACTGGATACCAGATTACAAGGTGGCACAAAGTGAAGGTTTCTCACAAACATGATTCTGGCCATAGATGTTCTGCACACGTCCACTTTTTGTGATCCGTAGAGCATGCACATGAGCTTTCCTTCCACAGTACTTTGAACAAACGGCTTTTTCTTTCTAAGTTTATTTGATTAGAACTGTCATGCATCTGTCAGCGGACGAAACCTGCTCTGAAGCTTTCGATCCACCTGTACCGTACAATACATTTAAACTATAGATCAACTTTCTATCTAAACGCAGTTATTGCCGTACAGTAACAGAATCAAAGAGGGTGACGATCATTTGAAGAATGTTTTCATGAGTTGCATGAATGTGCATCATGTTTGCATGATGTTATATTTTCTCTTTTCATTATCTACATCTTACTCTAACTGCAGCCCACCACTACTCAACACCTCCCATGTTCAGAAGGCTTAAAACCAGCTTTGAGCAGCGCTCACATGTTTGTGTCAGACTTAAAACGGCTCACTTCTCTCCAGCCTCCACTTCTATTTGCATCTGTTTTTCACTTTGATCAGACGAAGCGTACAGTACAGTGTTGTGCAGTATGTTGCGTGGGGCGCCTGCAGTGGTTGGTGCCAACTGTGGTAAACTGTTGTATCTGGCAGTTGTAAAGCTAACTAGAATTGCTGCTTTGTGGAGTTGTAGTTCACATGCATGTCTGCCCAGATGCATGTCCCAGTTTGTTCATCCACGAGTCCAAGTGGACATTTGTGCCAGTTATGAAATTCCCTCCAGGCGTTTCTTAGATATAGCGTTTTCTGGGCCACGCATGAAGTCCCAGTGGCCTTAGACCTTCGACCACAGAAATCAAACCTTTGTGTCTTTGAGTGGATGTTTGTGTCAAATTCCTTCAAGACGTTCTTGAGATATCTTGTCACAAAAATGGGACGAAACGAACAACGCTCACCGACAACGAGGCATGAAAAGACTCCAGAGTCATTAAGGAGACTTAAGGAGCATCTCATCATTGTATTTTCCAAGTTTTAACGGGATTTCTCTCTCTCTTCTATATCAGTGCATCTGTTTGGACTGTATTTAGGATTCACTCGTGCTCTCTTTTAATTTCATTCTGGATCCTAAACCTCTTCACCACCAGCCCTGTTTCTACACTCTTTATGTTCACACAAGCTTGAAGAGACATAAGGCGAATATTGTGCCCATCCTCAGAATAAATACTTCAACATCAGTGCTGGGGCCAATTAGTGGGTATTTTTTGTCACTTTGGGATCTGTTATACAGTAACACAGTCAGCTGTTTATTCAAATACACATCTAAACAGGACCAGAGGCCCAACGCACCTCGGTGCTACTAATATCTCCACTTTAAATAGACTGAAGATTTTCAAAGACTGTGTTGTGTTTTGTAAAAGCTTTTAGATGAATTATTTTTTCCCTCAGCCATGTTTGTTCACATTTAACAAGGTAGGATTGTGGGAAATGGGATAATATTTGGTCTTCTCAGTTTTTATCTTAATGCTTTTGTTAATTCGGCTGGATTTCATTTTGTGAAATGAGCTGGACGAAGCGATTTACCGTTTAGGCTTCTTGGAACACGGTCATTTCCAGAGAGAGCTATTGAATGCAGCAACAACATCAGCTTAAATTAGTATGCTGCGCTAATGTTGGATGAGAAACAGATTCTCCCTGACTGCTGCTTTCTGCTGAGCTGTGCGTGAGCAAGAAACAGAACCTCTCTGGTGTTTTCTGCAGTTCCCACCTCTTCAGACAACACGTCACATATCAGTGGACGGAACCACCAATCTGCATGATTCTGCATATCAGTTGCAAAGAGGTTTTCTTTCAGCTTACTGTTAGTCAGTTTTTTTCTGTCACAGTTGACTCTTCCTGTGGTTTTTGGTTGTCTTGTTAAAGGCATTTAGGCAAAGCTTGGGAATGAAAAACTAAATCCTGCATTTTTATATTGTTTATATTCAGCTTGTTAATAGGATCAGATCATGTGTGATGCTTTATAGCCATCTGACAGTTTTTTTTTTCTCCCTCACGATGGTGAAAAGATTCTCCATGATTTGTTAAGAACCACAAATTCCAAAGGTTTAAGTGAAACAAGCACAATGAATCAGCATTTGCCTTCCTGTAACAGACCCCCGTCAATTATTGTCTGCAAATTATCTTTTGCTGCAGTGTATCCTCGAGGGGAAACCTGGGAAGAAAGAAGAGAATTAATTAACCTTCCCCTCTTTGGCGGTTGTCAATTCGGTGCCAAACAGAGAAATTTCTTTGAACTACAGTGTGACTCCCTCATGTTTCTCTGTCCTCCAGGTCTTATCCATCTGTCCCAAGGACATGCGGGCAGATATCTGTGTCCACCTCAACAGGAAGGCGAGTATCTTCACTTGCATTCATTTTACTCACTACATGACCATACCCTAAGAGTGCTAAAGTTTGATCTCACCTCGATTTTATGTGCTCACACATTCCGAAGTCCTTGTTTTCTTTGCATGACACCAGTGTCCACAGCGTTTCCTGTAAAATAAGTTGTTCTGCAAAGGAAATGCATCAGGAAGTACTTGCACTGCAATGAAGAAACTTAATGTTTGGTCAAATTCAGGAAGCACTGGTGAATTTGCAGATTTCCTGACGATAAATTATAAAAATAATAAACCCTAGCACTAAGCTAATAAGTTACTAGGTAAAAGAAAAGTCTCTGACCCACTGCTAAACAGTAGATATAATGCAGATTATCTCACTGTCACCTTTTAAAACTGCAGGACTTAATGGCTAAAAACATGAAGTACATAAAAACATTTAGCAAAAACAGAAAGCGATCATTCATGTCAGGGAAAGCTGCACTCACATTCTTTGTTTTCCTCACGATGTAAAGCGAACAAGCCTCGTTCTTCAACGTGATGTGAGGAAGTTAACGGTGTCACTCTGTGGCCCTCAAACTGTACTGCTGTGCCGGCTGCAGCCTCATCTAAACAAAGGCTCTAAATGAAAAGATGAAGGTTTGACAGTGAAGTCTGTAAGAGGACATAGGATTGAGGGATTATATCCTGATGGAGACTTACATTTCTTTTTCACGGCTTGAGGTGATTGACAGGAAGCGCTGATATAAAAACATTCAACTCGTTTCAGTGAAATAAGGAGCAAACAGAATAATGGCTTCGCTCTTAGTGTGATGGATTATCTCACTCTGTTGTTTTTCATTTTGCATGTGTGATTCAATATCTGCAAATGACTGTTGGTACAAACAAATGCAAGGAGGAAGCAAAACGTAGACTGTTACATGAAAAATGTGAGCAACGCCATTTAAGTTCTGCCAGTGTCCTTGACAGGCTGCAGTGTTTCTTTAACTACGAATCAGGATATATAGGCAAAGAATCTTTGACCCAACCCCCCACCCATATGAGTGTTGTAAGCATGTCCCCACGTAAGTAAGCAGGCGTCTCTTTAAAGTTTTTCTATTTTTCTAGTTTTATTCTGGACTCCCGCCCATCCATCCCAGCCCCTCATACTGTGCTGCTAGTGAAGCAACAACATCATTTAAGCCAGACTGATAACTGCCAGGTCTACGTGGCTCTTCCTCAGGTGTTCAACGAACATCCAGCATTCAGATTGGCCAGTGATGGCTGCCTGCGTTCCCTGGCAGTGGAGTTTCAGACAACCCACTGCGCCCCCGGAGACCTGATATTCCACGCTGGGGAGAGCGTCGACACGCTCTGTTTCGTGGTGTCGGGATCGCTGGAGGTCATCCAGGACGACGAGGTCATCGCCATCTTAGGTATGAGGTTGTGCATGTAAATTAGAAGATGATGATCAATCACTTTTAGTTTGTCACCTGCAACATTAATCTTGGTTTAATGCTGTTTCTGGAGGAAGAAGTACACCTACTTTTTAGAACTGTCAATGGTTGTACAAACAGCATTTTAGTAAAAAGAATTAAAATAAAACAAAGCTTGTGTGTTGCCACACTGATGGAGGAGCCTACAATAGGCAGCACATGTCAGATATATTTAGTGGCTGTTTAAGAGAATACCAAGAGCATTCTTTACTCACTATGACCTGACCACCTATATTTGAAGGTGTTTTATAATCCAAGAAGGTCAGAAAAATCTCCCTACACATACAGAACAGCACGCAACCCTTCAACTGAAGTGAAAATTACTCATACATGACAACAGTGACATAATCAGGTTTATTTGTAATGAAAAATGCAAACAGTTTACGGTGGACGTACTTGAAAGCTGAGCCACGAGCCGTTACATTCAAACAGCTGACGTCATTTCTGACTTTCAAGTGTGAATCACAAGCGAAGACTCTTATCTGCTGCCGCACATGTTGCTCTCTACAGCCTCATGCTGTAATATTCATGAACGGGAGGCGAACGAAGGAACCGGGAAGGAAGAAGAAGAAGAGGCTAACAGAGATAATGTCAGGAAACTGCCTATTATTGAGACAGGCACAGATAGCATTGATGGCAGAAATGGCTGCAGCAGCCAGTGTAGTGCACATACTCATAACCATCAGCAGGCCCCACATGAGCATTTACTGACACCGAATAACAGGAAAAAAAAAAGATGATTACGAGTGCCACAGCAAATTGGTGCGGTAGAGATCATTTGGTGTGTTAAAGTTTTAGTTTGAGAGCTGTACTCTCTCACATACTCTCTCTCTCACACATACAAACTTCACTTAGCATCAACAAAATAAGTCAGTGTGACGGTCTGTGCTCTCGTGAAATTTAAACGTTGGGCCTGAAGTGCTGCCGTTTACAAGCGTATGACAGCACAATCATGATAAAAACCATATATGGAGACTTTCCTGAGAGAGGAAATCAGTTAAACATGGCTTTAAAGGAACATTGTGGTTTAACTTTAAATGTTTGATCAGGCTGTTCTTCATAACGTCCCTTAAGCCTAAGCTTATTTTTTATGCCTGTAAAAAAGTGGTTATAGTATCTCCACAACTGTAAAGCGAAACCTAGTGAAACCTCCCGGGAGAAACTTTTGCCTAATAAAAAATAAAAACTCACTCTCACACCCTCCTAATAATGAGTGAGTGGAAAATCGCTATTGAAGATACAAATTCAAATTCTTAACTGAAACTGAAATTTGATGCAATTATAATAAAGCACAACGATGCTACACACATTTCACTTACAGCAGTACCAGGCAGAGAGCTCTGGAGAGATAGTCTGCCAAATAAAAATAAATAAGTCTGACATAACAACAAACATGAGCAGTAAGATAATGCTAGGTAGGTCCTTTGGCAGACTAAGTCTATGGCAACATAATTAGGAGTTGGTTCAGAGTCACCTGATCCATCTCTAACTATAAGCTTTATCAAAAAGGAAAGTTTTAAGCCTAGTCTTAAAGGTAGAGAGGGTGTCTGCCTCCCGAACTGGGAGCTGGTTTCACAGGCTCGACCTGCCAGTCTGCATTTGGAGACTCTAGGAACCACAAGTAGACCAGCACTCTGAGAGCGAAGTACTCTGGTGGGATAATAAGGTTCTATGAGGTCTTTAAGATAAGTTGGGGCCTGATCATTAAGGGCTTTATAAGTGAGAAGCAGGATTTTAAACTATTCTAGATTTTACAGGGAGCTACTGGAGAGAAGCTAATGTAGGAGAAATATGATCTCGCTTGTTAATTCCAGTCAGAACTCTGGCTGCAGCATTCTGCATTAGCTGGAGACTTTTTAAGGAGTTATTGTGACATTCTATCAGTAAGGAGGTTCTCTGACCTTAACCAAGGGCTCAGAGTGCCTGAACCTGAAACTGAAAAAGGAAACAGAATCTACATATAAAAATCTGTTTCCTCTGAACATTTCATTGACGTGTTAAGTATCAGCATATTTGCCAATTTGTCAGATGCACTAATAGTAAACACATGATCATTAACGAAAACGCAATTGATTTGCAGTTTCATTCTTTACAAAAAGCATATTTGTGATTACAGTTTAGTTTAGTTTAATTTTAATAGACTGGGTCACTTGAGAAGAACATCCTTTGAGGCTGAATCCATACAGCTGTAAACCAAAAACTCTGAGTTTACAGAGGCTACTGAACTGCGCAGAATTGGGGAAAAGAAATTGTGAAACTGCTGCAGCTCCAGATTGTAACAGGATTGTGATCTAGTCTCCTTGTTGCTGCCAGACAGGCTAGTGATCCCATATTTTGGAGCTACAGCATTGATGCATTGCAGTGTTAAATGAGAGTAAGTTCAGTTTAAATTAATGGTGGATAAATATGAGAAATAAATGATGCAGAATAAAGAATGGGAAAAGAGTGAAGGACATTAAATTGGTGAAATAAACAGTAGATAAAAATAACTTTGTAAGCAGAATGGAAGACAAATATAGCAGAAAATACTTGTGAGAGACACGTTATGAGGGGGAGAAGAAATGTTGAGGCCTATCTTTGCAGCATCTCCACTAACTTCATTAGGAGGCCGAGTCAGCGAGGCAGCAGTCACAGGTTCATAAAAAGCACATTAGATGTTTGATAAATTGCTTCATCACTCCGAGGACATTAATCAATAAATTGTCATCAGGAGTTGCTGTTGCCATGGAAGGACACACACACACACAGTGTCTGTCTGCAGTTGTTTTACAATTATTGATTTGTTTCCTCCAAACTTTGAGGCTCACACTCAGAAAACGTCTAATTTCCTGCAGGAAGCTCCTGCTGAGTAACATTAACCTCAGCTACTACACCACAGATGACTTTTCAACACCTTCCATCAAATCTGAGGCTCACTCTTACATTTGAAATGTAACGTTTAAGCTTCAAAAATAGGTTTCAAACTGAGGGGAGAGTTTTGCACAGTAGCTTAACTAAAAGAAGAAAATCAGACCTCTGTATTCTGTGTATAAGAGACAGAGCTGTATTTCAGATGATCCCTGTTTTATAAGTACAGTATTTTTGATGATATTCTAGTGGGACCGCTTGCTGTTTGTTGAGCTGCTCAGCCGTTGTTGCTGTTTGCTGTTAAAGCAGAGTCTCTTTAGGGAGCAGAAGCCCTCGTAAGGTGTTGTTATGAATGTGCACAGGTTTGTGTCAGGTTTTAAAATCCAAGCAAAGTAGAGTTGGTAAGAATGAACGAAGCCAGTGAATGAATGGTATGAACAATAGAGAAGCTGACAGTAATTGTAGTAATTGTAATTACGTTGGTGGTTAAGTTTAATATGTTTGTCCAATAGTTTTTGGATCATACATTATACTTTCAGTAATCAGTAAATATGCCAAACAAGGACAATTACACCTAGTTATAATTAGCATGTTGGAATCGTTGTAAGGACGTGTATGTTAGCTCAAAGCACTGATGTCTAAATACAGCCTGACAGAGCCACTGCACACACCAACCAATCTGCATATTACAGGCTACAGCTATCCAGCTACTGTAATCATGCAGCTAAGGTAAATACAGCAGAGTAAATGGCCGACAACATGGTATTAGTTTTACTAACTAGTATCCTGATGTGTGTCTTTACTGATCTGTCGGTTCTCTGCTGATCGACAGACAGACATCGAGGATCATGCAGAAGTCTCCAGTGAAACGGCCTCCTGCATCACTCTAAGGTTTCTGTGGTTCCCATTGTCACCAGTGAGCCTAGTGATGAGTTGAAAAAGTTTGTTCGTTCACGAGAGTGGCAGCAGCATTCCCTCTCCTTACAGCCGACAGCTGAGTGACGTCAGCATCTTTCACCTTGTTTAGACGAACGTCCAGTTCAAAGCTGATTACAACTCTATGCAGCTGCATTTGCACAGCTGAACAGTCCTTCCATATTCCAGTAGCAGGGACACCTACAGCTGCATTTAGTGTCTGAGCATGAAAAAAAGCTGCTGTCTGATCACAGCCTCAAGAGGGAGAAGAGGATGAGGGGATGGGCAAGAGGGCAGTGTAGATGGAGGGAGAAGGACAAGGTGTTTGGAAGGAGGGAGAAGAGTTGGAGTTAAAAGTAAAGGTTCAAGGACAGACTTCCTGTAAGAAAAGCAAGATAAGATGGGGGAGGGTGTGTGTGTCGTTCACAGCATGTGACGGAGGCATCGTTCGTAAAATCATTCCCGTTCTCAGCCAACTTCCTTTTCCCCTGGTGGTGAAAAGGAAAGGAAGCTGTGCCAGCACCAGGGCTCCTGTTGGGAAACGGGAAAGGAAAAAGAGATAATAGCTACAACAAAAAGAAAAATGTCATAATTTATTACGTCAAAGTGGTTTCAATTTATAAACCATTCTTGTAAATGAAGAGGAACTGCAGCAGGATGGAGGAAAGGATTGTCTCACACCTAAAAAAGGCAGTAGCATAGATGGTAAACCTTTTTGTATTAGGTTGCAACATGGACTTTACTTTAGGCTCCACCTGTAGGTACATACTGTCAGGTGTTCAGTCATGTTAGCTTTAAGTGCCTGTGTGGGCATGTTTTTATGTCCAGTCCGAATAAAACCTTACACAAACATGTGCACGGACTAAATGAATATATGAGGACAGTGATGGAGATACGAGAGGAAATTCAAATTAAACTAATGCACGAGGAGATCGGGGACATGGAATCGGTACTTCAGAAAATGAGTTAGAGGAGGACATGGGGTGGGGGGTAAAAGAAGGGAAAATTTAAACGAGAAGGATGAATGGAGGCAGAAGAAAAGGTTGGTGAAGCTGATGGCTTAGTAGAGAGAATAGAGTGTGACTAGCAATAAGAGGGTGAAGGAAAAGGATTGAAGAGAGGACGAGGAAAAGAGGAACTGAATAGTTCAACAAGGGAACAAGCTGCAGGGACAACAACCAGTGAAACAGAGAGAAGGGGGAGAATATTAGAAGGAATGGGTTTGGATGAGGAAGAGATGAAGAGAATATGGGAATAAATGAGGCTAAGTAGAAGAGCAGAGAGGGATGGAGGGAGAGTGACGGTTGTGGTTTTAAAGCCACTGATTTCCCCAGGCTGAGCAGGGAGGCCGCTCCCTGAGGCTGTAACACACTCTGCTCTCATTAGTGTTCAACAGCATCAAGCGCGCGCGCACACACACACACACACACACACACACACACACACACACACACACACACACACACTTCAGCAAAGGTACATACAATGTCAGTGTGAGTTTTTTTTTAAATGGCAATTTAATGTGTCTATGTACAAGCTGTGAAGATGTGTTTTCTCTCAGGGGACAATAAAATATCTGAATAAACAAATACACAGACACACGTGACATCACAAATACAAGTGTGGATGAGAAAACACATAGTTTCCTACAGTCACAGCCCGCTGAATACATAGAAGTTATAATGCCCTCATTTCCCACAATGCACCGGGCCTCAAACAACCTCATTCACCAACAAGTGAAAAATGCAGCTTTGAAATCTAACGGAGAGAGTATCTCTCAGCATCAGGAATGTACTGTAGGAGAGGAAGATGAGTTTTGTCTTGATTAATAAAGATCCAGATTCTATAGGCTTGGAAACGGTCCAGAAACCTTTCCCTCTCCAGGCCACATTAGACCAGCTGCAACCAGATCGAAGTCCAATAACCTTAGACAGACAGAAAAAAACTGTCTACATGATTCAACAAAAAGTTTGAACCCTCAGAGCAGTAAACGTTTAAGATAAATGATCAGCAGCAAAGATAGATCTGGATCTGCTTTGTGTTGTTACCCGTTGGTAAATGTCCACAATAAGGTTCCTCGGTACAACCACAATTTTACCAACATCAGTTTTAGAAAAAGGACATTGTTGACTTTGGAAATAAATTTATGGTACTTGTTTTTTTCCAGAGCTCTTGGCTGAATCCCCAGAAAAACAAGCAGAGTTTTTATGACTATGTAAGTTTTTCATGAGTAAAAGCCAAGTGGACGGAGCTAGAGCATCTGCCAATTTCTGCTCATGATGGTATGTTGAGTAAAGATTTCCCAATTGTGTGTCACCTTGAATCAAAGGTCACCTGATACTTTTTGCCTTCCCTGGGTGCAGTGCAAAAGGTTTTTCTACTTTAGTTAGCTTACCAACTATTTCACTTGCTACCCTTCTAAGTAAAGGCTAAATATATTCAGGAACTCAACAGAGATTTTGCTTGTGTATGAACATGCTGTATTCCAAACCACTATAATTCTATTTAAATAAGTCTAAAATGTTATACTCCGGGTTTGGCACTAGCCTCTTCAGAGGTGATCCAGTTGATTGTGGATGTCATTGCTAATCTATCAAAGGTCTTTTGCATACATGACCTTCCCTTCACTCACTCAAATGAACTGAGGTTGACTTTCACAAATGCAAGGATCATATCACCAAAATGATGCTCCCACACTTTGGTCGATATTCAGGGAGTTGCTTCTGGAGATGAAGTGTTTTCACCTTGTTGTAGGATGGCTTCAAAGCCTGAGATCATATAAGTGCAGCCAAAGCAAGCATGACAACTGTCACCTGTTTCCATCAGAACTTAAATAAATCTGCACGGCATGAACAGCTGGATAAACAGACACAATCAGCCCTCTAGCCTGCGTTACCTATTAATGATTTCTCCTCTGCTCCAGCTCTGAGAAAATACCACCCCTCTACTTTTCTGTCTTACAGAAAATGATGAGCTGATTAATTTTTTAATCCATTATTTATGCTTGGTTATGAGAAGGGGATTTTTGTCTGGCCTTCTATTCACACAGCAATATGTTCTGGTCCAGTGAGCAATATGTCAGCAGTGAGCCTCCAACCACATGAGCCTGGCTGCTCTACAAGATCCAGTAATAAGAAATAGATTTGATGTGAGGAAGATTAGAAAAGGAATACATGAAGAATGTAGGTTAAAGGGACAATAGAGAAAAGCAACCAAATTGATGGCCGTGGATTGAACTGTGCACAAACTCATTGGTGGTGAACAAACTTGGCAAGAAACATCAGAATAGTGGTAAGTGGGGGACAGCAGACAACAGATTTTATTTTGAAATAACAAAATCCTAAAAAAAGGTAACATACTGCATGTTTAATAGATTCTGAAGAACGATGCTGCAAACATTTGCCTCTTTTTATAGATAACTCCTCCACACTTGAAATGATCTAAAGTTCACACACTGTAAACAGAGTCACGAAGACCAGGCACAGCAGCATTTGGTGATTAATACATCAATTATCTTAATGAATGGCCTCTTAGCATAAGTGGTTGTGATTAATATCATGTTGATCATGTTGGGACTTTCAGGTAGATGAAGTTTCTCTTGTTGGAAATGAGCTTCATTAATTTTACATTAATGAATGGATGAATACATTTTTTGTACTGCAGGAACAACATTTGTTAAAGGGCTGGGAGTATGAATACCACGATGGGTAGAAAGGGTGCTTCAGATCCTAATAGTAGTACTACTTCTAATACAGTAAGAGCTATTAATGCTGCTGTTGGTGGATGTTGGTGTCGCAGCAGCTGTATAACTGTCTCCTCCCACTCAGTTTTGCATTTTAATGGCCTGACAGGGGCTACAGCAGCATCAGCACACTAGCTGTAAGTCCCAGGCTGAAATGCCTCTTACTGGCCCGATGTCTGGCGAGCCGCTTTGCAAGATGTAGCGATACGAGGGTACACAGCCGCCCACAGGCAATTTTTTTTTCTGCTGATGGTGGACACAGGCTGCAGCAACATTCAGCGTCATCAACACATTTGTTAGGATGTTAACTGTGAGCTAATCCTCGAATGGACTAGATAATCTTCAGCATAGGTAATTTAAAACCACTACCTATGAGATAAATACCAAATGATACTATAGAAATCTCTGTGTTGCTAAGAAAAGGTCTGATCACACATTTAGTGTGAGATATGGTCTTTGTTTGCGACTCTACCTAGAAGAACAGCTTGCAGACTTTCCACTTTTATGCTGATGTTGTGATTGGTCTTTTGTGGGCACTATTTAATGAAGCTGACAGTTAAGGCCTTATGAGGCATCTGTTTCTCAAATTAGACTCTCTAATGTATTTGTCCAATTGCTCAGTGGTGCAGCAGGACCTCCCACACCTCTTTCCATTCTGGTACTTTGCACGGCACTCTATGAGATGTTCAGGTTTTTGGCACTTCCTCACATGGAATAGCCCTAATTTCTCAGAAGAGTAGAGTCTGTTCCAGAGATTTAACCAAGTAAGTTTTTTTAATCAGCAGTTTTCAGCTGTGCTTGCATAATTGCAAAATGATCAATCTCACAAAATTATTTCCCTTTCTTTAAAAACTAGGACATTTCTCTGTTACTCAAAAGCAAAAACGTGTAAAGCAAAGAACCAAACCAAACTAGTGCGAGACAAAACTGAAATAAACATTTGAAGGAGTGTATCTAGCTCTGTTCACCCATTCATAACAGCCCTCAATGTGATTTCTAACCCTGCTCTAAGTAAGTTATTGTCGCTGCCAACACCACCTTCCAGCCCGTGACCACGTTCACATCCAAACACATAATTGGTGAGGAGCTGCCAGTCTCCAGGGACCTCATTCCAGACGAGTCCTGCTGCCTGAGCTGCTGTTGGGTGTTCAGAGAGAGGAAGGGGCCCTCAGGGGTGCAGAGGAGTGATTGTTGGGATGAGATCCACTCATTCTTACGCTCACAGTGACACATAGAAACTCTGTCCGCGTTTCACGACAGCATTATACATGCATTGTTCAGGATGTCTTGACAGCTCGAGGCCGGTGTGGACCGCTTTTCGTCACATCCTATCCAGGTCAGCTGTCAGATAAATGCTGAGTTGGTACTTGTGGCAGGTTTGACACATGTACCATTTGAGTCCTGATTAGCCCACATCTCACTTTTTGTGCCTATTTCAGCCACAGTGCAACTGGATCTCTTGAGGGAGAAGAGTAACATACTGTGTGTGTGTGTGTGTGTGTATACACCTACATCTGTATAAATAGATGCATATTCCATTTGCTACTCATTAAATTGTGGTTTGTGATATTATTTTCTCTGTGCTGTTAAAGTTTATTAATCCACTTTATTTGTTAAGTATCTGCTTCAAGATCAGTTTTTCTGACTCAGAACAGATTTCGATGACATATGACACATTTTGCTTATAATTATTTTTCCGCATCCTCTTGCTGTTATCAAAACAACCGTGGCGTTGCCCAGGAGATGTTCGCAAGTGTGAACACGGATTCATCTGACGTGGGTGATTATCATGGGGAATTTATGCTGGCAGTTGATCAGTCAAGTGTCCAGGTGGCTGCAGTCGCTTTGACACAAATAAAGCAAAGCAGGTCAATTTGAGAGGGTCAGTGCTTCAAGCTCAAGAGTTTTGTTTACTTTAGAGTTTATTTTTTTTGTGAAGTGTTCACCTCTGTGTACAAGCCAGCACCAGGAAGAATGATTTATCACGATACATGAGACCGTATGAGAGGATGTGATGATCATCTTTAAATGCAGGGCTCTCTCCATCGTGACGCGCTGACAGTATGGGAATCATGTGAAGGGTTGTAAGCACTAATATAACAATGATATAACATGTTACTGACCAACAGAAAGGGAAATTCACGTCACAGCAGCAGAGTAAAGCTAAAAGCAACAGACCAAAGTACAGAAATAAGAATTGGATCAACTGCGTAATTGTAGTAATAAAATACAGTTAGGGAGGTGAGATACAGTAGATATTAAAGTTTGAGTTATTGAGAAGCAACAACAGAACAAAACTGACAGGTGTCTTAAAGCACACAGAGAGTAACACACATCACACACTCTCCCAGGATCAGGCCTGTGTTTTTCAGGCCTAATAGCTTGTAGCTAATGGCATGCTAGCTGTTGCCATATGGGTGGGGGGGGGAAACACCAATGGTAGCGTGTGTCTCCCAACAAAGTCGACAGAAGTCCTCTCAAAAACACAAGGGATCAAAAGGATTTCGATAAGTTCACTTCTGCCCATCACTTCAGAAAAGCACACAGCACGAGGTGGTGAATAAAACATTAGTGTGTATTTGGTTCCTTCTTTATTGCTTTTCTCTACAGTTACAATAACGAGTGTATAAAGTGGATGTCTTCACTAGTTTATTTGAATTAACAGAACTTCAACTGTGTTGTTATCATGAGTAACAAAAGCCTCCACAGTCGAAAAGAAAAGAAATAAGCTGAAAAAAATCCAACTTTTAAATGTTAATTGGGTTTTCTGATCAAAGTTCAGCAGAAATGGTTTTCATGTTCTCCTGATCTCTTTTCCTCACAGCAGCGTTCACTCTGACTGACAGCTCTCCAAAAACCAGCCAAACCTCCAGCAGTTAAATTGGATGAATTCATCCAGCCGCTGCTACTTAATGCATCTTCTCTTCTTTTGCCTGGCACCACCTGCCTTTTTGTTCTTAGTCTTAAAAAACATTTTCTTTTGAGTTAAAATTCACTCCTCTCTCAGACAAAGTTAAAATATATATATAATGTTTTACTTTTCTTTGTGTTTGTCATGTTTCTTTGCTTTCGTTGGATCTCAAACTGATGGACTAGCTGTGTCGGTACTTGTTACGTGCTGCTTGGTGTCCATGACGGCTCGTGGTGAAAGCGGCAGCTCTGGTTGCTGAAGATATTTAAAGTGTAGTATTTAAGTGTTGTGAAGAAAAGAAAGCTATCGACCTTCACTGCCCTTTTTAGACTTTTTCTGTTAGGGTTCCTGTTTTTATTAGCACAACCCTGCTGTTTAATCTTTACTTTTCCTGTCTGCTTGTCTTCTTCTGTGGTCTTGTAGCTTTAACGTGGAACACTAAAATATGGCTTTAAGAAGTTAATATTAAAATCCAGATTGGTGAGTTGTAGCTGGAGAGATTGCTGCTTCATCACACCTAAAAAAACTCATAAATTCAACTCAAATTTTCCAAAAAAAAGCCAATCCAGCAACCATAGCCACATAGAGGGGGGCAGTGCTGTGGTGAGGGTGTATTTCTGAGTTGAAGGAGCGCCACGCCATAGCACCTAACCGCAAAACGTTTGAAGTACAGTACTTAATATTCAAAACCACATTGCGGTTTCTGCACTGGTAAATGTCACCGTTTTTCTCTCGTAGCCGGGACAACAAATGTAGGGCTGCAAATAATGGTTTTCATTTCGCTTAACCTTCCAGTTATTTTTCTTCTGGTAATATGTCATAAAATTGTGTAAAAATATCCATCATAAGTTCATGAAATATGAATAGCTCCAAATGTGTTGTTTTGTTTGACAAACAGTTCAGAACCCAAAGATTTTAAACTCGATTCAGGGAATAAACCTAATGTCACACCTGAAATTAATGTTCGGCAACTTGGGCAAATCTAAAACATCAGTTATTGCGGTTTGGACTCTGGTTACTGTGGTGTTGTCCAGCAATCAGGCTCCTGTTGCAGTTTTTGATTGATACTCAATTCTAACCCACCTTCCTCGTCTTGTTTGCTGTTCTCTTCAGGTAAAGGTGACGTGTTCGGTGACGTCTTCTGGAAGGAAACCACCCTTGCACACGCTTGTGCTAACGTCAGAGCGCTAACATACTGCGACCTCCATGTCATCAAGAGAGAAGCCCTGCTCAAGGTTTTGGAGTTTTACACGGCCTTCGCCAACTCCTTCTCCCGCAACCTCATCCTCACCTGCAACCTGCGCAAGCGGGTGAGTTTGTCCAGCTTCTAATTAGTGCAGCTGATAATCCAACTGCTAGCTTATTTGCAAGCAAGTAAAGCACGAGTTCTAGTCAGTAACACTAGCTGGCTAAGCTAGCTGGATTATTAAGAAGTTTGCTGTTTTTCAACATATATAAATTCAGGTTTTCCTTTTACATCCTGAATACCGGATCAGCAGGAGTCTCCTGTGCTGTTAGTTCATGTCATGCTGCTGCTGTTCAGAAGACGTCAGTAAGAGTTGTTGATGATTTGACATCGTTGTCATAGTTACTGATTTCAGATCAGAATCAACTTGATTTAAACTGCTGAATCTTCTTTCAGAGGATAATCCTTCAGCTCTGTGATTGTCAGTTTCTTCTGTAGTTTTTATGTCCACAGCCTTACATCTTTCACTTTTTATTTTTCTAAAAGGAGAATTTCATAAAGTGCTGCCAGTCAGTGTGAACGCACAACAAGAACGGCTCTATTAAAGTGAGAAGTCTGAGAGGGAAATCAGGGATTTAAGGGTTGAAACCGACAATGAGAAGGTTGTTATTTAATTTTTCTAGGATTTCATCTCCGTGCTTCTATAAGAACAGTAGAGTATAAAGTAAAGACTTCAGCACACAAACCATAATCACACACATTCAGAAACAGGTTATTTGACCCAACTTCCACTTGTGTTTTCTTGCCTTTGCTTCACACATCCTGTCTTCTGCTCCTCTCTCATAACAAGTTTGTTGTTTACTTATCTTCAAGTTGTTTTTCCATACTTCATATTCTCTCAGCTCAATAGGTATTTTTCTCGGCATGCGTTGAACATAATAAATTATACATACGATACCGCTAGCCTCATTATATCCTGTGCCCTTTAGCTGGTTCTTACTGAGGTCCTAGCAGGCAGTCTCTTTGCTCTCAGCGGCAGTTTTCAGACTTTGTGCATGTGCTCAGTATTTATACATCATAATTTATTGACGACCACATGCGTGTTTTATTTACCCATTAACGCATCTGTGTGCGAATCTCGATCCTTATTTCACTTCACAGGTCAACATGTTTACGTCCAAATGTACCGATGGATAATGTTCAGTCGAGGTGTCTCTTCTGTGTGTTGCACTGTTACTCGGCTCCATCTCTTTAGTAACAGCTGATATTAGGTAAAGTAAAACGTGTATACATTTGATCGATTGCACTCATCTAAAGGAAATTATCTTAATGCAGGCAGATATCTGTATCGATCCAGTGCTGCACTTTTAGTTGCTCTCTGTTTGCAGATTTGTGGTTGTAGCCTGGATGCTGCTTGATGATGTCGGTTTTCTTTATAGATTTTTGATTGCAACTTTATGTTTTGATGGTTTAGTAATGTTGAGTTTATTAGTAATTAATTTGTGAAGTGCAGTTTAAGTTGAAGTAGGTATTCATTCATTATTCATTCATCTACTACATAAACTGGTAATACATGAACTGGATTGCCTAGTAAGTTGCAGGTTCCTAATTATGTAATAATCTTCCACAGATTGTTCCATAATTTATATGAAATTGCAACTGATGACTGCAAAATAATTATTAACGTTTGATAAAATGACCTGATTGTTGTCAGTGAAATTACAGTATTCAAGTTCAAGTTTGAAAATATGTGTTCACCTGGAAATATGTAATCTATTAAGACATTTGTTCACCGAATTATTGTGAATAAAAAAAGAAAATTTGCTAATAGTTAACCATAATTTGCCTTCAGTGCACTTTATGATACAATAAAGTTGGGAATCAGCCGTAAATAAATTATTAAATTCCAATGGTTAGCTTGTTTTCTTATGACAATTTCATTTTTTTCTTCACAGTAAGTAGTTACTGTTGTTTCACACGCTGTGATTTTATCACGATAGTGTATAAATGTGTTTTATATATATTATGTCCACATTTTAACCTTATTACACACCAGTTGCTAACACAGTTGCTGGCTGTCATGGCAGGAGACATTTTATTAACTGTTAAAATCTATGACATTATTTCTGTTTACGTCCCACAGCTGGCAGAACATATTTGGTTGGATGCTTTCTTGATGCAGATACACCAGATTTCATCAACTGTAGGTGATGTTCAGAGGTTTATTTTGGATGGAATCTCAGTCAGAGAGGGCATGATGCTCATTTTCACTGCATCCCCTGTGTGTAATTTAGGCTGATTACACAGCAGCAGTTCACATAGAAACCTGCAAAGTGAAGCTTTAAAATGAGTTTAAAAAGTAAAACTACCATTACGATGAGATAAACGCTCCTGTTTTAAACACAATCTGCCTTCGTGTGCTGGCAACACCACCTGCTACAGAACACGTTGTCTCGATTCACAAATTCCTTTAAACGGGCTGAACAAGTGAAGTAATCTCACGTCTTTGACAGATACTTTCTCACACCTGAGTTAATGGTTAAGATAGACAAGTTTTTGCTGTGTGCTGCAGGAATCCGACCCGGCGGTGCCCTCGTGTGAACACACAGATGTCTTTCTCCTCTCCTCAGCTAGCTCTTTTGCTGCTGGGATGCGTGGCAGCTGTTAGAGCGCCGTCATGATGAAGATAAACAACTGATAGCGGGGAGCTCAGACAAGCCTGTGGGACTCTGAAGACACCAGAATGTGTGTCAGACCAACACTCTCACTGCCACTCATTCAATAATAGCTGGTTACTAATCTGCCTCCCTAAGCACTTTGCTTCCTCCCCCCACCTACTCCTCAGCATCTCTCTCCTTATTAGTTCTAATCTGACCTCCACTGCTTTCTGACCGTCCCCAGTTTCCAGTCTCCACTGAAAAACAATTGTTTGAATTTGAGTTAGTATTTTTTTTAACCGTGTCTCTTTTCAGAGCGATGCTCATTGCTTATTAAGCCCAGACTGTGCTTCTCCAACTTTTCTCCTGTGTATCTTCACAGCTTTATCAGATGCAGCAGGCTCACACTGTGGCACTTAAAATAACTAGTATTCATAACAAGGTTTGTTCACATGTGTGACTATCGTAAACACAGCCTTGTTGTTTTCAGTTACACTTATAAATATAATTGGAAAATGTAGCAAGGAAAAACAGTTGTGTATGTCAGTCACACCAGTCCAGTCTAGACATTGAGCCAGCAGCTCGATGCCGCTGACTGATTTACAGCCAAGTCTGCATCTTTACTCTCAAAGGCTACATTAGGATGCAAAAAGGCTGAGCAGCAAACCCAGATGATAACTATTTGGTGATATTTATGGCGCTTCACCCCTTGAAGTTGTTGGCCTTTTCAAGTTTTTGGAAAAAGAAGCAGGAACAGAAGGTGTTCCAGCCCTACGAGTGTGGCTCGTTTGCAATTGGACTAATAGAATATCATAATCACTAACAGCTAATCAGTAAGAGCTGCACCAGGAAACAAACACTCGTGAGCTTTGGGGGTTATGACTAAACAACGATGGATACAGTTACAGGCCACAACCTGCCTCAGGAAGGAAAATGTTTTTTCAGTTGGGTACAGCTCAGGCCACAGGAAGACTTCCACACGCTGGCCAATCAGAACAGAGCAGGATGGAGGGAAGGGGACCTTAAAGACACAGGAGCCTAATTGTGCCTTGTAGTCTGAAGAGAAGAAGAATTGTTGCATAAAGAGGCTTTATAATGTATATTTGCACTTTTTGAAAATCACATGACTTTAAATCAAGAGGAAGAACTCCTGTATTAGTGCCTTTATCTCTTGTCCTCACCTTTATAAGTGTCACATTTGTGTTTGTGACAGATGTAGTAGAGTAAATAGACAGAAGGAGGAGATGCAACGGCACAGCGTGAGCCGGAGCGTGATGCAGCATAGTTAGATTCATACTACACCCTCCAATCACCAGAGCTCAAGTACTAAGTACTTTATAAATGTGGCTCCTCTTTTTACTACTTCCCCAAGGCTGTTAAATATCTCCCCACCTGTCTAAAGGAGACATATTACCTCTAGAAAAAAGTGCAGATGTGCCGTTTCTTCACTGTTGCTTCAGGGTGTCACCAGAGCTTGTTATCCTCGAGTCCCCACTCTGCAGTTTTTTCATTGTCAGTAGAAATTTCCCTTGTCATTGCCGAGGCAGCGCTAATGACTGTTCATCACACCACACTTGCAGAACTTTCTTGGCCAAGTTCAGTAAATATGCAGGAATTTGTCTTTTATTCTGGTGCAGCAGAGCAATGAGAATGACGTTTAATAGCAACAGACCAGTTTAAAAGGGAAGCAAATACAACAGGCAGCATAAATGTTATAGCTGCAGTATTTATGAATGTGAATAAGCAGATGTGCATGAAACTTAAAAAAATGTTCTTTTACTTTCCGGATAATGGAAATATTCCCTTGTCTTGTCTCATAGCTGTGGTTACAGTGCACAGTGGAACTGCAGGTAATGCAGAATGATTTTACATTAAAAAAAGGAAGAAAGAAAATTACATTAATAACTGTTGCAAACACACGTTTCATGAATATTACACAGAAACTACAGAATTACTGTGAAACTAAGTAGGTCTTACGTTGGTTAAATTGATGTTACTTAATGTAATATTAGACACGTATGTGTACATACAGTACATAAAACTATAATAAAAGTAGCACAGCTATTGTTTCATAGCTTCATGCTACTGCATCATTGTCACCCTGGTAAAACTGGCACATTAACTGAATCTGATTTCCTGACGCTGCCAAACGACAACCTCTGATGCCAGCAGGGAGCAACTGCAGACAAACTGATCTGAATCCACACCAGGAGGAGCTGGCTGCGTGTGGCGTGCTGCGTTTCATCTTTTTCTTGTTCTTCAGAGTTTTAAAAACCTAAATAAACAAGTAAACAGGGCTCCTTAGTGTGTTTTTTGATGGAGGGGAGCGGTTGAAGGCGTCGGCTGGCAGGCTTCACATGCTATGTAGGGTTTTTCAGGACAGCTTGTGAGCTGGGAGGGACAGACTTCAGGGCTAAAGCCTGCAGACTGGGAGGCTTTTACCAGCCCTCTACTGGATTATTTATGTGACCAACAATAAAGGCCTCTGTGTGTGTGTGTGTGTGTGTGTAGTATTACTGTTTCTGTGCAGATGTTGGCGCTTTCTACTGTTATGTACTTTTTACTGAAGTATATTTATCTGAGTTGGTGACTTTGCAGATTTTACAGGTACACATAAGGTGTGTTAGAACCAACATCAGCAGCATACATGTGTCGTTAGAGCTGAGCAAACAGGATCCGTGATCAAAAGTAACAAACCTTAACTGAAGTCACTGAGGAGCTAAATAATAGAATTTAATATTTCCTCCTAAGTATCTGTGATAATTTTTTTATTATTCACCTGAATCCGTCCTTATCCGCCGTTCGACCTCTTGTCTTGTGGCTCGGCCCTCTGGGCTTGTTTGTTGTGTTTGTCGGCTCATTGTAAAATGGAAGCACGTGCTCGTGCAGCTATATCGTCATCATGATATGATCAGGATATATCATGGCCCTGTAGTTTGTGATAAGATGAAAACTCTTGGTCTACTGCGTCAAAATTAAACATGCTAGTCTGCGATCTACCAAATAACGAGGAAAGATTAAATGAAATTAAATAAAAACAGAAAACCCATCTGCTAATTTGCATAATCAATATAACCACATTGTTAATTAGCATTAAAAGAAATCACTAATTATTCATTTGCATAATATACACTCAGTGTCCACTTTATTAGGTACATCTGTACATCTAATGTAATCCAATACAGCAGCTCTGCATTTATGAGATAGTTCTTAAATTAGTAAATTATAAAGTATGTAATGAAATGGAGTACTTTTACTTTTTTACTCCAAACATCTGTGCAGTACTCCACCAGCATTCCTGATCACGTGTGCTGCTGCTGTAATCACCGAGCAGCCAGCACAGTTGTCAGAAGCTCTTTGAAACAGGCTGTTGACCAGCAGCTTGCTCAGGGCAGGCCTTCCCCTAAACCTTCATCTTCACTCTGTTCACTCACAGCAGGAAAAAGTTAACACGATAATTAACCGATCGCTGAAAGGAATTTGTTTCTGCATTCCTCCCCTGCTGTGAAGCGGCTCTTCCCTCGTACTCCGATCCAGGCAGTTTACATCTATTAGACATTTATTGGAGTTTGGTCGGTGCTATAATGGAGCGCTCGTTCACTGACACATTATTGATCTATGTTAATAGTTTCTTTTCTTCAGTGACTTTTTTTTTTTTCCTCCCAGTGTCAGCAAAAAGTCAGTCGAGCAGAAGACAAACTTGTTTTTAAAGGTCAGAAGTCACAACGTGCTGCAGGACAGCTCTTCTGCACTTGGTGTTGGTGCATGAATTTCTTTGTAGATTTATATTGTTGACATTTTGGAAGGTCAGTAATTATTGACAGCGAGGCAGCGTGAGGTGAAGCTCTGCTGTTCTCTGTACTTTTTGGCTGTAACTCTTGACACAGCATGTTACGGTGCAGTGGAAAGACGAGGAGTGTGGGGAGTGTGGGGGGTGTGTGGGGGGGATCATCACTGTCTCTTTGTGTCTTGTTCACATCTGGGATTAAAACAACAGAGCGCGAATGTAAGGTCATTAGGTCATCCGTGCTGCAGATGTTTAGTCTTAAAAAAGCAGCTTCTGCATCACGTACCAAAAAAAAAAACAGCCTGATTCTTCTCATCACACTACACAAAGTGACTTCTCATAAACCCACACCGAGGCCATCTGTGTGCCGTCAAGCTACGGTCAACTCTAAGTCCTGACTGTTTCCTACTGAAACGTTAGAAAATCAAAATAGAATTGTTAGTTTCTATATTTGGATCGGTTACATGTTTCCCTGGGCTAAAGTCGATCTGGGATGTTCTATTTTCATCTTAGGCCTGAGGGACCTGAAGTCCATGGTTCTCACTTCACAGTGCTACAATGCAAAGTAGGTTAAAGCCAATTTTGGCAGCAACATTAGCCCCAACTTTTGTGGTCTAAAAATAAAAATGTAGAATGTAACCCGGGGGCTGACTGGCTTATGGTGAAAGAGGGCTGAACAGGAGCCACAGGCCAAATTGTAGCTACAAAACATTCACAAGCTCTGAAAACAATGACACACTTCTTCTCTACACACATGATCACAGTAATCAGTGACTTTAGTCGGGTTTTATCTGCTGTCAACTGTTCTCATCGAAACTTATTGCAGTGTGACACGAGCACAAAAAACATATCTGCAGGTGCACCGTGACCACCTAACCCTAACCCGTGACGCCGTGATGCTCCTTACACAGAGTTTTAAATGTTGGGTGACAAAATGGTAATAGTTTTAATACCTTGCCGGGAGCTGCAGCTGTGTTGTTTTAAGATTTGATCATATGTCTTTGTATCAGTAACGTCACGGGGTTTGTGAGTGACGATCGGATCTGTTTCAGCAAATGTTCAGCCTCATTCGACTGACCTGTCCAGGACATGTCCCACTTGGCTCAGCTTTCTTCGACACTGAGACGTGTTGCAGATGTGAAGTGAACGCTGACAGAACAGGTTGTAAACCATAAGATATGAATTTAAGATGCTCAGCTCCTGAGGTAGAGTTTCAAAAGGTCACTTGTAGATTTGAAAGTAAGAAAAAATCGTCCTGATTTCATAAAGACAAGCTGGCGTTGACCTCCAAGACGTTAAATTGAATCATTTGATCCCAGTTGGTTCTTGTGAGCAGTGTTTTACTTTTCTCACGTCTCCCTGCGTCAGAGGGTCAAAGACACAATCCAACAGTTTTAACCAGCTGAAAGATTCTCATTCTGTTTTAACTCCTAAACTGAGCCTGAGCTTCCTGAGTGCTGATCGTCTTTCTCTGTAGATGCAGCTAACATGTTTCAAACTGAAATGAGTCATTTTGATTCTTTGATTCTTTTGATTCTGTGAAAATAATATTGCAACAGACACAGGAGTGTATGTAAAACATTATACTGGATCTAATTCAGCTTGTTCCCTGTGTCGAGAGTTTTTCTAAAGTTACATATGAACTGTACATATGTACGTTTACAGTATCCACAGTGTCCTGAGGAGAAGAGAAAACAGTTTGTCTAGATGCAGCTGTGTCCATCCCAAGCTGATGAATAATCCTCCAGATATATTATATAATACTTTATTCACTTTTCTGTCAATAAACCAATAAAGTGAGTTTGTTGAGCTTTGGATTTCTCAGGAATCCTGCAGTTTGTCCTGCTCATCATGTATCATACACTAAATATATGACTGATATTCTTAGGAACTCGTCGTCATTAATGTCAAAGTCAAACATATCGTTTAAAAATTGCCACTGTACATTAAGGCATGAACCGGGCCACATGGACAGGTAGAGCGCACAGTGCATCACGCTGACCCATGTCAGCAGGAGGTGCTGGTAATGTTGCACTCGATTGGTGTATATTACCTACGGTGCTGTACTTTATTACCTGAGCTGCAGACACGGGCAGTAGAACAGCATGAGTAATAAAGGGAAAAGGTCTTTGACTGAACCTGTTGGCCTTTTTCCTTTTTTTTTGTTAACACTCCACCATGTACGTGACATTTAAGCCATTTTCATACATGCCAGCTGGAGACAGCTTTTGAACCAGCTCACATAGTTTATAACAAACTAGACACTGAATACAGGACATAATGTCAGGAGCAGTCGATCAGTTGTTAGTCTGAGGGTGTTTCCCTTCACTTTAGATGATCAGTGTAGAAACCAGAACGTTTAATACGTATTCATCATTTAAGTTACTAATACTAATTTATAACTATAATAAATAATAAATTATTACAATAAAATAAAAGAATGGGAGCTTTCAGCTAAAAACCAGACGCTGTTTCTGCAAACTGGCACTTACAAAGTGAGCGAGTGGGATGATGATGGCCGACTTCACTCCAGATGTCACGTTATCGCTGCTGAAGGCAGAGTCTGGTATTATTCATCATTTTTTCATTGTTTATAAGGAATGCTTTACTAGGTGTAAAAAAAATCCTGACGTTAATTACAGCACCCTGCTGGGTACATACCTTCATCTTTTATAATTTATAACTTGTCAGTATCCACCTCTAGTATCCAGCAGGTTGTCCTGAGAGTTTATTAAATAGCTTTGTGCTCTGAAAGATTTAATAACATTAGATGAACTGACTCTGACTCTCTTCTTTCCTCCCGTCACAGTTACCACCGACGTTAGATCAGTGACACTCCGTGTGTGTGTGTGTGTGTGTGTGTGTGTGTGTTTACTGGCACTGTTTCTGCTGTTTCTTTAAATACGCTGATCCTCGCTGTTTTCCTCTCGTGTCTTCCTGCAGTCTCGTCTCCCGACGGCCGGCCTCTCTATCGCGTTTCTATTTTTAGAAGCTTTATGATACAAGAGCCTTTTGATGCCTGCCAGAACAGAGCTCCGCGCCGCCGCTTCCCACTGCTCACACTTATTGTTATTATATTTCCTCATTGATGCAGGATTGCAGTAAATAGTCAGATCTGAGACACGTGGAGCTGCGGTCCAGTTTAGATTCTTTTATTCACTACAGCTATTGTTGTGTAAGCCACTCGAGCATCTATCCATCACTCCGACTGCTGTTGTTGCGCGTGTGTAACAAGAACTACAACTCAACAAAAAGAATTTAATCAAGTGCAAGATTGAGCTGCGCCTGCACACACACACACACACACACACACGCACTCACTCACTCACTCCTCCAGCATCCAGGATTAAACTTCCTACACAGAATCCAGAGGTATAACTCTACTTCCACCCGTTGTGGTGATTTGTGCTTCGTCTAGAAGAGTCTCGAGGGGCCACTGGGATGTGCTGGGCTGAGGTTATGAGACCACACAGACAACGAAAGGGATTAGTGGACTGGGACAGGCTAGAATCTGTGTGTGTCCATGTGGAACCCAAAAAATGTGTGAGCACAGAGACCATCAGGTTTTGTGCGTGCGTGTGTGAATATTTGTCCATCTGAGGGTGAGGGGAAAATACGAATGTGGCTAAAGTTTCCATCCTGAATTAACCAAACTCAGGTTGAATATAGTTTGAATTTGTGCTGTTCCAGCTGTATTCACTCAGCAGAACTTGAGAGAAAACTAGTTATGCAAACGTAAGGGCGTAGAGCCGCTTTCCAGGAACACTTCCTCAGTTTGAAGAAAACCTATTTGAACTTTTATTACAGACTCGCAGTACGTTTCTTACCAGTTGCGATGTTCAGATCAGCCCTGCATTGTGTGTCCACCTAGCTCAGCGTCTCCTGATTCGTCTCCCTGCTCTGCTTGGTGCTGCCTGCCAACTGTAACTCTGTACATTGATTTTTGAATTACATAAGCCTCCTATAACTCAACCAGCTGTATCTGTATTTGGAACCTGCTTCCTGTTGCCTGTTATTAGAGCTGTTAAACCACCACATTCTGCTGCTGCAAGCTGTTTCTTAATTTTATTATTGTATCGCTACAGCTAATGTGAAAAGGCAAAAATGCCTCCACTGCAACTGTATGATGTTTTATTACTGTGAGTACTTTGCATAATTCACAGTTGGACAGGCTGCTGGAGCGCGTGTTCGGGTGTGTTTCAGCGTGCCGCTCTGGCTTTGGCTTCGAGCAGCTGTTTACATCACAGCCTGTAAAGTCAGGTGGATGAACACAGGTTGTGATTTTCATCTTCCTCTTAATGAATCAGATAAAAACGATGAGCAAACACACTCACAGCTAAGCGATGACGCATGTCCGACAACCAGAATTGTGCAGTGCAGCATCATTTAATTTAAGAGATAACTACATGTGCTGTTGTTAGGGGGAAACATTCATATGTTTTCTGTACTTACACGGAAATAAGGTGATTCAGTAGGATCAGACGTTCCCTCGCAGTTCGACCCTGGTAGATTTATCTATACCTGCGTTTACTGTTGGCAACGGAGCAGCTTGACGCTACAGCAACAGCTTCTTTTTCAGATAAACAGCAGAAGTTCATCATGTTGCTCTGTTTTATTTTGTAGACAGTTCATTAACGTGCTGAATGCTGTGACTGAGAATCTTCACCATCATCTTTTCCTGAACTTAACCAAGTTGTGGTTGAAGCTCTGTGTTTCTTACTGTGACCATGAGAGAGATGACCTGTATCTATCTGCTGTAACAACACATAACTGATAATGAAGTAAGTGTTGATCATCCAGCATAAAATCTTTGGTTCAGTTCAAAGCTCATCCTGAACAGGTGTAAAAATTGTCGCCGTCTTCTTCACATTGCGTCTGCCTCTTGGCGTTTGTCGGTTTATCCGACTGTGACGTGTTACACAAACAAGTTGTGCGTCTCTCTAATGGGCTCCTCTGTCATTCCTGCACGACGCTTTCTCACTGCATTCACACACAGCCGGTTTCCTGTCGGACAATTACAGTGATGAATGAGTGAGGGGGTGTGTGTGCGTGTGTGGGGGGGGGTGGTCGCCGTGTGACCGCCAGCAGCTCTGCATAAACAACAACCCATCAGCAGGAAAATAAAGAGACTGATTTCCTCTTCAGCGGTACGATGAGGTTGTATCATGCCGTACACAGTTTTATTTTTCACTCTCTGACCTCTTTCTGTCTCTTTTATCTCTTTCTTTCTGCAGTTTGTCTTTTTCTTTTTTCCTTCTTCGCTTAGTTTTTCTCGGTTTCTCTCTTTTTTCATTTTAGTTGTGTTGTGCCTGTCGTCTTTTCTCATCTTCTTTTTATCTGTTCATATTTTGTACAGTATATACTTCTGTGTTAGTGTGTGTTTCTATATTTAAATTTTAAATCAGCTGTATTAGCATAGTGATTAAATTATTCTAAAATTGCCAAAGTCATGTGTTGTAAGCATTTAACAGACAGTTCAGTATCACCAGTTATTATACCGTACCGTGCACATGTACTGTGCTATTTATAATATTCTGTATAGTCTGTACTTTAGATAAATATGACATAATAATTCCTCCTCCCCACATTCCTCTTCACTTTCTCTCTGCCTGGATTTACAGTGTGTAATGTTTTCTATTTTATTCCTCCCCTCTGGCCGTGTTATCATGACCTGACTAAAATGAAGACATTACTCAGCCCAACCAGCGTCTCCCTGTGAAACCCTAAATAAACCCTGACGCCCTCCTTCTGCTCTGTTCTTGAATATTTAACCAGGCTCGAAGTACATTCAGGCAGCTCGTAAACATAATGTTGCATTTGTTCTGCCTCTAGCTGTTGCTCTCCTTCCGGGGCTTTATCAGTACTGAAGTCCAGCTGAACTATATTTATAATGAGAGCTTAGAAGTCGGAGACAAAAATAGATTTTTGGTGGCACAGCCTTCTTACCCAGCGAATATACAGAACTGTGCAAACCACCATTAGATTTTTTGTTTTGTCAAGCTATTATGATCAAATATATATATTTATTTCTACAAGTTGAAAATATAAGAAATACGTCCACAGCTAAATACTGAGTGTGACCTCTGTAGGTTAGAGAGACAAATGGAAACCCGTCAAAATCTGATGAGAAGTTTCTCTGAGTTTCGTCTTTGAGAGATTGGAATTTAGATTGGAAGTCCAGCAAGGACCTGACTCAGCATCTGGCAGCTTCATCTGGATCCCAGGTTGATCCGTCCAAAGACCGAAAAAGAATCTGATCAGGAAGGAGACCAGCCAAGAAATACGTAAATAAATGTGGCCATTAAAGCTTTGGAAAAAAGGGAAGTAGATTCAGTCAGTTGTCTTCTTAGGTAATTAATTCTCACCATGAAGCAGAAGGTGTTTGTATGAATTTTTAATTCTCACTGTTGGCACCACAACCATTAGTTATTAGTGATCATGTCAGGAACATAATGAGCTATTTTTACTCTGCATATCAGGCTGTGATCCCGTTCATTGTTCGATCAAACATGTCAATGCTACTG
Source organism: Ctenopoma multispine (assembly GCA_034779795.1). Taxonomy (NCBI): domain Eukaryota; kingdom Metazoa; phylum Chordata; class Actinopteri; order Anabantiformes; family Anabantidae; genus Ctenopoma; species Ctenopoma multispine. Next base: position 1,579,505 of record JAUYWH010000014.1, read on the forward strand.
AATCATACTGAACTACATAACACAACCATTTAAAACTTTTCTAAACTGTGGTTCCTAAACCAAGCCGATGTCCCACCTCTCCCAGAGGTTCCACATTTTCATTCCTCAGTCTCCCTCAAAATCACTCCCAGTGGTCATGTAGAGATAAAACTGCATAAATGACTTTCTCGTTACTGTACTTTCTAAATAAACCACAGGGAAGGTGTGGAGTGTTTCAGACATTTTGTTTTACTTAAGTGACTACTTGTGGTTCCTGGAGGTTGTTTTTTAGTATTAAAGATGAAGTTTTGTTGACTATGTTAGTTTTCTTTGACGTAGTGTTTGCTAATGTAGTCCATCATCATCATCATCATCGTCCTGTAATCTACAGTCTGTACAGCTTGGAGCTGTCAGGAGAACACTGCAGTGCTCTCAGGGGAACGTAGGTGGAACGACCACACAGACTCAATGCAGTTATCTGTGGAGCTCTTAGATAACCATTGCAGTTTAAAATTCAACACTTATCTGTGGAAAAGGTGGTAAGATAACACTGACTGGTCCTTTAACATTAATTGATTCAGTGATGAGCATGTAGCTGATAATCAGTTTGACTGTGCTGCTGCTGCAGGATTCGTACCTGTGACCCTGTGGACCACACACACACACATGCTGCCTGGTACTTTTTAGACAAACAGTTTTTTGAAGTGACACGTGTGTCACTGTTCAGTGACAAACACATTTACGGAGCACAGGTGTGTCCAGACAAGCAGGAGGCATCTCTTACATAACCGCTGTTTCCCCTGAAAAGCAAATATGTCTTTGTCTGTCAGTGAATGTTTGTGAATCTACAGTACAGCCACTTCTCCTCCTGTTTCCCCTTAGCAGCCAGAGTTGTGTACTTTAAAATCCCTTCACTGCTAAATCTTGGGTTTGATTAGCCGGGTGTTCTCAGGTATTAATATGAAGACTTGGAAGAAACAAGATCAGTCTCAAAATGGCAGCGAATAAATGAGGCAGCACAGATTATTAGGTCAGTGCACTTGAATGAGTTTGTCTCGTTCACACACCTGTGTATATATAGTGGTGCTTAAAAGTCTGTGAACTGTGAACCACTAAGAATTTCTGCACAAACGTGACCTAAGACGTGATCCGATTTTCACGTCAGGTCCTAAAACGACATAAAAGAGCCACAATTAAACAAACAAACTGATGATCTGAATCTGAAATGTTTGTGTGTGGCACATCAGCCTGGAGCGGTTTCACCTCGTTCTGCATGCTTGAAGTCTTCTTCAAGTGCTTACACAGCATTTCTGTAGGATTAAAGCCTGACTGGTCGTTGTCTTGCAGGTCTGCTGTCTGTTGACCTTCAGCTCATACCTGGACATTTTCCTTCCTTATCTTTTATATGTTGATGGTGACTAGATGCTGTATTAGCCCTTTGAAAAAGGCAAATCACTGACACCACAGAAAGAAATCAAATCCAGGTAGTTTCCCTGTTGGAGGTGAACAAGCATTTCGATTAATAGTTCTGGTTAATCACATATCCAATAACTAATAATGTGACTGAATAACATGCGGAGGTGTCACGTGTTAGTCATATAATAGAATATTATTCATCACTTCAGCACCTCAGAGTTTCAATTATATGTCTAAAGGAAAGAAAACACTCTTTAAATGGGTTTGTGGTGCTGCACAGCAGATCCCACATCACACTGCTGGTGTTAATAAGACAGCTGTTCGGGTGAGCCAGAAGCCGTAAGAGCCTTCTCTTACAACTTCTCACTCCTCAGACAGCGAAGAGGCACCGCTTCATTCGACAGCGTTACTTATAACTCCACGTTATTGTGTGCGTGTGTGTCGCGGTGGACAGACACTTCTTATGTGAGCGCCAGGCTGTCAGCGAGACAGAAGGATGGAATAATTGGGTCAGCAGGAATTAGGCTGAATGTGCAGCTCGGCGTGAGGAGTTTTAAGAGGTGGCGCGCTGCCAGACAGCCCCGCAAGCCCAGTGCAGTCTTCTTAAAACTCTGACTGGCAGCCAAAGTCTTTACAGTGATGGATGTTGATGAATTACAGTTTGTGTAATACTGTATATCACAAACTACACCGCTGAGCTGGAGAACGAGCTGATGGTCGAGGAATAGACACAGATTTCAAGCCAACATGGACGAGAAGTCCTGAAACTCTAGAAAGACTCGCAGAAAGTGTGAAGAGAAGCCAGTGAAGTTCATATCTAGATATTGTGCAGAGCCGGTCACAGTGAGTTAAAACCAAATGACACTTGAGCAAAGGAGGACATTTTTATGTGTGTGTGAAAATGAGAAATGAGCATCAGGTGTCCACAAGGTGTTTGTGTGTGCAGCTGTCAGTTACTCTCACAGTTTTTGTCATGTGGATGTCACCTTGTTCTAATAGGAGGAGGATGAGCTGTCCACTGGCCAGTTTCTACCCTTATTACTAATAAAATGGACAGAATCATCCCAAAAGTCATAAGTTGTAGTCGAGTTTAGCTGAATATTTCTGTGAGACAGAGCACTCATTTATTTGACAGGAAAGTTTCCAGACGCGACTCAAACCCAGGATCAACAGTCTGTATATCAGTAACCTGAGGCAGGTTCCCCTATGTCTAACTTGCTAATGTCAAGCTGTAGAACGATTAAATAAAGCCGTCAATTATATGTTAAAAGACCTAAATAGAAGTAAAATTAAATAAAAGTTCTCTTAGTTTAATAATAAAATAGCTGTGACCTACAAGAAATCATCTGAACTTTAAATCGGCTCAGGAGGTGGACCAGGTCGTCCACTTATTGCCGGGTTAGCGGTTTGTTCTCCAGCTCCTCGTGTCCACATGTCCCTCGGCAAAACGGGGAGCACGGAAAACCAGCTGCTCTGGTGAACAGGCCGGCGCCTCAGTGCAGTCCATTTACCACTTAGCAAATGATTAGCATCTACATTAGCATGTGCGCGTTCATTTAACAGTGACGTGTGTCCACAGAGAAAAAACCTCAAACATCAGGAAAACTGATTCATCTCTTTCTCTTCAAACTCTTTTCACTCGTCCAACATCTGGAGAGGTTCAGTCATTAATTCATCGTCACAGCTTTGCTGTGTCATCAGGTTTGTCAGAATCTCCTGTTTCATGTAGTTATACTTATTTACATGTGTTTAAGTTTGTTTTCGTGATTTAAAGGATAAGTTCATATAACTCTTTACAGACAGACACGTCATCAAATGAATTTTACACTTTTATCTGAATATGTGCTCTGGGATCACATCTGGAAATGAAGTTACTGTAAAAAAGCTATCAGCAACCAACGGCATCAGATTTCTGACCTGCATGACGGGGACATAAATGAGATGTTTGTCTGCATCACTGCACCACCCACAGAGGATGTCACCTGGTGGGCGTCACCCGCTTGTGTCGCCCACCTGTTGCTGGACGCCATAATTTATGCGTAACTTATGCAGATGACTCACTTATTTCACACAACATTATTTATATTTTGGGTAGATTTCCAGCGTTTTGGAACGAAGAGACCTGTCTCACAAACTTCTTTCAAGCTCATTTCTTCTTCTTTCTTTCTAGATGCTTTAACATAACCTCCACCTCCTCTCAGAAGAAGAGACATATTAGAACACTGAAAATGTCGATTTTCAATTTGAAATGTTTCTCAGACTCTTGATTAGTAAGATAGACAGTCTGTAGCTGCTGACGTTAATACGATGTGACTGTAAGTCAATGGAAGTTCGTCATATCTGATCCATCAGCTCAGTTGTGACAGATTCTTCTCTTCATTTTTAGACAAAGACACTTTGTTCTTCTCAGAAAGAAAAACACAAAAACACCAGCTGATAAATTTTCAATTACTTTAAGTCAAATGTGACACATTTGATTAAATCTGTTGATCTCCCAGGTTGAGCCTCCAGGTACCTGTGGAGATACAAAGTGATTGACAGGGCATCTTCTTCTCCCCCACCTCATAATTTCTCTTTACTTGGGTTGGCTCAGGTAGCTTTCTGCAGCAGTGACTGGGTGAACAGGAAGTGGAGTATAAATGGATGAAAGGACGGAGTTTAGCAGGTAAAACCGATCGGTTGGGTAGGTTATGGATGGACAGCTAGGTGGGCGATCCCCCTCGCTTCCAAGTTTAACTCAAACATCGACTGAGCTGGCCATCTATTGGGAGCTTTATCATTTTAACCAAGAATAACACTTCACTAGCTGGATGGCTGCCTGGCAGGGATTTCTGTCATTCCCAATGTAATTAGTGTGTAAGTGGAGCCAGGAGAGAGCCTGGTGCCAGACGTAGGCTGAATACAGGGGGAGGTGTAGGAGCACTGATGGATAATTTAACACGGATCTCCAGGAGCCAGCTGCGCTTTGCAGTTACCTGAGTGCACTGCAGAACGAATGTGGCGTGAATGTGCTCAAGCAAAAAAGCTGAGACAGACTGACAGTTCTCCATAAGAATCAGTCTCATTGTTGTAGGTGGGTGTAGGTGAGGTTATTATCGAAAGTACTACGTGATCTGATAAGTGGCTTGTTGTTCTTTTCTGTGTTTCCCCTGCAGATAATATTCCGTAAGATCAGTGAGGTGAAGAAGGAGGAAGAGGAGCGTCAGCGAGCAAAGAACGAGGTGCAGCTCACCATCCCGCAGGACCATCCTGTCCGGAAGTTATTCCAGAAGTTCAAGCAGCAGAAGGAGCTCCGGAACCAGGGAGCCGCAGCTGCCTCACAGCTGGATCTAGAGAAAAACCAGCTGCAGGTGGAGCAGCACCTGCATCCACACAGCCTGCAGCTGAGCCACTCCAGCCTGCAGCACTCTCTGCCGCTCAGCCTGCAGCGGCCTCACTCCTCCATGCAGAACGGGACCCCGCCCAGCAGCAGCGTGCTGACCGTGTCTCAGGTCACGCCCATGCAGAGCTCGCTGGCATACAGCCATCCCGGTGAGCCTCCCACCAAACAGAACAACTGCGATATCATGGAGCTGCAGCCCAGTTCTGCTGGAGGAGGAGGTGAGCAGACAGTCAGGCTGAAAGTCAGCACCAGCCCTGCTCTGGCAAAGCCGGCCCCGAAGGCGAGCGGCTGGATGCGCCTGAAAAACAATATGGCCCCAGTGGAGGCCAGGAAGGAGGGGCTGAACAACAACGTCAAGGCAGTTTCGGTGGAGCTGCTGTCTCAGGAGGGTAAAGGTCAGGAGGCCGGGGGAAGCAGGGATGGAGAGGAGGGCGGGATCTGCGCCAACAACCCTCTCCGAAAGACAGACTCCTGCGACAGCGGCATCACCAAGAGTGAACTGCGAATCGACCGGGCAGGGGAGGCACGGACCCCTGCTGCAGTCACCCCCCTCCTCCACAGCCCTCTCCCCGGAGCGGGGTCCCCTCACCCTTTCTGCCCCATCCCAGAACAGGCCCTGCAGACCGCACTGCATCAGACCCGGCTGGAGCTGCGGGCGGACCTCCAGAGTCTGGGAGGACGTCTGGGCGCCCTGGAAGGTCAGGTAGCTGAAATTATCAAACTGCTGTCGGACAAGAAGCGACCGTCCACGGAGGCACAAGCTGCCTCCACCCCCCCGAAAACCAAAATACAGCGTCAGGACATTTTCACAGTTTCCAGGCCTGTCTCTCCGGACTCGGAGAAGGACGAAGGGCTCTGAAGAGAGCTGAACCAGTGGTGTAGAGAGCGAGCAGACGGCATGTTGAACGACTACAATCACAATTATCATTGGGGGGGGAGAGAGGGGGCAGATCCAGTTACACCACTGGTCTTACTTCTCCGAGATAAAAACCGGCTTCTTTAACATTTGCACACTGACATTTATCTTCAGGTTATGTGAGAGTCCACACTCCCCGGAAACCTGGAGCCCAGTTTTTTGATTGTATATACCTCTCTATGCATGTCCAGCTGGATTCTGGCCTGCCAAAGAAACAACTGAACGTACTCATTGCCTGTATATTATGCAGTTGACTGCATGCAAATCGAATTTAAAGAGACATTTTATTGAGCTACACTGTACATATAAGACTATTTTTCATTGATAATTTACTATGTGGACATTCAGGGTTTGCTTACTGGTAGCACTATAAACATTGAATAACAAAAGTGTTTTTATTTGCAAAGGGATTGTGCATGGATACTTAATCAACGGAGAAATCAAAAACGGATGGCGTTTTTTCTTTTTCTTTCTTTGCCTGTGAGATGAAGCAGAAGTTTGATTCTTTGTCCTCAACGTTTCCCAAACGTGACGGATCCCTCAACACAGGGAGGGAATTTTGTGGTTTGAGGTAAATATTTTTTATATCGGTTAAAGAGTTTTGCTTCTTACAGTAATTTCTATTTTTGACTACGGAAATATCCTTGGCCTCGTTTTGATGTGTGGTAAACCCCAAATGGTTATTTTGTTAGAATCCTCCTCGTGTCTATGCATCGCTCGGGTACGCCGCTACAAATATTCTGAATGTTATATCTTTATCATGTTGATGAATGAAGGAAGGTTGTTTTGTTTTTCTTCCATTCCTTTGCATGAATCAGGGATGACAGAATGCACTTTGGGTAAAGATGGGATGACAAGAAGGCTTTGGGGAAATAACAGAGTTTAGTTCACATAAAGGTCCACTCAGCACAGAGACATGTAATCCCATAGCTCCGGCACCACGTCCACCCTGAATCCCAACAACAGCAGCAGCTTCACCGCGAGAAGCTCTAGTTATGGCAAATGGAATACTGCAGCAGCCAGAACGTTATCTCACACATACACACACACACACGCGCAATATCATACTTAATAAGACCGAAGACACACGTGCATTAGACGTCACTGAAGCCTCAAAAGGTCTTAAGTGGCTGGATTTGTCATTTCTGCTTCATTACATAATCTACAGCTGAGGCTGGCGAAAGGAAGATTCAGGTCATGTTCCAGTGGCCGTGTTATTCACGTAGTCATTCACACCCTGTGGGCAGCTGGCTGGACTCCTAAACAAGATTTGACCATCTCAGTAGAACTGGACTCTCTGACTGGACCAGAGAGGAGCTTTTACACACAGACAGGTGCTCGACAAACATCCTGAGTGACGTCTAGAAAGGTAGAAAGATAATTTTTCTGCGATTTGACTCGTATAAGCAGGTGGATGTGCATGAATTCGTTACCGAGATAAATGTCAAAATGGTTCAAATCCTCTAGAGTCTTTACTTGCACCGGACATGTATGTTTAATTTAATCTAACCCTCGTGTCATTCACAGTCCTCTGGATGTTTTATATTCACCCTGCACTGAAATAGTAACATCCCTTTCTCCTAATGCTAGAGAAAGATGAGAATTATTAGCATTAGAATGCTAACTGGAAAAATTCATTAACACAAGATGAATATGATTTTCTGTCACTAATGAGAAAGAAAGAACTGAAGACTGAGAATCTTCACAGAGAAGGAAAGAAATGCGTCTTTAACGGCTTCTGCTGTGCAAACGTTTCTTTTAAATTCCAACAGAGGTTTTCTGTTCTGACCTGCTTCGCATTCGCACTCTTGTCACTGCTGGGAGGTTCTCAGTGCTACTCGTTCTCTTTTAGCCTCTGAGCAGATCCCCTGCAAGAATCAGGGGTAAGTGCCTTGCTCGGGGGCAGCTCGGCAGCAGTTTCAAGCAATAAGGTGTCAAGGAGTGATGCAGAAATGAATTTACTTTAAACATGACTAAACCACCACATCCCCCTGTGCTTCACATTTCTTATCTTACAGACATGTCACTTACATCAACTACTGTGCAAAGCTATGCAACATCTGATGCTCTTCAGCTGCAAGGAGACTGATTCTGGTTTAATATTGTTGTTCTGGAGTCAAAAGATGAAGCGAACAAGCCCCCATAAAGACTGAAATCAATAATAATAGCTTTGTTTGTGTAGCACTTTCATTGAACGTGTTTTACACCATAAAGCTGAGAAACACCAGAAACAAGTAGATTTATGACAAGACAAAACGGATAAAGTGGAAAGTGAGGTAATGGTTGCATTGGACCAAATTTCCTTAACTTCAAAACAGAATTTATCTTTATTTCCTTCCTTTCTTTACCAAACACACCGTTAAACATTCACGTAGCTGTTGGAAAAAGTAAATGAACCTTTAATCATTAAGATTGGATGATTGTTTGAGCCTCTTTTGGCAGCAATAACCTCTAACGTGTGCTTCCAGTAGCTGCAGATTGAACCCGCACCACATATCATCAGATGTCTGACGTAAACGACTCTGTTGATCTGTGTTCAAAAAGACTGGACTGAAGATGATGGAGGATCTAATCAATCTATCTTAACTATCTATATATCTAAAGTTGGATATCTAAACTAGCAGTGGGTGTTTCAGCTCTATCTGTCCTAAAAACCGAACACACGAACACATCACGAAGACAACGGCCAACCAGCACATCTGTTCTGCACCTGTTTGACAAGAAATAACTCTCCATACCAGCAGGTGGCGTCAGTCTGCATTCATCACTCAGTAAGGGAAAGCAGAAGAAAACCCAGGACTAAGATAATCCTTTATTAGTCCCACAAGTGGGAAATTTGCAACAAAACTAAATTAAATTAAAAAATAAAAAGAATAAAAAATATGAAAATAAGAGAGAAGCTCAGAAATGAGCGGAGCTGCCGTAACAGGCGGCCACTCGCTGGGGGCCCCGGACTACAGATGTAAACCGTTAACAGAGCCGTGTTCACTCACCACTGCACACCACAGACAGCTGCAGCTTCCTCGTTTCAGACGACCGTGCCGTTGTCATGCCGGAGTGTTCAGATGCAGTGAAGATGAAATATGTGTTTGCCTTCAACGCTTCTGTGTCTCAACAGAGCAGGACACGCCGCAAAACAACAGCCCTAATTCCAGTTGTTCAGCGGATTGTCCAGCGACAGTAACAGAAAACAGACCAGTGATTCACCTTCGTCTCCTTCACATTTGTCAACTGACATTTGCAAAATGTTTCCCAGAATGCATCATAAATGAGAGATTTTCATTTCTTCAGAGACCTGACATGTATTTCCTTTAAAGACGGCAGTGGCCTGACACTGAGATCACATCACTTTTTCTCTGCAGCTGCTTCTGAGGTTTTCCTTAAATGACATTTCACAAACACGTAGAGAATAAAGACACCTCTGTTCTCTGACGAATGAATCAAACTTCTGTTATAGTGAGGATCTGGTTTGATGAAGGACTTGTGCTGGGTAAGAAGTGCTTTACAAGAAATCCCATAATTTTAGATTTGCAGTACAGTAATTGTAGAAGTAAAATGCTGCCTCAGCAGTTTGTGGTTCGGGACGTGGGGGCCTCTCCCGGTGGCGTCGGTCGTCTATCGAGTTTAAGAGTTTTCCTGTCAGCGAAGTCGCCTGAAACTTTTGCAACTTGTCAGGTTGTGTGAGGAGACGGGCGGCACAGAGCTCATCCTCTTCTTTATTAATTTAACAAGAGAATGAAGGGCAACTCGTCCTGTGATCCGAGCCCTGCACACACACACACACACGGAAACACACAGGGACACACGCACACGCACAGGGACGCACACACACACACACAGGGACACACACACACACACACACACACACAGGGACGCACACACACACACACAGGGACACACACACACACACACAGGGACACACACACAGACACACGCACAGACACGCGCACAGACACACACACACACACACAGGGACGCACACACACACAGGGACACAGACACGCGCACACACACGCACAGGGACACGCACAGACACACGCACACACACACACAGGGACACGCACAGACACACGCACACACACACACAGGGACACGCACACACACACACAGGGACACGCACAGACACACGCACACACACACACAGACACACGCACACACACACACAGGGACACACGCACACACCTTTCAGCACAGGTTTTTTCGGCTTTGCCACTTGAATGTAAACCTTCCCCAACCACTGTCCCCGCTCTGCTCTCCCAGCTGATTCTTTTTTCTCATTTTTTCATTTCTCTCTTATGTTTTTCTTTCTTTGTCCTTGTTTCTGTTTTCTCTTGAAACCTGTAGGACGTCCTCTTCTATCCCACTTCTCTTTGAAAAACACCTCCTCTCTCTGTGCATCTCGTTTTTTCTCCTCTAGGGATTCATCTCTATCCTTCACCTTAACCCCTCTGATCCTCCTTCCTCCTCCTCTTCTGCATCTCCCCTCCTATATCTCCATCTCGCTCCCCTCCGCATGCTGATGATGTACATTCTGTCTGCGTCGTGCCGACTGACTGACACCGTGAATCCACTCCCCTGGGGACAGGGCGAGCACGACCAAGGGGCCTCATTCATTAAAATGATCCTTTGGCTTGATTTGATTCTGCATATTACATTGAGGAAACGACAGTAAAAGAAATTGAAGTCATTTCCTGGGAAGAGTTTTTTTTATTGTTTCACTTACATCAGGAGATCGACACAACCTGCAGATTTTTCTCAGCAGGATTCATTTTTCATCAGTCTCAGCTTTAGGTCAGATTTGGTCATAAAACATTGGATGACTTTAATAAACGGGGCCCTTTAGGAAACGTTTTTCTCCTTTTTTCTACTGGAATGTTCTGAATTTCTACTGTTCTGGTTAAACAGTGGTCTGGATCAGCACTGACTCATGTATTGTTTTACAGTTGCACCTAAACTGTAGTGTCAGAATAATAAACCGCTGTCTACTCTCTCTGGGCTTCCTGTCTCTCTGTGTCTGTCTCTCAACTTTAGGAGAATTTTTCAAAATAAAAGTAGCTGATTTGATCTAATTGTGATGAATGAGAGGACTGATCTCATCTTCGCATCACTCCAGCGTATGTACATGTGCTCTGCTGAGATTATTCACTTATTTCCTAATAACAAGTGGGTTTTCTCTGCAGGTTCCACTTCTTCTTACACCAACAGCGCCGTCAGAAGACAGATAGATTCTTAAGTCTTGTACTTTCATCCTGCCGTGCAGCTTAACCTTTTCAGACACCTTTGGTAATATTCATGTTCTCTTTTCTTTTTCCTCCTTCAGCTTCACTTTTTTTCTGTTTTCCTCTGTCTTTTGTGAGCAGAATTGAAATCGCACGGCTCCTGGCTGCTGCTTTCTGAGAGGATCAGTGTGTGTAATATGAAATAATCTTTGGTTTAACACAGAATCTCCTTCAGGTACTTTGACAGTTTAGATGTGTTTACAGACTTTGAATGTGACTGGTGTTTGGTGTCTGTGAGTCTTTCCGTCCAATCATCTGTCTGACTAATGGAATCAGACATTTCTTTGACATCAGGGGCCACTGGTGGTGAGAAAGGCTCTGGATCTCCACGGCCAATTACGAGCAGACAGCAGAATTATCACGGTTAGTTTCCCGTGGATGGTGAGAGCTGACGGCGAGCCAAAGGAAACGCACAGGAGAAATTAGTCTGTCAAGACTCTGCTGCAGCTTCATCCGACCCACCTGCAGCTCTGCCCGGACACATGCAGCCTCCGCTGTCTCCCAGTGTTAAAGCTGAGCCTCATTTCGATGTCAAGATGGAGCACATGCTTATCCCCTTTAGCATCTCATCACTGCTCCTGAAAATAGAGAGGAGGAGGTGCACGTTTTTACCCAAACTGACAGCCATCAGCTCGGGATCTGCCAACAGATTCTCTTGGAAAACACATTTAATTGCTGCTGGTGAAAAGCTAAAGGTTTTCTCTCACAATTTGTGGCTCCGAGTTCCTGCAGGCTACAGTGCTTTTAAAGCTCATTTACTCCAGAATTGGTTCTTCACAGTGTCACTCACGCTGCGTGGGTGTTGGTATTTTAGTTTCACTCAGTGTCTTCATGGCTCCTTTCAAAGCCAAACGATGTCACAACGTACCTTAAACACGTGATTTCAAAATGCAAATGATTCGGCACATTTCAGCCAGAACTACAGTAAAATTCATTAAGTTGATATTAAATGTATTTATTTGACAGTTTGTAATTTATGTTTAATGAAAACAGCCTTAATTTAATTCACACAGGTGAAAAATTTTGAGATGCAAATATCAAACTTTTCTGCTAAACTGATTTAATTTCTCACATCTGCCAAACGTATTTATTATTCATGCATGAATTCCGCTTCACCCTTTTATTTTTGTTCTCAGTGCACATTTAGCTGGATGACTCATTTCATATCAGTGATTAGAGGAGAGATTATTTTACACTTTGTGAAATGATGAGATACTATAATTTAGTAAGATCTTAGAGGCACATGTTTAAGCAGCTTGAGTCTGCAGGAAAAGATTTTTTGCACATTTCTAAAAACATTTATTTACTAGTATAAGACTTTTTAAAGGGAAAGTATATTCAAGAAGTCCATGAAAAGTTCCTGTAATTATTGATCCAAGCAGATTCCATTAGTGCACACACAGACAAATTCAAGAGAGATTTCTTGTTTGTTCATTCAGATTCTGTGTATGCATGTTGCATCTTTCCATTTTTTTTGTTAGAAAATATCTCACCCAGTAACTTGTGATCACATGGACGACAGACAGAACAAAGTGTTTTACCATTATAGCCCTGAACGAAGAGCAATTTGACAAAAAGCCAAGTTAACTTTGGTTTCACTCACAAGCTTTTTTCCAGCAACTCCAGCAGCTGATGAGGACGGTGAGATATCTGAAAGCTCCAGAACTAAGCTGGTGAGTAGCATCAAGATATTACCGCAGCTGTTAACAATTACAAATGTAACATGTTCTCTGCTTGCTGTAAATGCTTCTATTAAACATCTGTGTTGTGTCGTGTGTTAAGGTTTGGTCCACGACAAGTTTTTTCAAGTGCTGCTTAAATGTCAAACACTGCTGGTGAAACAACAAGAGGATGCGTGTTGCTCTATGTACAGGTTTCTTTTTTTCAACATCCAGAGTCACCTGAATGCAGCACAGCAGCTGCGTCATCACACCAGAGGTGAGGTTATGCTTTCTTCATCCGCACTAAATGAGTTAATAAAAGGACTGTACGCAGAAATACATACCCCCTCAGAAATGAATCTTGTTGATCAAGCCGCAGATAAAAAAAACTCAAATGTGAAATTCAGACATCAAAACATGACATTCAGTGTGTGGAATCTGTCGTGTTACAGTCTCTCACATCACAACGCTGAACAAGACAAGCAGTCAATGCGATGTTGTCCCACTTTTATCACATCCAAACTGGGACAGTCTTTTATGTATGAGCGAAATCCAGTTTATGTAAGGGGACCACCTCAATGGCAAAAACTGCCTCTATTGTTCCAAATTCCCTCCATTTATTCACCTTGAAGCAGTTACACAACCTTTTCTGTGCAGCCCTGTGCCACTGATAAAAGAAAACGGCTCTTGAAAAATAAAAAGTGGAAAATGTATTGATGTTGTCAAATACAACTAAAACGCACTAGAAGTTTATCAGAACTAATATTGTAATAATGTAGAGTTAAAAACGCCTGTGCTGCTTTTTATAGAGCTGCTTTGATTTAAATCTCCTAACACGCTCATTTAGTTAGTAACAGCAGCTGTAAGGCCTTGATTGACATGTTTCCTTGATATAAGTAAAAGGACTTTGGCTACGTTATCCAGTCCTTCCCCTTACTGCTGCAGACACCGGTGGGATATTAAAGCCAACGCTGCTTCTATAACAACCATTACATTTCTCACAGAAGATCTGCTGGACGTTAGGAACAGAAACTGGAAGATTTGATTGTGAGAAATGTTGTTCCCCATAGACTCCACCTCATTAAATTCAAAGCTGAGATGCTGAGATGCTGCAGCAGCATCCAACAACTCAGGTTCCACATGAATACTTTAAGTTTTAAGTTATTAGCAGATGAGCTAATGGAAACAGCCTGTTGTGTGTGGCTAATACTAGCTCACATCATTTGATATATAAGCATTAGCCATCCTGTTACTCCCTGCTAAAATAATAATGAACTAACTAGGTGAAGGAGAATAAGAATTAAAAGAAATAAGAATTCAGCCTTTCTCCTGAGCAAAAATGGGTATGAAGAGCTAATATGAGGTGGTCTCAGGAACCACTGTGTGGATAATTAGGATAAAAGTTCCTCTTAGTTTTTCCCTGTTCAAATGTAACGAAAGGACAGTAACAAAAAGAGATGTTGTCCTACAGAGCTGCAGCCACTTGGCATCAAACTGTTTAGCATTTAAAATAACTTAGAACCAGACATATTGTCCAGAATCAAACCTGGTCGTTTCACTTACCAGCCAGCATGTAAACGTACGTATGTAATATCAGAACACATTGAAAGCCCAGTATGGACAGGAAGACTGATTATGGCAGATAAAACTGGCGTTTCAGAGTTTAAATAGAGCTCTGACTGTTTCTTTAAGACAGATTTGAACATGTACACCATCAAATAATTTCCATTAAATTAGCAGTTCAATGACTTGAATTAATTAGTTTTGAGGCATCCACATTTTTTGGGTTTTTCATACTTTGTGTTGTTTGATATTATGAATCCCACAAAAAACATTTTAAAAAGTTTTCTAGTTTGACACAAGCAGAATTAACAAGGTAGAATTTTTAAATGAACATGGAATTAGTGAGCTGAAGATTAAGTCCAATGACAAAATGAATGTTCTGCTATGGGTAGGAGAATTTTTGATCTGTCTCAATATTGTGCCACTGCCTCCTTCATTAATATACATTACATTAAACATTAAATCAGAGCGATAGATCCTCTAACATCAATGGAAACATTTCTGAGAAAAGACAGTCCAGTCTCTCTTGGATCTAGAGTTCTTTGATGGATCACCACTGCGTCCACAAATCAAAACTGTCACAGAAGACGCGACGTACAGTACAGCACTGTACATTTCTAATTAAACCCTGGGGGCAGTTGGGTTATGCAGACTGAAGAACATAAAGAAATGGCAGAAGTAAATGTAAAATATAAAGTGATAGATGATCTAACACTGAAATTAAAATCTGTATTGTTTTCACTGATTCTAACGCTGGTTGTAATTACGGTGATTTCGTTGATCTCTTCTTAACGAGTGCACATCTCACTGCAGATACTGTTCACTAATGACCAGAATAAATCCTCAGTGCTAGCCTGGAATCAAGAGCGTATGTCTGCATAGCAGAGAGAAAAGTGTTGGTGTGATGGTTCACCTTTTAGCACATGTGACAAAGCAGGTTTCATGTGTGATTGCACATTGTCGTGACCCTTGTTTGTGTGTATGCGTACGAGCTGTACTGTATTTCTCCATACAGTGTCTTCATGTCCCCTGGCATCTGTTTCACACATGTAAAGATATTTGCCTGATTTCAGGGGATTACATCACGAGGAGGTGGTAGCAGAGCAGACTGAGGGGGATACCGAGGATCTAAAGGCAAGGGTTTGAAATCTCACCCCGCTGAGTCATAATCATCACCACATCACAGACACGCTCCACTGGGCCTTGCCAGCATACAGTAAGTAAATTTCAACTGGATTTCTTTGTTGTTGAAATGTTCTGTACAAGTTACACAACTTGTGATGACAAACAACAATTTGTTCATCTGCTCAGCTCAACCGGTCGAGGCAGATGGACGCCCACCCTGAGCCTGGTTCTGCTGGAGGTGTCTTCCGTTAAAGGGAGTTTTTCCTCTCCACTGTCGCCTGGTGCTGCTCAAGTGGGACTTGACCCTACCCCTAACCCTTAAACACTGTAAAGTGTCTTGAGATGATTTTTGTTTTGTTTGTGCTTATGTGCAGCCTCTTCAGTGTTTGTCAGGAAGAATCACCTCTGTCGGCTGCTCTTTGCCAGTAAATAGTTCTAATCCTAAACCTTCTCAATGTGTTTTGCACTCGTGGATCCTCATTTTGTTTATTCTCATGCACATGAGTAACATGCTAAACCTCCCTGCACAGAAAATGGAGTGATGCACCAATGAAATCAGACGAGAGCTCGGCTGGCTGCAGGTTTCAATAACCTGGTAAATTACAGCTTGCTAATTACGTAATGATTCCACAGAAACAGTTCTGCAATTTAAATGAGATTGAAACAAAGTAGTGTGAATGAAGTCTGAAATAATCGCCTGGTAAACTGTAATGTTGTAAATGTTGCCAGCTTTTAAATAAACATGTTGGAATCAACTAAATCAACCTCATGTACAACATTTCTTATAAGAAACACTGCGTCATTATGAGATCACGGTTCTTTTACTTTTGCATTCCTCTCTGTTGGCTGCTTTTAATTTCGTGCATCTGCAAAATGAATTTTCGTCCACTGCTGTGCCAGCAGATGAAAACATGAGCTTTCCTAAAATATACGTATTCGATCTTTGTCTGTGTGTAGATAAAAATGCTTGTGGTGTATGGGATTAGGTAATGTCTAACACAGCAGCGTGACCTCCCAGTGCTGTAGTATCATTATTGTTTTTATCTCCTGCAGAGGAGGTGGGCGTGCTGTGACCCCACCGCCACCCCTCACGCTTGTATTATAGGTGAGTGGTATTTACAGCTGACAGACTGTATCCACTATGCAATCTGTTCTAATGCAGTGAGGGGGATGGTGAGGAATTGGCTGTAAACATACTTAGGCATGCTAGATACAGTGTTTCTGATTAATTCAATTTTCTGCTGCTCTTTTATTTGTCTTTTTTGTTGCATTTTATTCAACTTTACTAGATTAAGCTAGAAGCCCTTGCCATGTACACATACTGCAACAAACAGTATCTCTCATCTCATGTTTCAATGTTAGATAAATGGAAATCTGCAAAGTAACTTCCAGTACAAAGTTTCTCCTTTGTTTAAAATCAACGAGGAACCTGATAAATTATTGCTTTGTGTCATTCTCTCTGTGTTTTTTATGATGCTTCAACTGAAAAAACGCTGTGTGCACATTTTTCTGCCAGTGAAAATTCATCAGTCTTCCCTCACCCACGCTGCCCCCGTCATATCACAAGTCAATGGCAATTAAGGTGATAACAATCTCAAACTGGTTATATCCCTGGAGGAATCATTCTCCCCATCGACTCTTTGTTGTCCTCATAGATCCTCTTCACCATCCCCATGTCCCTGCAGGAGTAACTCTATAATTCATAACCTCGGCTGGTACCTGTCAGGTTGTTTTAGAGGCAGAGGAGTGGAAGTTGCCCTTAAGGCTCGAGTTAATCCCTTCCTGCAGTATTTGTGAGAGAATGGTAAATTGACCCTGTTTTAGTGACTTACAGTAGTAACCTGGGAGAATACTGAAGTCTGATTGGTTTGTAAGGTGTCACATGTGCAGTATTTATGTTCAGGTGTGTAACCGTCTGGCCGACGTAACATTTGGGAGTGTGTATGATTAGAGTCTGTGAACGTCACTTGGCTCCGTTTGTCTTCCTGTGTGATTCGCTACAGACAACAGCCGCTTTCTTGTCCACATTCTGTCTGCGGTTCATGCATCCAAACATCTAAACTGTCTTATATTCACACATTTGTATAATCAGAGTCAGTTCATAGGTTGGTAAGTTGAAAATCTAGTGAAGCGATTTCTGGATTAGCTCAGATAAACTGCTCTGCGATTTATTTGACCTCTGAATGACCCTTTTAAAATGATCACTGTTCATTTCAGCCTTAATCAAAGGGTCATGTGTCTCCCTTTGGGCCTTCAGAGGATGTTGCAGACTTCAGGTTAGGAACCTCCGTTTATGGTTTCCTGGTTTCACGGAGAGCCTGCTCCTCCTCCCCCTCTGCCTCTGCATTATCATCCTCCTTTCTCTCTCTCTCTCTCTCTCTCTCTCTGCCACCCCTCCTGCAGCTGAAGGAGGAAGTGATAATGTCAGGAATGATTAGGACAGCGGGGGATCGTTAGAGTGACTCTCCTGTCCGTGTTGTTGAAGATAGCAGAGGTCTCAGGAGAGCCAACAGCCCAGACACCTAACCTCTCCTCTGCTTCTCCTTTTAACCTCTGCGTGGTCTCTCCACCCGTGAAAACCTGTGCACCGCTCCCACAGACCAATGTTTGTTTGTGCATTTGTCTCATTACTGTCATTCTATCAGCTGCACACTGTGGAAGAAAACAACACAGCCTGTTATTTTACTTAGTTGAGCGATGAGAGTGAAAGATTAGCGGCTTAGCCACTAGGCTAAACTATTTCCATAGTACATTATAAAATACATTAACATAACTTAATTATAATTTCAAATGAATGAGATGAAATGTTTTAATTAGAAAAAAAATCTGTGTAATAATCTAATGCAGAGCCCACAAAATAAACTGAGACTAACTCATATGTGTCTAAGTCGTGGTGATAATAGTTAGGATTGTGTTTTCCTTTCTTTATCAAAGTCAGCACATTTAATCTACATTTCCTGACTTGTTCCACTTCACTTCAGGTCTTCTCTTGACACGTGCTGATGTACATTCTGAAAAGGGAGCAGAACCATCAACAGCAGCTGATTATTATGAACTAATTCATAAGACAAACTTGATTCTTAAACATAAAACATAAAGGTTTGATCCATGTAAAAGACTCCTTATTTAACTTAAATGATGTAATACGACACATACATTAGCTTTAAACCCATTTACTTCTTAAACACTTTATTTAGGCGTTGATACCTAATACCTACCGCACTAATATGTCATTTATTAAACTCATTCAATAACCCATAAAGACCTATCAAAAACTAAAAACCAAAATTTTCCAGACCCTCATTTCTGTACTTTGATGAAACCCAATGACTTTTCAGCATCAGTCACTTATGTGGTAAATAACATTTATATTTTTTTATGATTTTCTGATTTCTTTAAACAAGCAGATATTTAAACTGGTTTTCTCAGGGTATTTTATGTCTTCACATATCCAGTGCGACACTTGTCACGTTTTGTAGTAAACAGTGTCATCTTTAATGAGGACAGCTCAAAAAACAATAAGAGAAAATGTAGAAAAAACACGCTGCTCACTCAATTTTAAATACATCAAATAAACACAGATTTTTTTTATTTCTTAGAAAAGTGAAAACTGGAAATAATGAGCCAAAATGATAGTACAAGATGAGTACATATTAATACTGTATTCATCCGCACTATTTCAGAAGAAGTGTTTAAAGGCGAAAGAGTGAAAGCAGTGAAAGAGACAAAGGAGCAGGGAGGGTTTGTGTCACGTGTGTGTTTTAGGATGGGGCTGCAGCTCCTCAGTTACATAAACCCTGTTCTGCTCAGGAATTATACGAATAACAATGGTTAGTAAACTCCGTTTTCTGACCCCCCCACTGATGACTAACTGTTAGGACATCTGGCCGCAGCGCTCTGGTCGGTTAATTAGGCGCTAATGAGTGGTCACATCATTGGGCACTCTTTAAAGACTCATTATTAATTATGTCAACTACAGTAAATACAGACTATAAAGTCATGTTTTCTTTACCACGTAGTTGTACTTCTTGCTCTCTGTCTCCCTCTTTTTGTACCTTTCTGTAGGTAGTTTCCGAGTTTCTGTTTCTTCTGTGCTCTTACTGCTGTTTTTCTTCTTCTTTCTTTTCACTCACTCCAGTCAGTCGAGGCAGATGGCCGCCCGCTCTGAGCCTTGTTCTGCTACAGGTTTCTTATTTTAAAAAATGGTACAGATGTCTTCACCAGGATGTGTGTAATAATCCAGAAAGAAAATCATTATAAGATACAAACGATTGTTATTATCTGCTTAAAGAATATTACATCTATATGACTATAAAGAACTTAGATTCCAAGTTATACTGCGAGTATCTGCTGCAAAAGTGAAACAAGGATTAAGCATATAAACACAATACAACTACAAGCAAACTAAAGTTTGTAAGTCCACTTATCTAATGTGCAGTTATTCAAAGCCAGGGTTCATTTAAAAAAATGTGTTTAGACGTGTGTCACACAGAGGTTATACATTCAGTGGTGCTGGTCAGACAAACTCCACAGTCACATCTCAGTGCCACAGGGTAGGTGTACATGGGGTCAACGTTCGGCTGGCAGTTGGGCAGTTTCACTGTCACCATACGGGTCTCGTTGTAGGTGCAAACCTGCTGGAAGGACTCAATGTATGGTGGGTCCACAACAGGCTTCTGGAAACAGAGAACATATTGATCAGTCACAGCACTAAGAAGGTGCCTGGTTTGAATCCAGACTGACTGAGTCTGAGATAATTTAAACAGTTTGATGTTATCGCTGTTGTTTGCAGTTTAATGGCTAATGACGTTAAAATGCCTATAGTTAGCTTAGCATAACATGAAGAAAATCAGCAGACCAGCACCTCTAAAGCTCTAATACACTAATTGACATGTTAAATCTGCATTTAACAAATCTAGCTTTCAAAGCACAGCAGGTTAGATTAAGTTAGTTGGCTGCTGGCTTTAAAGCTGCACTTTTAATGGGCTGATATGAGAGTGGTAACAGTCTTCTCATCTGACTTTCTGCAAGACAGGAAATATAAGTAATTACCAAAATGTCCAAACATGTTTAACGCACCACCTTCACCTTAAACATTTGTACATTTTTGCAGTGAAGAATATGAACAGTACACAGAACCAGTGACTTGCTATAAAGCAACATACACATAAGATTATTTCTGTTGTCACAGGAGAAATCCATTTTTAACTCATCTTTTTGTTCAGCTTATTTTCTTAGTGACTGATTTGCCAGTAAACCTCTGTTCTTCTACTTTGACTGGAGATTTGTGGCAAAGCCTTTACTGTTTGTAGTGTTGGTGTTTCTGGATTGAATCTTATTCTGTGCTCGTCCTGTAATTAAACGTTTCTCTGGATGTGAATTATGAAGGCAGGGAGTCACAATTAGAAACTGTCCTGTGAACCTAACTCCTCTAACCGTCCGTCCTCCTGACTGTCCCTGAAACAAGACATTGACTCCCTCTGCTCTGTGCTCCTTCCCTGTGGGGTAGAGCAGACAAAAAGATGAGTCTCCTCCCTGAGGGGATCCAAAGAAAATCATAAAACCAGGCTCAACCACGCTCCACCAGCTACACTGCAATAATAAAGCAGAGAGAATCATAAGCTTCCTAATGGGTCTTGTCACTGAATACAATCTCCCAGATGAAACTTGAGATTTTGCAGCATTTTTTTGTAATCAGTCTCCGGCAACTTATGAAATCCAATTGTGTCTTTTTTGCACTTGAGGCATTATTAAGGAAATCGCTGCTGTCACTTCAATCTCTTGATTCCACGCTGCTTCCCATTCCTGCAGAACATTAACTCAATTTCACTGCAAGCTCTCTGTCCTCCTCTACTGTTGGCAAGATTTACACTTCACACAGCTTCTCATTATTATGATTAGATCTCAGTAGGGTAATACAAACACACTATATAGTTATTCCTATATTTCCTCATACATATCTCCTTCCATCTGTTCACATATGTGTCTGTCTATCTGCTGTATCCGTCGAGCAGCTGAATCCCTGTCTGCACTCACAGATGACCTTGCACTGACCTCGCTGTGGATGGAGAAAAGCAAAAAAAAAGCAAACTTTCTCCACGGGGATCCCATCTCTCCATCCACACTGTTTGTCTCACTTCCAATCTGCCTGTCTCTGTATTTGGCCATCTGACCATCTGTGTCTGCATCGAATCCGTCTTCTTCTTCTCTCTTTCTTCAGATGTAAGTTGATGCAAGCAACAGGTTAATCTTCTTTTGTGTAAAGTTGTCAGCTTTGCTCACGGCACCTCTTAATTTAATCACATTTACCCTCCTCTCTACTCTCTGTGGGTACAGTACAGAAGCTGCTCACCTCCCAGGTCTCGCAGCGCCCCCAGCAGGCATCGGTGGTGATGTGCAAGCCCCCGCAGCCAGGTTTCTTGGCCTGGAAGGTGAACTCGCGGACTGCACATCCAATGAAGCGCCGCAGGTTGGTGGCTGAGGCATGGTAGCGTGCGTGTGGTGGAAAGAAGATCCAGAGCAGAAGCCAGCAGAAGACCAGCCTGAGCCCCCTGAGGGTGAGAAGATGAGTTTCATTTAAAGGAACATATTCAGGTATAAAGAACATACAGAGAGCTCAGCAGAGCCTGAACCCAAAACCAGCTCGAGGTCGATGTTCTTGTCTGTATAATATTTCATTTTTCATAACCGCTCGAGTGAGATTTTCTAAGTGAAAGGTCAGTTATGTCACTGTCCTTATGTTATGTGTTGCTGAGTTTTTCATGGAACTGTCAGTTACATAAACTTTCACTAAAACATTTTAAAGCCTTTATATTAATGTTGTTTAATGAAGTTAACCATCATGAAAACCTGCTGTGACGGGTTTTATATCTAAACCCAATGACTGACTGATTCGAGCTGACTCGAATTTGATGCCAACAGAACTGACGTCATGCAGCAACACTTCATAATGACACCACTACGGACAAATGGTCCCAGTCTGGTGAAGATGTTTGCTGATAAGTGAGTGAAACCTTTCACTCAGGCCACTTTTCAACATTAATCTTTTCCATTCAAGCATAAAGATCAGAATGAAGCATTACGAGGACTTAATTAAATTTCAAAAATCCAGCTCAGCTTTTAATTAAATTCAACAAAAACTAAATTACTGTTGTTTTGGAAAGAATCAAATGTGGTTCTCGTCATGACACACTGTTTATTTGAAAGCGAATAAGAATTTGAATGAAAGTATTGACAGCATCATGAGCATAATTAAAGTAGTCGTGTTAGCAGCTCATACGTCTGTAGCACAATTATTCCTGTTTTATGAGCTTTATTTCTTTTAGCTGTTTTGTAGTCATTTTTTCTGCGTTACAGGATCTGTCCAGTGTTACCTGATCTACATTTTACATTACTTTAACTCCACTATATTTCAGGAGGAAACATAGTAATATAAATCAATTCAAGACGAAATATGGTGATATTAGTCTACTACTGTGCATTTGTTTGACAGCTTTAGTTACTGAGCCTGTTACTTCGCAAATGTAGAATTCTAATTCATCATTTCCACATTGGAAACTTAAATAAATCTGACCTAGACTTGGATGTCCGTTAAAATACTTTGTTTTATTTTTGGGGTACTTGTACTGTAAGTACAGTTTAGAAAAGTTTTTCTAGTACTTTAATGTGAGTAAAGAATTAAAACGTATGAACTGCATGTAAAATACAATTTTCCCAGGTCAATCTACAGTA
The DNA here is from genome assembly GCA_034779795.1 of Ctenopoma multispine. Classification (NCBI taxonomy): domain Eukaryota; kingdom Metazoa; phylum Chordata; class Actinopteri; order Anabantiformes; family Anabantidae; genus Ctenopoma; species Ctenopoma multispine. Next base: position 1,602,557 of record JAUYWH010000014.1, read on the forward strand.
AGTAAATTGAAATAGTATTTTTTTATGTACTCACCATTTTGACTTCTTTCTTTGCAGCATCATCTCTCTGGGTGTTGAACGCACAGATCAAATACGTTCACTACTGAATAAATGAGACACTTTCTTTAAAGCTGAAGCAGCTGTTCTCACAGCTGTAACATGTGGGTCTGAACCGCCTGCTAATGGATCTGACAGTACAAACAAGGGCTTTTTATCACCCTGTGTCCTGTCAATCAAGGCCTCACCTCCTCAGCCCAGTCTCTCTTCTCTTGACTCCCTAAAATCCCCTGGAGGCTCTTCTACCTGTCGCTGCCTATCTAGTTCTGCCACCAGCTTCTTCCCAGTCCATTAGCTGATTAGGAAAACCGTCTGCCCTTTTGTTCCTAGTCATCCACATGGAAGATGGGGAACAACACAGTCAAACAGCCTACCTGTGTCTACTCTCACTCATCCGAGCTCAATTAGCTGGCTCCAGAGTCTGACTCTGGTCCTGTTCTCACATGCCGACTGTAATGACTCCAACACTGCTCTTTGCCTTATTCTGCTGCTCTTTCTTTTGCTGTGCTTCTTTGTTATCTGTGACATTTCCACATGACATTTCTTCACACAAACACAAAGGGAGACATTTATTACTCCGGCCATATTTCACAGGCTGCACCGCATGGATCGCTCACTTGTGCTGGAAAGGGAGGCACGTTAGACGGGCCATCAGCCCTCACAGGAGACAATGACAGGAGGAGGAGATAGGAGACGAGGAGATGCGGAGGAGGGGAATGAATTGATTTTGGGTGAGTAAGCGCCTCATCAAGAAATTACCATCCCCAGAAAGCCTGCAGGCAGAGCGTGGAGCCGGCGGAGCAGAACTTCTCGCAAGTAGTTTGGGAAATGAATCTTTTAAACGTAAAGTTGAGGCCAAGCAATTAAAGTTAGATTAGAAAATATTGAGGATGAGTCAGGGACAGGTTCCCACTCATCTCAGACACCATGTCCTCCTCACTATCAGGAAGACTTACCCATCTGGAGGCTATTATTGAACAATGTGCATGGTGTGGAATAACAGGATGCATGTAATTGGATAACTGTGGTGATTACAATGAGGTTAATTGTAATCCAGAGAGTTTAAGCCTGGATTTCTACAATCCAGCTTTTGTGTAATTATTGGCAGATTGTTAATGAGAGATTTTACTTCATTTTTTTGTCGCACTTAAACCATTTCAATGAGGAAAATCATCTTCTCAAGGGCAGCAACCAGGAACCAGCAGCTTGCAGGGACAATGGATGGGGATTCCCCAAACCTCAGAAAATATGGAGAATGAACCTGAACAGATTGGTGACAAATTAAAGGACTAATCAACAACACTGGAAGTTTATCAAATACTGATTTAAATTTAAATTAATATATTTCCCTCAGTGACACTTGGGATTGGTTCCGGCCCCTTTAATAAAAAAAAATATCCCTCAACAGGACAAGCTGTTAAGATAAGAAATGAATAGAAATTAGCATAATTAACATTGAAATGAAAACACAGAAGCTATAAAAGATACTGATTATCTGTTAGATAAATTTAGCTAATTTAAAGGTTGTGAATATCCAAATCGAGGTGCAAATTATGATTTACATATACTGTACACGTGTTTTGTAATATAAGGTAACACTTATAAGGTAACTACTGATCCCCAAGGGAGGAATTCACTTGTTAGAGTAGTTTAGTGAGGAAACAATAAATACACTAATGTGAGTTATGAGTAACTATAGGTAACCAAGGCAAACAGGGATATTAAATATTTCTTCTTGACAGGTTGTACCTTATCAGGGCTCTTAGTTTGAAGTAACTCATAATTTACAGAACCCGAATTGTAATTGCTTGTGTCTCCTTGTAAGTCGCTTTGTATAAAAGCGTCTGCCAAACGAACTAAAGTAAAGTAAAGTAAATATATTAAAGTTAGAAACAGATTATACACTGTAATAGGTGTTTGATGTGGTTTTGTCTGTGAATGTGTCTGTTATTGTTTATGGAACACAAGAACACCCAAAGAGCTCTGTCTTGGTTTTTGGTGGAAGCAGTGACTGAATTAACAAATAAAATTTTGATACAGGTTGTTGAGGTTGTTCTTCAGATTCTCGTCTTAGAGTTTAAACATATTTTAGATGGGAGACATTCACCCAGTCAGTAATTTGTGTGTTATGTGAGGAAAATAGTGGTTATACCCGTGATAAACAGGATGTTCTGTAGCATAAAGATTATTGTCATCTCAGTTTCACTCATAAATAAAACACTTAAAACAAGAGATTGTGCTGCAGACATCACCAACACGACAGTAATATGATGTTATACTGACCTCTGGTGCTCACCTGTTGTACTCACTTCATTACTTTGTTTTCCATTACACCAAATATCTTAGATTGTTCTGTTGATCCAGAAAGACCTGAGGTGCAGAATAAAGAAATAATACAGCTATATAAAATATAATTATGTGTATTGCTGCCTGATGTGTGGTTATCACTAACCAGAAGTGCCTCTGGTTCTGCTTCTACTAATGTGATTTATTCATGTGTTGGTTTTTTAAATTCTTAACTTTTCCTTCTAACTGCTAGATGCCTTACTGACAAAGCTTGCATCGTTTTTTTAAAAGGGTCCAAAGGAAAAACATGAATCTACGGCAGCGTATTGCTGCCACCAAGAAAAAAAAAAAAGCTCAGTATCACGTTATAACATAATACATTTAGTTTTACGTTAATACGAGATATGCTTTACGTTATAACGTGATACTGTACTTTTACGTTATAACGTGATACTGTACTTTTACGTTATAACGTGATACTGTACTTTTACGTTATAACGTGATATTCTAGTTTTACGTTATAACGTGATACTGTACTTTTACGTTATAACGTGATACTGTACTTTTAGGTACTTGTCAGGCTTACTTAGTAATTACATTGCTTTTTTTTAAAGGTCAGGTAAATACGGCGATGTAATTTTATTTGTGTGGAAAGGTATGCCTAAACTAGACTAGGTGCTAACCTGTCACAGCTAGATAACCAAATGTTTGGCTGTTGGCGTATGTTCTGTCTAATAATCAATAATAACACATGCCTAAGTAAATTATTAATAAAAAAGACATAATGTAGTTATTTTTTCCATCAGGAATAAGCCATGTTTAGTGATTCTCATATGATACCGTGGATATAAACATGTTATCACCAGTGGTCGAAAACTGACTTGCCAGTAGCTAGCTGCATTAGCCTAGTTAGCTACGTTAACTACATTTGTTGACTCACCATGGTTTGACATATAATATATTAGCGTTTCGTTGATTCCAGTAAAGTAATCCAGCCTAATGGCCTTATCTTTTAATGGGAGTGCTTTTTCTCTCCACCTTATTATTTATGAAGTAGTTGCTCTCGCGTTTGAACGTTTAGCATTCGTTTCAGAGTGAAGTGAGATTAATTTAAACTTAAGGTTCAGTGCACTTGTTTGAGTTGGAGCTTTAACCCAGGTCACAGCCACAAGTGCCAAACTGTAGGAGAGGGTGTGTGTTGATCCCTGACGGGTTTCTATATTTAGTCTCCTAGTGAGTTCTTTTGCTGTGCCCCGGTATGGCTCTGGCGTCTCCGGTGACAGCCCGGCCCGTCCTGCAGCTCTGCGGGCTTCAGATCTGTCCATCTGCGCTTCAGGTTTCATCTCTAACGAACTACTACACATTGAGATTTGTTCTTCCACGTTGGAGATCATTACCAGCATCTTCATCAACACCTCACTCATTTGCTGCATGTAAGTACGAGCACCTTTTTGAATGTCCGTCTTTATCAGCAACTTTTGAAAAACGAGTTGTATCTGCAGTTAAAAACAAGAATGCATTGACTTTTGACTGAGTTGCCTGGTGATAGGTTTATGTAATCCAGCCGTAATTGATCCCAGGTACCAGTAATCATTTTGCTGTCAACCTGCAAAAACATTAAACCTGCAGGGCCACCATTGTTATCTGCTTTATTAAAAAGTCGTCTGGTCTTCCTCAAGGACTGATTATGACCCAACATAACTGATTTGAAAGGAGACCTGCAAGTGTTCCCTGCTGCTATTTTTGGGTCTGACAGCTTCATAACACCAACACTATCTGACATTCCTGCAGTCAGAGGGATTGCACTTTGTAACACTTGATAACATGCAGCACTAATGACTCTCAAATCACTGATTGCATTTATAGAGTCAACATGTTGTTTAATCGTGAGCCAGTTCATTTCTGGGTGATGGATGGGCGTTCCTTATGATTCTTATGTTTTAGCGTACATCTTTTTGGTGAAGCTCTAGATGCATGTTTGTGTAACTTCTGTGGATTTCTGTTGGAAATGAGTGGTCTTAGAGGCCTACATATTTTTATTAATTTGTCATAATTAAAAAAAAAACAAATCTGGACTAGCTGTCATTCATGTTGTCAGTAGCATCAAACGTATGTTGTTTTCTTAGTGGAGTACTTGTACTTTAAGTAAATCTTAGGCCATGTACTTATATTTCAAGGATACATTTGAAGTTGTACTTTTACTTGTAGTGCAGTACATTTTTAGGGAAGTATATGCCATTTTACTTGAGTACTGAAGTAGAAGTACCAGAGGTGGTACTTCTCATATCTCTGCATGTAGTTGTCTGGACAGCGGATGCTCTGCTTATGTGTCTTTACCTGTACAGATATTAAGAAACAGTGCTTGGACCTGAGAGGCCATTAGAACATTACTAACATGTAAATCCACACTTGTCATCTGTTAAAGCAGATGAACAACATTGACACAACCCACCTACTGTGTGTACAGTGTGTGCAATTTAATTGAACTGAGAATCATTCTGCTAAGCACACTGGATTAGAAATGCATGTCATGGTATGTAGAGGAGTGTGATCTGGTTTGATTAGAAGCATAGTGCGGATCTGCTGCACAGTGGCAGCCCACAGATTAGAGCAGCAGGGTGCTGACCAAACGGTTTAATGGTAACCATTCAGGAAAAACTGGGCAGGGAGTGTGACTAACACCTGCAATTCTTCAATGAACTTGAAGTAACAAAGGAGTGGCAGTGAGTTTTTCATGCTGTTAATTGTTTGCTTCAACAATCCAAACTATCCTCCTTTATTTTTCTATAATAATCTCAATTGTTGCTGCTATAAAAAATGTTTGCAACTTTTTTTTAGGAGAGGCCACAAGAACAAGAGTGAGAAAGGGCCACAACACATGACTCTCCATCTTCCCCCTTTATTTTGTTGGTATTCTACTCTGTATCAAAAAGAAATGGTTGCAGAACTAAAGCTGACCCAAACTAGATCTCTGTGTAGTATGAGTGTCACAATAATGTCCAGATATGATGCATGTTAAAAATGACACTACACTGAATGTTTGCCTGCCTGTACATCCTATGTCTCAAATTAACCTGTGTGTCGTTTGTTTTTTAGTGTAGTAAAAGCAGTGATTGCCCCTCCCTTGTGCTATTATCATGTGTTCCCGGGTGTGTCTGTGTGACAGGTTCAGCAGCACAGAATCTATTGATTTGTTGCTCAAGCTCACACACCGAGTACAAAGACATACTGGAATTCATTTGAAGAGAGCTAATGAGAATGTGTGTTTTTGCAGAGAGAGTCATGACATTGATCATGAGGAGAGAGAGTTTTTGTCAAACCTGAAGCTGTGAGGGAATGTGGTCGATGAGGTTTTCACAGGCGTTTCTTTACATCTAGTGCACAAAGTGGTTGTCACAGGGCTTATCCTGAAGCTTGAAGTCAATTCAGTTCAGATTTGTCCATTTTATTAGGGTTTTGATAATTATTGTTATTCGTTTTTATTCAGTCATTATCTGCAAGCAGCAAAATGTCTAATTTAACACCATGGTCAAAAGTACAAGAATAACAGGGTCAGGATGTGTTTTTATGGTGGCAGGGTATATACCAAATGAAGCACCGGTTAGTTCCTCACTGTACCTACTGTTTACTCTTGTATACCTGAAGTTGAGCATGACGTTCTTCTGGTAATGGTCCTTCTCATTGTGCCAAAGTTCGAATGCACTGTAGCTCTACAGTACTGTATGTGCCTCGTCCGCAATGATTTAAGGACGTATGTTGCTTTTAAGGTGGCTACAGTGCCTGCACATGTAACTGCCGTGCATTGTATTACATTCTGATAACACCCTTTTCATTTTACTGTGTTTCATTAATTTAGTCTTACAGCTTTTGTGTTAGATGACTTCTCTCAGTCGACAGGGAGCTGCTGTACTCTCTGGCCTCCTGCACATGTGTAGGGTTGCACATGTGTTGGAAGAAGTGGGAATTATTTTGGTCGCGTTGGAATAATTTGGAAATGAAAAAGCTGAAGCTTCAGTAACTTGTACCTGTGCGTGAACATGCATTTTTCCTGTTCTCCACTGCTGCTGTAAATATTTACTGTGTGTCTGCGCTCAAGTAAATGGATTAATACATTTTAAAAATGTCTAAGGTCTGTGACTCCTGACTTTCCCCCTCCCTGTCCATTTTCCACAACACTAGGAGATGTGATTCACTGCACTCTGCCTTGTTGCTACAATTAGAGTTGACTGGAGGGACTCATGACTTTTACTCAGGGACACTGTCAGAGACGGACTGTTACTGTCCTTCTGTGTGCTCACCCTTCATTCTCCTTCTGTCTCGTACTGTTAATCTTTTTGTTTCTCTCTGGCACCCTTTCTTCTTTCTCTCACTCTTTTATTCTTTAGGTTAATCTCTTTCTGCCACACTTTTCTGTTCTGTTGCATTTCTCCTAATTTTTTTTTCTTAATATCTTTATCATTCGGTGTTATTTATTCCTCCTGCACTGCCCCTATCTATTGTATTTGCTCTTCTCTTTCAGGTAGTACATTGTCTATTTAGAAATGTATGTCACAGTATAAGAAAAAAACATTGGAAATATAGACTCAGACAATAAAATAGCTAAACCCTGTTCATATGAAAATAGACTATCATACCAACAATTAAACAATGAGTCACAATCTTATAGAGATAAAAGTGTTACACGGTATTATTAGCTTGAATCTTGCTGTACATTTAAGTTTTTATTAGTTACAGAAAAAAAGCAATAAAAACTGTAGTCTCTCCTTGTCAATGATATTTGTATCCCCTTTTTCTCTCACCCCCAAACTCCCCACCCTGGTCACTCAGTCCAGCTGATATGAAGCCTTGGGATATCTCAAATGCCATGATATAGTAGTTTAAACCTTGTCACATACGTCTCAACCTCTGAGCGTAGGTCAGTGTGTCCACGGGCCCACGTAGACGTCCAAGGACGGTGGTTCAGTTGTTCAATTGTGCACGTTACAGTTGCTGCAGTGCCTTTGTGTAGAGGTTGGAAAAGCACAGTGGTTTTAGCTTTGGACAAACAGGCCATGACCCAGATGTATTTTCATCAGTGGGTCTCTTAAATATATATTTTCACTTGAAGTTTGACATATTTCTCTGTGCTTGTTCAGTGCTCTTCGAAGTCATGGAAGGCTGCAGCTTAAAGGCAGCACAGGAAGCATCGGGACGTTTATTAAACATGATACAATTTGATTTGTCCGTTTGAATGAGATCCCACCCCTCTGGCACTACAGACATGTTTCACACACGACCAGCTACTATTTGACCTAATCTGACATTCGGTCCGACATGTTGTGAGGCTTAGTGCTATTTCACACTGTTTTATTTTAGCCTCCATCACCTGTTCACCCTCCTCCACTGTCAGTCATGTTTGTGATCAGCAGAGAAAGACGTGCTGGTCAAATCAAAGGCACATTTCTTCTTTCATGGTGCGATTTCTTTAGGCAGGCGTGTTTGGAAAGTTGTCTAAATGTCACACATTTTTCCAGGTTCACTTATTCATGTCTCGGGGCGAGCCCTGCACCCAGCACTCTTCATCCAGCACTCATTTAAAATGACACAACAGTGTTTTATTGCTCTATAAAAGATGATGAACTCATCATTGCACTCTATTTTAGAGGTATTTACTGCTGCTTTGTTGATGTCCCGATGGACGTTCATCTCTCTGTTTCTACTAAAGTATCTCAGTATGTCATGACGTTTGTTTTTGTTTTTCCCTTTATGTATTTGTGCTGTTGGTTCTTAAAGTCTTAAAGTTTTTGGGGGGGGTTTAGGTCTGGGGTTTTATGAATAAAGAAACAGACACTTGACTACATGTGAGTTTGATAAAATGTGTGAATAGTTGTCATTGTCCTAAACAATGAGGGTACAGAAAATTAAAAGCTGCTGTGCCAGGAGAGTTTTCGTCATCTTTCCACTGATGAAAGGTCTAGAGACTGGTCTTCTCAATTCATTCTCACAATATCTAATAGTTATAACTGGATTTTTGAGAAAATTCAAGGAGAGTTGGTCCTGAAGCAGGTGATGTTCCATACACTCAACAATCTGGAAGTGTCAGTGGTTACACCATCACAACACTTTAGGGAGTGAATGTTTGGTTTAGAATGAAATTCTTTCTGTCTGTTGTTGCTTGTGTTAGTTTAAATGTTTTTCCCACGTGCGGCTCTTTTATATCTGTCCGTCTGTAGTTCAGTTATTTCTCTGTGATATAATATTTCACTATTTAAAATGGACATTATGTCCAGGCTGTATGTTGTTTGCAGTATAATATGGTTCAATATGATAATAATATGGTAATACCACTATGCTGAATTCAAAGAGCCAATAAAACCAGAATGCCATAAAAAATATGTCATATTTAGCCCTGCAGAGATGCTGTTATCTTTTTTAAGCTAAATGGAACTGCACAGATGCTGATGTTATGTTTCCTCTCTTTCTTCCACAGTGGTGTCATGCTGCTGGGCGGCTGTGGATGAAAAATTATGTCGTCAGACTTCTACTCCGGAGATGGTCTGGTGGAGAGGGGGTCCATCCCCCTGGACATCGACAACGTCCACATGCTGCTACAGGGTCAGTGTCGCTCCACTTGGAACAAAAATGACAGTGGTTTCTTGATTTTATTCTTCTGTGCTTTGTATATTTCGATGCTATCTCAGATAACATGGTGCTTTTATGGCCGACTGATTTAGGCTTATTGTTTCTGGTCTGACTAGAAGTCTGAAGTCATACGAGAGCCACAAGAAATGCTCCATGTATTGATTTCACTGTTTTATCTCAGTTTCTATGGCTCTGTTATTCAGGGGAGCAATTTGATGACCTTGTCTTAGTTCGCTGCTGGCCCTATCCTGTTTCACTTTCATCACTTTTTTTGATGACATACGTGGTTTAACCTGCTGAAACTGAAGCTCTGCTCTGAGACATGAGTCTGTTACACAAGCCACCCGGAGGGAGAGAGCAGGAGGGTGGAGTTATTAACAAATGGCTGCTCCCAGAGCGTTTTTGATCAATTGAAAGAAAGTTGTGATTATTAGTTTATCTTTACCTTTTACAGATTATCTCTAGTTTTCTAAAACTATTCATGTCAAAACAAAATGTCTGATGATGTGGTGTAATCAGTTCTTACGAAATAATTATTGCTCAAACAGCTAAATCAGTTTTGTTGAGTGACAGCAAAAGCGACTCAACAAAATGTTGGGCGTAACAGACTATTAGTAGGCTATTAGAAACTTGGCTTTTTCGTTTGAAAAAGCAATTAAAGCTTAATTTATTAAACAAATAATTATCATTTGCCACCCTCTTAATGACCAGACAAAGTTTATGATTTGCTGACAAAATTATGACAGAATATGTTGTACAAATGCAGCTTTATCCAAATGAATTGAACGTATCTGGTTAAATTTATCGTGGCAATCTCATTGTCATGGAAGGGTTTATTTATCCCTGTGACCCTGGACGGTTGTGTTGCCTGTTCATAAACAGATTAGTTCTAAATGGGATTATACATCTGGATTCTGTGTGACTCTCATCGTAAGTGTTCACTGTGTGTGTGACATTTACAGGAAAGGTTTGATTACTGCTTGATCTCCAGTGTCCTTTGGAGAAGTGGTCTCTAAGTGAGAAGTGTTTTGCTGTTAAGGGTAATTCTCTGGTACCTGAGGCAAGGTCACAGTTTAACTCTTGATGGTTTAAATGTGGACAGTATCTTTAAATCTGACTGCTCCATCTTCAATTCAACAAGCGCCAATTCACAACAGAAGTCATCTCAAGGCACTTTACAGTGTAAGGTTTAAGACCTTACACATTAAAAAAATAT
>JAUYWH010000014.1:1612836-1650692 GCA_034779795.1 Ctenopoma multispine
CAGCAGACAAAACACTAGGCAGGTTGGTAGGGCCAGCAGCTGCACATTGGGTATCATACAGCTCCGAGCTGGGGATTCCTGCAGAGAGGAAGAAGCAGAACTAAGGGAGAGAGAAGACACACAGTTAATAGCAGTATTGGTATATGAGCTCTAACTATAAGCTTTATCAAAAAGTAAGGTCTTTAGCCTAGTCTTAAAGGTAGAGAGGGTGTCTGCTTTCCGAACCATCTTCTTGCTCTCTCACCATTACCTATCTTCCATTGTCCCTATGTCTAGCCCTTCACAGAATGTCTTTCTCTGTATCTACCCACCTCAGCTTTCTTTCTTTTCCTTAGGAATCTATTCTTACAAGGTTCTCCACTGAACTATTTTTAGAGCATGACTCCCCACATTTCCTCTACACGTTTAGATCACAGTGTTTTTTATTAAAGCTCTGAAGACATTTTTTTCCAGCTATGTAATTTCCAGCTGGTACAATGTGCAGAATGGATGATGTAAGTCCAGCTCACCCATGTCAAGCCAGCTTGTTAAAATAAGTGAGAGTCTTTGCTTTTATGTACATGTGAAGAGGTAAGGTTTCAAAAGAATTTGCTGTGTATAATGGCTACGTACTGGCTCTTGAAAGGAGTAAATGTGTGACATTTGTCAATACGTGACATAATACAGAACTGTGAAAAGTCATTATCACTTAAATATATTTTGGCATATTACTAGAGAGCCAGACAGAGGATGGTATGACACACAGCAAAGGTTCCTAGCTGGACTTGAACAGGGAAAGTTGTGGGTTACGTGACATGTGCTGTAACCTTTCAGCTACCAAGGTGCTCTATTATGAAGTAAAGTAATAATAATAATAATCTTCATTATTATCTGTTTCATGTCACATCTTTTAACATAGTTACAAAAAATCTGCAAATATAAGAAGACCTAATGGGTTCATGATCCAATGGCATGATGCAAGCATGAGTGACACAAAAAAAAACATGAACAAAATACACAAACAGTAAAAATGCATTAAGTTAAGTAAAATTTGGAATTAATTATGATATTCTGTTTTAGTACAATTACCATCATTATCATGTTAGCTGTAGCGAGTTTTTGGCAAAACATTGTTCTTCACGTAAACAGGATCAAAAAGTGTGACAAAGAATTGTTAATAAAAAATAAAATGGTGGAAGCTGTTTTTGTAGACATTTTCATTGTAGCTCAGAGTTTTAAGAGAGAAATAAATAGCATAGTCAGAACAGAAAATATTATCAGGCAGGGTCCTCCAGGTGAAGGTCCTGTAAGAGTAAAAGGGAGTTCAAATTAGCTTCAGACTAACTCTGGTACAATACATCAAATGACAACATTTATGTTTAGTATTGTACATGGTACTTTACAAATAAAAATTAAATGAATGCTCTATAACATGCTTCTATTAATGTGAACATGAGTCTCAGCTCAAAACTGTGTAATTTTTAATAGATATTCAATGACAAAACACAGAGTAAAGAAATAATTGCACTGCAGATTGCACTTGCATTAGTTATTGAAAGCCAATTCTATTGCCTTTTATGCAGTGTGGTGGCCATATCATGGTTATTTTAGGGTTATATTGTATATGATGTTAAAATTGCAAATTGATGTTATAAACCCTCTTTTTACACAACAGCTACTCAGCTACTCTTTTAACCTGCCCCTCCTCCAATCTCACGCTGTTCTAATTGGCCAGCTTATGGCAGTCAGCTCCATCCTTCAGCAGAGACCTGCTGCAGAGACTTTCTGAGACAAACTAGTGCTCGCTGTGAGTATTAGTGGTGGCTATCCTGAGAGAGTGGGTGTTACGGCATACTTAGTGGGTGCAGGAGGCCAGTGGCCCAAGCCTCTTGATGTCAACTGATGCAGCTTTTTTTTTTTTTATTCAAGCAATTTGACCAGACTGCATGCAATGTTCACTTCAAGCTTTAGGCCTCTGACTATGCACCCAACTTCACATATATGTAAAATTAGAACACAAAACAGCATAATATCACCTCTTTAAGTCTACAGTACAATGTTTAACAGCCTGATGGGACTGTACGTATAGTTCGAGCGATGCTTTTTCAGTAGCAGTGCTAATGGTTTGAAGAGCAAAGTCAACAAGATATCAAGAGATCAATTTTTTCAGAATGTTTCAGATAAGAATTTGAAACTCAATTTCCAGCTTAGAAAGCACTCAGGAGGCTGCAGGTCTTGTTTGGGCAGGCCTGAAGCTTCACATTTGAAAGAGGTGGAGCTGAACTCACTCACTTCCCTGCAGACTGGAAATGTACAGTGTTAGTTGGATAGACAAGAAGTACCCTCAAACTACTTTCATATCAGTTTTTTATTCACCTCTCTTTTCCTGCAATCATGGGTCTGGATCTTAGGGCCAGTTTGCTAAACCATTTGTTTGCAGGAAAAAGAAGTTAGATTTAAACTGATGTGCATAAGAGTTTGCTGATCTGGTTACTACAGCTGCAAAATCACCATGAGTGATCCAGTTGTGGGTGAGTTTTTATTTGCCTATATGTAAGTGTTTTTATTGATGCAGAACAAGAGTAACTGTGCAATATTAACGTAAAGGCAAAATATTTAGGTGGTTAGTTGCAGAACAACTATACACAAACACTGATTTTGGGTTGTCGTGGGCTTTAAATACTGGTTAAAAATAAGGTCTACTCAGAATCTTGACCAATATTCTTTTATTACTGTATTTTATCAGGAAGTAATTTAAAAATCAAACTTAGGCTTCACTCCCTATTGGGCTATGGAAGGTAGAGCCTGATAGGAAGATAGAAAACACTTTTCCTTCCAAGTAATGTGTGATTCGGATACATGAGTTAAATGAAAATTATTGTTCATATGTTCTAGTTTGCACAGACTGTATTATATAGCTATTAAGAGAGTTAAAGCAATATGCACTTTGCAGAAAATATGATTATTCCCTTCAGCACATACAATTTTAGCAAGCCATTAGTTTGAAAGGTTATCAAGCGTGGGAATATGCTAACAGCATAAACTACATCTATAGTGCCTACAGCTTTACGTATAGAGGCTAGTATGTGCAGTGAATTATGTGTTAGCGAATGGTGTTTTGGGAAGTTGTATGTTGTACAGATTGTAAAGCCACTTGAGGCAACTTTAGTATTTTGGATGATTGAAATACCTTTGATTTGATATTTTATGTATGTTAAGTAACAAGTGTGTAGCCTACTACACAAATGATGTGATTAGTTGTGCATTTTAGCTTTACACTTTCAGTATTATCTGGTGAAGTGATGCAACATCAATTCTCAGTTGAAAACCACACATAAAACAACAACTTTAATTCTTTAAGTTGAATTCTGTGGCCACACTAGGGACACACAGCGGACGGTGCTATACACCTTAACTAATAAAAAAACATTAAAAAAGCTGAACTGTTACTGCCAGCTGTGATCCTGAAATGTCCTGTCTTGTCCTGGGTAGTTTTCTTTTAGAATGTCTTTTGATTTTGAAGCCAACTACCTTAAAGATGACTCCCGATCATAGTATAATGTGTAACCTATCTAAAACATACCGCGCTATGGTTTTGTCTTTGGGAAAAGTAAACCAAGTAAGTGTTTATTCACAGCCAGGAGAAATGCTTTCTGAGAGACTTTCTGAGACAAACTAGTGCTAGCTTTGAGTGAAGCAGTGGTGGCTAACTGAAGATGGTGGGTGGAACGGCAAACCCACCCTCGGTCTTTAATGTATTCAGACTAGTGATCATAAAAACGTTGGAGTACTGATTTCTTGACTGTCATTTAACTGTTTTCAGTCTCCTTTGTGATTACATACGTTTAGATATTGTTTTGTAATTACTGCTTTATGGTACAGATTTTTGTACTTCTCATGTGCCAAGATACATTTTTACTGGTTAGCGTTTGTATAATACAACCACCAGCAACCGAAAAAATGCATAATTTAAAAATATGTAACCAGGGGTTACCCTCCTATGTTTAGTTATACTGTATATTGAAATTGATAACTTGTAAGGTGTAGGTGCTTTTAGAAAAAAATGAACTGTTATGAATGTTATTGAGATAACGTGGTTTAATTTCAGGGCTACACTGGTACTGAAATGGCAGCGACCAGATGGTTCTGTTTAAAATACTTCTTCTGGCGACCTTTTAATTGTGTCACAGCTCTCCAGTGTCTTCAACCTCTTGACCAGGAACTTTAAAAAAAACTTTAGGTTTCTCATTATATTTTTGTTGGTTTAATGATTAGTGATCAGCATGGCTTTTAAGCTGAGAAAAACATTCACCCGGTTGCTAGAGAAAACTGAGTCCCTTTCCCTTCTCCCTTATATTAGTTTGGTGTTAACAGAGTAATTATAATAAGATGTCTGAGTCATCATAGAGGCTTCAAGATTAGCCTGCAAGTGAACTGAAGTGACTTGCTGTTAAACACATTAAAGCAGAAAATAGTCTTGGAGCTGATGTATCTCAGAGGACTGTACAATTTGAAACTGAGTTGGAGGCTCAGCACAGAGGAGGGAAGAAGGACCACTGGTGTGTAGCTACTGCTGTTAATGCAGTAAACTGGAAAATGTCATATTCATTTAAGTTTTAAAAAAGAAAGTGTGTTGGAGGATAGGTTATAGAGATACAGAATGCCATGGTATGTAAGTTAAAGCCCTGACTAAGATTGTCATTGAGTGGTTGACTTCTGGATGACGATGGAGAACGAGGACTGGATTATATGTGAGACTCTTCATACTGTCACTGACCTGAATGACTTCATTGAGGTTTACAGTGGTGAGTGGTGCCAGTTTACTGACCAGGTTCTTACACTGGTCTTTCCCTTCAGGGAAATCAGACAATCACATCCTTATTGAAAATGATTGAAACTCTCACTGTTTGTGCTTGGTCTTTGTCAGTTTTTACATTCATGCAACTACATACGGTAAATCAGCACTTAACAGCTTTCAAGACACCAGTACAGCACAACGTTAGTCTGAGTTTGTCTATGTGTTTTAGGAGCACTTTTGAATACATTGTCACTATGTTAGTAGAAATACATGTATACCAAGATATGTACTTGGAGAGAGATTGAAGTCAGTACCTGTGCTGCTCATACTGCATTCCCAGTTAAATTTCTGATTTACTGCATGGCCTTTAAACATGTTTTGCAAGTGCATATATGCCAGAAATGTATTGTCACATATATTTGAAGTATATGAAGTAAAATCCACATGCAGCCTTTTTCCAAAAGAAGGGGATAGTTTTGTTCACCCATGGTGCTCACAATTACAGTAACTGGTCTCTTGATAATAAATACTTAATGTTTAGCATCATGAATGTTTGTAATTTTATTGTGGACGTATCACATAAATTAAAATTGACATGCTGTGTTTCCTCTTCTTCAACAGTGGAACAAGAACAGATTCAGAAGCGGACCTTCACCAACTGGGTCAATGCTCAGCTGGCAAAGGTGAGCCATGGTCTGTCCTAAGAGGACAGTGTGCATGATTGAGGTTTGTCAGTGTTTGTTGTGCTGTAATGTGTTGATTGTTCAGAATACATCAGTATACTGAGAACAAATATACTATTAGATATTATTTCCTGTCTCAAATATTTATACAGTGTTTGCAAATTTACAGAGTTTAATAATCATTATCATACATTAATGTTACATTAAAGTTAGCTTGGGCACGTAAATAAAGGATTTAAATGCAGTTTCTTGTGTCTACATATTCTAAGCTACTGCTGAAATTACTTAAGTTCCCCTCAGGGAGAAAGTAAATAAATGTTATCCAGTCATAGTTTAATGATTTATACACAGTAATTTCCATCCCCCAACCTGATTTTTACGCATAAAACTGCAGGTGAGCAGGAGCATGTGAGGGCATGATACGATCAACATCTGCACTCACGTGTGCGCCCATATTCCTTTAAAACATAATATGAGTCTGTAATAAGCTGATTAGATTAGATGTGATTAGAATATGAGACAGACTTTAATTGTAGTCGCTTCTAGTTCATTAGTTAATAATAATATTGATACTGTTCATGATACAGATAAAAAAGACTTGTAGTTTAAAACAGTATATCATAAAATAGATGTGAATAGTAGTAAAATAGTTTATAATTGAAAAATTTAAATTCAAAATGTATCTGTGTATATAGAAAACTTGATAGGGACTTCAGGCCATTGATATTCTCAATTGTAAAGAGCTACAGCTACATTATTTATTTATTAAAATATGTCCATTGTCATGATGGCAAACTGCATCAGCAATAATCATCTCAGTTTTATCTTATTAGCATTTTTTGTGATCAATCTAATTATGTAAGTTTAATTAAGATTGATTTATAATAATTCTAAAATAAACAGATTTTTCTAATCAATGGACTTGATGAAAAATGAAAAATTAAGTTTTTTGTTCCTCATTGTATATGGTGAAAAATCATGAAGACAAATTTGATATCTCTGACATATGTAAGATCCTTGTTAAGGACGCCCTCCAACAACGACGCATTCCTAGTTATCAATTTTTCAGGCATTTAATAATCAACTGACCTTGTTAAATTCTTATGAAAGATCTCATGGAGCTTACAAAACCAAAAAAAATGTATGAGATTTGTAATGCTTCATGAACGAGATCGAGCCCCATAAAATACAAGCATATCTTATTATTTATTAACATTTGGAAAAAGACAGCGTTGTTGCAAAAGGTCAGTGCCCTGTTTTCTCGTGTACCGGGTCAGCTGTGCGTGACAGTGGAGAGCAGTGGGGTGGGTGCAGGTGGTGGTGGGGGAGAATTGTGTACATAATTAGAGCATTACAGAGCAAGGTTCACAGCACACAGACAGACAGGAACAGACGGCCACCGTGCTCTGCTTCCACCACTTCATTCTCCACTTATTACTTGAGGAAACGTGGTTGTTTCTTTATGTTACTGATACAGACATGGTAGAACCCTGAATATTTTGTGATTCTCTATCTGCTTGCAGGTTTTGCGAAACAGTATTAGCTTACTTAGCATTTTATTTGTGTAGCATTTATAAACATAACCTCAACCTACCTGCAAAGATGTTTGTTGTGGAAAATTTATAAAGTGCTGAAAATTTTCAAATGCTTAGATACAAAGTGATATGTAGCGTCAGTAACTGGTAAAACGTGGTTAAGATCCTCCAGGTTTAATTCAAATTGAGGGGCCCCATTCTGCATGTGCCTGAGCCATGAAGGCTCTGGGCTCAGTGTGTGACTTCATTGAGCACAAGGCCTAAATAAACTGAATGCTGAAAATAGCTGTTAATCCTTTGGTGACTGTTCACATCAGGACTCACATCGCAAAAGTACCATGTGTCACATGAGACTAGATTTATCTCTGTAATACTCCTCAAAACAACTGGCACATACTTTATGACACTGATCAGTTTCAGTGTGAGGTAACGTTCAGACTCTAATAAATAAAATATTCCAAGAAAGTGATATGTGTTATATCACCTCCATTAGAATACATGTCCTCATAAACACGAACATTGAAGAATCATTCCCATCTTCAAAATGTCAACTTCTCAGGAACTAAATAGCAGCCTTGTTTTTAGCCTTATCATCAAATGGTTTATTAGTTTTGATTGGATGCACAGGATTGCAGCCCTTAGAGATTTCTGTCAACAGCTATGTTATGTTACAGAAAAAAAGTTAACAACACTACTTAATTATTGTTGGTCCATATTCTGTGTATGATGAGAAGGTCTTTCTTAACTTGGTGCTGTATAATAAACATAAACAAAAGAAAAGAAAATGTCTGTGTATGTTGTGACAGCGGAGGCCACCGTGTATGGTCGTGGATCTGTTCAACGACTTTCGGGATGGCTCCAAACTGCTGGACCTACTGGAGGTGATGAGTGGCCAGCGGATTGTAAGTCGTCTTCCTGCGCGGTGGTTAACGTTAACATTAACGGTACTGCACCAACTGACTAAACCTTGGTTCTGTTTTGTAGAGTCGGGAGAGAGGCAGAGGAATGTTTCAGCACAGGAGCAACATTGAGAAAGCCCTCGCCTTTCTAAAGAAAAAATCAGTAAATTACACATCTGTCAGCCAATCATACTACGTCTGAATAGAAACTTTGAAAACGTTATGAAGTTATTTTCCTGTTCTTTCCTAGATCAAACTAGTCAACATAAACATTCCGGACATCATCGATGGCAAACCGTCCATCATACTAGGCCTCATATGGACAATCATTCTACAGTACCATGTAAGTTTCATATGTTTGGTGTTTGTAGATTTATTTTTCTTCTCTTTTTTGGCGAGTTAGTTATATATTGCTTATTCCTCTGCTTGTTATTTCTTTCTTTCTTTATTTTTCTGCTCTTCTTTTCAAGTCATGTAATTATCACAGCTGTTTATTATGTCTGAAAAGTCTCTTTTTCAGAAATTTAGAATAGCTGTTGAGTACTTTCCTCCGGTCTCAGGTGTTACTTAATACGGCAAATGAAAGCATGAAAAATATTGTTTGTATTTTATCGTGTTGTATGTCTTTTTTTTTTTAGATTTTAGATCTGATATTCCAAATGTAAACGCCTACAAAGAAAAGCAGAAACTAAGTGTTAGTGGTTTTCTTAGATCGAGGAGCTGGCCAGCGGCCTATCATTTGACTCACGTCAGTCCTCCATGGAGTCTTTGGCCAGTATGGACTCTCGCTCCACACTGTCGAGCCGGTCGGCCAGCAGCAGTCCTTTTCCTCCGAGAGGCTCACCACTACACACCCGCTTCAGGGTTTCTGCCAAGAAGGCGCTGCTGCTCTGGGTCCGGGAGCAGTGCAACAAGTGAGCAACTGATTGGTTTTAATGGAGTAAATTTACATGATCAGTGTAGGTTTTATATGGAGGTTGCATTGATATATGGGCTTACCAAATCACTGAGGGACCCTTAAAAGATCCTTTTGTGGGTTAATTATCTGATCCAAGAAGTCATCTATGCTCCTACAAGGACATTTGTTAATCGCCAGGCCTGGGCTCAAAGCCCAAACCTGATCTAGGCTTTAACATAGGCATTCAGGTGCTTTGTCTGCCAAAATCGGTTCCAGCCCCCACATTCCTACATGCATGTTTATTGTTGTTCGTTTCGTGGAGATGTAATCGCCACAGAAGTTTTAAATTAAAATGTTGATACGTACCTCTAAACAAATACAGTTACCTATTTACCAGTACTTCTTTTTAAATTAAAAACAAATACTGACATGCACATTTTAAACATATCAGTCCCCTTGTTCCAGGGAGCAGTGCAGACTAAATATGTGTTTCCTTCAGAGCTGGCTGTTCATTAAATGTGAAGGACTTTAAGGCGAGCTGGAGGAGTGGAGTGGTATTCGTGGCGGTCCTGTATGCTCTACGGCCTGACCTGGTGGATCTGTCCAAAGCCCGAACCAGAAGCAACAGACAGAACCTGGAGGAGGCCTTCTGCATTGCAGAGAAAGAGCTGAGGATCCCCAGACTGCTAGAGCCTGACGGTAAGTAACTGAATTTTTATGATAACTGTATCTCGTGTTCAGTTTTTGGTGCTTGGTTTTTCATTTTTCTACAGTAGCACTGATTTTCACAAAAACTCTTTTAGTCGTTTGTTTACTCTGTAGCTTGTCCCTGTGTGCTTCCTGGTTTGCTTTTTAAACATGAATTATCAGATTTTTCTCCCTGACATACGTGTGTAACTGTGATTTGATGTGGTGCCATGTGAATGTCTGTGAAATTGAAGAGTTTAGCTGAGAGCTGTGACTGAGCCTGAGGACATGTTGTGATGACGAACAGTCTGATGACTCCCTCACTGCTTGTTTGCTTCAGTCTTATATAAAACCTTTGCTTGTTCCACTCCGCTCTGCTTGTTAGTTTATTTGCAGGCTTTTATCAGATGGGTGTTTTTGAAGATAGAAAGGTTACACCTCCATTCCTCAGATTCCACTTTTAAACTCCCCCTGTCACAGGAGCTTGCTCATTTGTTAGTGTAAACCATTGACAGTGGCGTTGTAGCGTCGGGTTAATGATGGAAGACTGTGATGTTGATGCAGATGTGGACGTTCGAGACCCTGATGAGAAGTCCATCATGACCTACGTGGCTCAGTTCCTGCAGTACTCCAGAGACCTGCCAGTGTCAGAAGAAGAAATGCAGGTTTGTATTCTACACAAACATCAAGCAGCACAGTGCACATCACAAACAGACTCCACACCACTGTCAGCTACTTTATGGTGCTCATCTGTCAACTCCTGCTGCAGATAGTGGCGCTGTTAAACCCTGGACTCTGCCATGTAATAATTGCACTGTTACCTTGCACTGTCTTTTTTTTTTACCTCGTGTTGATGATGTACCAATTGATGTGTGAAAAATTCATATCGGAATCCAATCAGTCAGAGTGGAATGTTCTTAAAGTTGCAGTGAATGAAATAAAGATCACAGACCACGTGTGTTAAAGCTGTTGAGCATATGCAAGTTGTTATGACATGTTAATAAGCACATTGTGTCAGTTTTTGTTTAGGATTTCCCTCTTTCTTTGGCACTGCTTTGTCTACTTTTCCCTCCTCTCCTCTCTCTTTCCTTCCAGACACAATATCTGACTCCTCCTAAAAGTCCTTCTGCTATCAACCTGCCTCTTCACTACACTCCTGCCATTTCTGCTTCACCTTTGCGACAGGTAGACCGAATCGCCACAGCCCATTGCTGTTTTCATTCACATTTTTATGTTGTCAGTAATTGTTGACAGAGAGTGTTTTACAGTTCATAAATGATCATTTGGAAAACTCAAATGCATATGATTTATCTGTCAGCACCACACCCCTGTCACTGCTTTATGGTTTAAGAAGAGCCAGTGTTTTTCTGCCTTGATTCTGTGTCCACTCAGCCACACCAAACCTTTAAGGCAACAATAAGGTTTTATTGCTGATGATTATGAATTGTAAAGACACGCCAGGAAAGTTGTTTGTTGTAGATGAGCATTGCAGCTGCTTCAATTAAATAACTCAGTTGTTCAAAGCCAAGATTACCTTAAAATCACATGGTGGTTAAAAGCAGGACTGATCATGCTAAATCAAACTAGTCTGCCCTGTTCTCTCTGAAGGAATCCAAAACCTCAGCAGGGGTGTGTTTCTCTGCCTCCCATGAGACGAATAAACCCTCGAGGGGCAACTCTGCAGTGCAGCAGTTCCTACCACTGAGATTCTGCTGGTATTGCTTGTTGCAGGGCTCAGTACAGATCAGTCACACTGGAGAAGACACCTGTTAGACAGGGTGTCTTAGAGGATACCAGCATGTTCATGTGTAGCTGCTGTAGACATCTGAGTTTCGTACTTTACGTTGCTACTTTTGTCAAAGAGTTGTTGTTTATTCTTCACTGTAGACGCAAAAGTGAGAATGCTGTTGATGTGTCTCAACAGTGGAGAAAATGATTCTGCAAAATGAGCATTCTCACTTTTTATTGAGAATGGCATTCGAAAATGCATCTAAAAGTGTTAAAAAGAATGCACTTATTCTACACACTGTAATTAAGGAATGTGCTACTACACTGCTACAATGACTTCTGAACACACTCCTGTATGTATGAATCTACATACAGGAGACATTATCTAGCATCCACATTTAAAGAACAACAGTAGGTGAATAAAGGTATCTGTTGTATGTGTTTCTATGTTCTTTGAGCAAAAGACAACTTTGTAGGCAAAACGAATTTGTCTATGGGCTTGGTACTCTGATGAGCACAGGCCTGCTTTTAGTGAAAGAACGTTTGGCACCCCAGCTGCCGTTCTGTTTTGTGTAAACTGTCTCATGACTGGTGTTGGTGCCTTGTGGGAAAGGTTTTCGCTAAGCTTGTTTGGCATATTACTTCTGTTAATTAAAAAAATGAACACTAATTAGACTATTGTTAACATAATCTAAGCACTAAATACAGTGTTTAAGTTATAGCAGCAGTTAGTCTTCTTCTGCAGCAGCTGATTTGCACTTCAACCTTTTCTTTGCCACCTAGTCTGGCTTCCAGTGGTTACTGTTCATTGTCATGTGATGTAAATAACAAACAAAGCTGCAGTTGTTTTACACAAAGGTAAATAGAATTCCAGGCTTGGACATTAATTTGGAATCTAGTTTATCTGTTGTCATTGATGAAATACAGCTACTGTTAGTAACTTAAGGGCAAAAAATATTACTGACTCATTCTGATAAAGATGGATTTATCCATATATGATGAAATTAACAATCAAGTTTATCCTAAAGTTAGTCATTTAGTAAATAATCTTGTTGTTTTTTTTGGATTCTGTGTTTACAGGCGACACCTGATCGCAAGGCACAGGAGGTGACATGCTGGCTGGTTCAGGCCTACGACGAGCTGTTGGAGGGATGGGACTCCACAGAGGGTGAAAGCTACTCGGAGAGATACCATGTATGTTTCTATATACAGTATATATCCTTAACTAGATACATCATATTTAAAGCCTATATTTGTTCAGTCAAATTAGTGTTTCCTCCTGTGAAGAAAGCCACTCAGCCACAGAACAAGTCTGACCCACTTTCAGTGATACCTAATAAAAAATTGTTGAATACCACAAATGACAGAGTCGTACAACTGGTTCTTGCAGGCGTTTCATTGTGTTATATGGAATATGGGAGAATTAGATACTGTATTTACCCATCATATTTTCCTGTATATTTCCTGTCTATAAATCACATCTAAATACAACGTTTTTCATCTTTCAGGTATTTCAGACCTTTCTGGTGTCCTTTAATGAGCAGCGGCGGCCCATCATGCCTTTGTTGACAGCAATGAGACGAACCTCAAAGCTGAGTGAAGAGCAGCGAGCTCTCAGAGAGGCGTGGGACGCCCTTACTGAAAAGGTCAGTCCCAGTCAAATCTCTGGTCCTACACAAACTTTCTAAAAATGCAAATTCAACCATATACTTCTCCATGTATGTAAAATTCAAATACTTCTGTGCATCATTCTTCTCTACATTTCCTATATATGCATTTTTATTTAGCTTCGGGAATACAAAATTGAGCTAGATATGAGTCTTCCAGTCCCCTTGGACACGGTGGCCCGCTGGCTGCTGAGAACAGAGGGTGTTCTGACTGAGGAGGAGGGCAACCCTCAGGATCACGCCCGTGCTGCTGACGAAGCCAAGGAGAAACAGGAGCTGCTCAAAGTGAATATTTAGTTTATATTAATTTTTTGTAGTGTTGTAACATAGACTTCAGTGAGCATTTAAATGAACATAGTCACAGCTGAATATTGCTGTAGGTTTGCCTGGAGGAGATGCCACAGCAGTTTAAGATGTTCCAGTCCTTCCAGAACCTGGATGAGTACGGAAACATGATAGTTCCTATTGACAAAATGGATGAGCTAAAGAGGAGGTGAGCATGAGGAGGACTGTTTATTCATGCCTGCATGTGTGCTTTAAATTGTATCTACTGTATCTACAGTGCATGAAGCTAATGTCTTGAGCAAGAACTGTGCATAATCGAGATTATTGTTTACATCTGCATTTAGTCATTTGGTAGACATATTTATTCGAAGCTGTTGCCACGTGAAATATAAAGCAAGCAAAAAAGCCTTGTCAGGGCGTCAGGGACATTTGACGCTAATAAGAACAATTCTTTCAGTTTTGTAAGACACAAGTGCCCCATAGAGAAAATAAAAAAATTTAGTTTCATTGTGTAAGTTTGTTTTTTCAACAAATATGTACAAAATACTTAGATTTAACCTTTTTCATGAACATTTTCACCAGGTTCACGAGTGTGAGAGTGACTGCAAAGTATCATGGAATCAAGCTGGAGTATCAGGAGCACCGTCACACAGTTTTAGATCTGTTGGGGCAGATCAGGACCAAGCTACGGGTCTGGAAGAGACCTTACATCTCCCCGGAGGCTGTCAGGGTGTTGCTGCAAGAGTGGCATGTCAGTAGTCCTTTGTGCAGTTTTGGCATCTTTGAAACATACCTTGCTAACAGGGAGTGGTTTGAGTGAAAGTGTGTTTTCATGCTGATATTGTGCATTTTATTTAAGCTATTTACGATAGATTTTGCTTGTAAGTTGTTACAATAAAATGGTTAAATGGTTTGTGCATGTTTATGGTTGGCTTTCTACAGTACACGGTGTTAATGTTAATATGCTTTACATTAACATTAGAAAATATTGCTAAACTGCTATACATGACATATACTGGCCACATTTAGCCTTGGTTACAACCTCAGCATGGTTTTTGGGCATTATGGTTGTAGAACTAAAATAATCTTCTTTCTAACGAAGGAGCTGGCCAACACGCAGGAACTACCTTCTTTGTTGGAAACAGCTCTTCATAAGCTGAAGCAGATTTCTGAGAAGTATTCCAGTAAATCTGCCCTTGGTAAGTGTCCTGTTGCTTAACTGTCGCACCTGTGTTGTAGCTTCTAGTGTGAGTGAAAGCTTTAGGTCATTTCATGGCTCCACTATTTGATCGCTGTTTGTCTGTATTCTCAGCTGCAGATTACCAGCATGTCAGTGAGCAAGTGAAGCAACTAGAAGAGGACACCGCTGTTGTTTTGGAAGAGGTGACCAAAGCCAAGAGCACTATGGGACGGGTCCTGTCTTCCTGGGACGCCTACAGTGATTGTCTCAGCTCGCTCCAGGCTTGGCTGGAGCAAGGCTCTGGAGCACTCAGCCATGGCCACAGAGTGGAGGTACTGCAGATGCAGTAGATAGAGAAAGAAGGATAAGCAGTCAAAAATAGAAAAAAATCAAACAGTAATTATGGTGTGTATCAGCAGATCAGCAATAGGTTATTAGCCTTAATTGGCTTGTTAGGACTTGTTAGGACTAAGGCAGGTCAGGAGTTGTTATTAGGAATGCTATTTTCAGAGCTTGATAAATTCACTGACTTGAGCAGGTCTTGTCATAACATCAACAACCAGGAGCTATATGCCACTAGAGCAAGATCCTTCTCCACCTTCCAATATTACTCCACCTGCAGGAGCAGTTCAGTGTTGAGCTAAATATTTGTGCAAAAAAAAAAAATACTGTCTGACAATGTTTAAAGACAGACACAGAAGCCCACACAATAGTCCCCCTTTCTGTTCATGTTTTTGTAAAGGTGACATCTGAGGCTATGGCTGAATGGAGCTCCCAACAGGCCCACCTTAATGAGGTGGGCAACTTTCTTATCGAATCAACAGACCCTCACACCAGCAGGAGCCTGGCAGAGGAATTACGCAGAGTTAACATGCACTGGGCCGAGTTTGTCAAGAGGAACACTTTTGTAAGTTACAGAACGAGGAAAACCTGGTTGATGAGAAGCAGTAAATCCAGATCTGTTAAATCATTGTCATTTGTTTTGCTTACATGCTAGACACTAGGTTGCCCTTGTTGTCATGTCACTACAGCTTAAGCTGGCAGCATGTCAAGAATTGGCTTTTTTGCTTTATTAATGACTAATTTCCTCAGTGTTTAATCAGTATAGAGCATGCACAATATTACTTTGTAGACATTACCTTTCTGCTGTTATATATATATTTTATATATTATTTTTTATCAATATGTTGGCCTGGTCTCTTCTGTGTTTATTACCTGTCAGTAGGTTTTGATGAATTGGTTTCGATGAATTGGTTTCTCAAGCTTTTAAAGTTAAAGCTATTATGTCGATTATGTCATTGTTAAAAATCAAACTGTAATTTTAAGGAGTGGCTTCAAGTTTACTACTCCACCTATATTTTCTGTGTGTCAACAATTAGAAATGCAAAGCTTAGGAGAATTATGCAGTGTCATTTCACTGTTGCATATTGGACAGGCGTCAGTTTACCTTTACAGTGCAAACATGTCTCTGATTTCCTTATTGGGCAAAAGCAAGTAGCCAGTGTTTGTCTTGTTTCAGTTTGTCACGTTATTTAAATACCTTGAACATTTTTTAGGACAACATGGCTGAACCCAGTGCTGCCATCCATGCTAGACCACAGAACCCTCAAACTTTAATCAGAGAAGCCTCTCTCATTCTCAAAGAGCCTTTGGAGGTGATGGCAGGTCCTTTGCGTACTTACAGAAAGAGAATACAGGTAGGACTAATGGAGTCATAAGCCAGTCATTGTTTATTTATGATCATTATTTTGTTATGATTATTTTGCTTTGATTGATGATATATGCCTCTCTAGAGTTGATTTTTGCTTTGTTCTGTTTAGTTCATAATGAAGAAGATAAAAGAAGTGGATCTGGATGCCCTGTCTCCCTCCCCAGAATTCTCACTGGATCAGTTACAGAAACTAAAGCTTGCTGTACCTGAAGTATGCTTGTTTTTTTCCTTTGTACACCCTTCATTCAGCTGTGTTGGATTTAGTTTTTAGTTCCTCTGTTTATCACACATTGCAACTAAATAGCCACTTCACTATGTAAGTTTATTTTACCATCTTTGATGTTGATTGATGATTTTAATGTTGCTAGGTGATGCAGACCCTCTGTGAGGCAGAACAGGTGTGTGCAGAGCTGCAGCACAGTGTGTCAGGTCTGGACTCTCGCCTTGCTGAACTCTTGCACTGGGAGATGGAGGCCAGAGAGCTCTACCAACTACTGAGGGCCTCAGAGCGACAACAGCGAGGCCAGGACTCACAAGCTAGAGTAAGATGGTTCAGAGTAGAAATTCTGTGCTTTCATGGAGCATATTTGACCAAACTCTAATGATTATTCAACCCAATTTATTCCTGTAGCTCCTGATTTCACGTGGCCTACAGCTGGAGGGTCAGGTGGTGACAGAGGAGCAGGACCTACAGGTGATGGTAATGACAAGTCAGAAGAGCTCTCCCATTCAGTACCTTCATACCTCCGCCATGCAGGGCAAAGTGCGAGCTGCTGTTGCTCAATCACAGGCAAGTAGCTTTTTAGATATTAACCAAACATGCCATTGAGTTTTGCATGTGCTGTATTGAGATGATATAAAAATGAGGAGGACACATCAAGCACATACAATTATCACAGCATCAGTTTTTTTAATGTGATTTCAATTACAGGAAGCTGTTGGTATGCTGAGCAGCCTGGGGGCCAGAAGAGACAGAAGCAGAAGCCCCTCAGAAGGGCCTCCATCAAAAGTCTTTATCCAGGCTAAACAAAGATCACAGCAATTGAGGCAGTCAGACACCAGTCAACCAACTCAGCACCTTGAGACAAAGTTAGTTTCTCATCAGTGTCACGAAACCTTTGTGCCAAAGATAGTGGTGCAAGAATTTAGACAAGAAAAGATGACTTCTCCACCAATGCCGTATACTTATGCACAAGCTGTGACTGGGATCAGGACAAAGTCCCCACCAGAGACCACCTCTCTGGAGATCACTACACAAAAGCAACAGAATATCCAGGAACAAGGATTTGTGACACAGCAACAGCTACTGCAACAAGAACAAGTTAACAGACAGATGGAAACAGAACAAAAACAACAACAACATTTAATGCATCAACAACAAGTGCAACAGCAGGAGCCACAACAATGGCAGCAGAAGCAGGAAAAACAAAAGGTGGAGCAGCAGGAAGTAGAACTCCATCAATATCAAGTTCAGCAACATCTGGTAATGCAAGTTGAGACAAAAGTAAAACAAAAACCAGAAACTTCTTCTCAACAACCATTTGTAAAGAAACCCCTTATAAGCTCAGAGGAGCTTCAAAGCAAAAAGGCCCAAGCCACAAAGAATCGGCCCTGGCTTCAGAAACCAACCCCAGGAGAACATAAACCTCAGTCTCCATGTCCAGAACAAGATTCTGCTCACGGCCCACAAACACAGCTAAATGCAGAAATTACAGTTCAGGTTGTTCCTCAACATACAGATACTCACAAGCCTCTATCTGAGCCACATACCAAGGCAACTAAACAGCCACAACAACTGCAAAAAGAGCAAAAGCAACAAACACTGCAAACTCAAATTGTAGATCATCAGCAACTGGAAAAACAGCACAAGCAACAGGAACAACAGCCTGTTAGAGAGAAACAGAAACAACCACATTCAGACACCAAGGCTGAATCCTACACTGTAACCATGGCTCAGTCTCAACCAGAAAAGAAGTCAAAACCCCAAACAACGGTTCAGTCTACATCTCAGGCATTGGTCCAGGTACAACTGCAGTCCACAAGTGTGTCCCATCCTGCCACGGATATCCAACAACCGCTAAAGACGAGCTCAGAAACCAGAGTGAGCCAAGGGCAGTTACAGACACAGGCCCTTCCACAGCCCCATAGCCCTCTGAAGACGCAAACATTGGCTGAGCCACAGACACAAATACAAAACCAACCACAGAGTCCATCTTCATCCCTATCATGTGTCCCAGCTGAGCCTCAAGCACATATGCAGCCACAAGGTCACCTCCTGGGTTTAGCCCATGGTTCAGGTACCACTCAGGTCAGACCTTGTTCCCCTATCCAGGCTCCATTGCAGGGCCAAATTCAGCCACCTGTACCATCTTACATTCAACTTCGTAGTCATCCACAGTTATGGGCCCCTGTTAGGCCCCCTTCTCCTAAACCACCTACACAGGTCATGCCTCAAACTCATTCAATTTCCAAGGCTCAAACCCATGCTCAAGCAGTCACAGATCATCAAACCCAGTCAACGTCCCAGCCTCAGACCCATCCTCAGTCGAAGGCCCAGACTCAAACCCATCCTCAGTTGAAGACCCAGACTCAAACCCATCCTCGGTCGAAGGCCCAGGCTCAAACCCATCCTCAATCAATGCCCCAGGCTCAAACCCATCCTCAGTCAATGCCCCAGGCTCAAACCCATCCTCAGTCAATGCCCCAAACGCAAACCCATCCTCAATTGAAGACCGAGACTCAAACCCATCTTCAATCTAAAACCCAGCCTCAAACCCATCCTCAGACAATACCTCATCCTCAGTCAGTACCCCATCCTCAGTCAGTACCCCATCCTCAGTCCATGCCCCATCCTCAGTTTAAAGCCCAGGCTCAAACCCATCTTCAATCAATGCCCCAAACTCAAACCTATGCTCAGTTACAGTCCCAGGCTCAAACACATCTTCAGCCAATGGCGATGCAGCAGCCTCAAAGCCATCCTAAGTCAATGCCCCAAACTCATTCTCAGCCAATGCCCCCTTCTCAAAGCCATCCTCAGTTAATGCCTCAGCCTCTAGCCCATCCTCATTTGAAGACACAGACTCAAACCCATCTTCAGTCAAAGGCTCAGGCTGTTAAGCCAATGGTAATGCTGCAGCCTCAAAGCCATCCTCAGTCTGAGGCTTCTCAGGCTTATACCCACTCTCAGACAATGCCCCAGTCTCAAACCCATTCCCCATCAATGCCTCAGGCTCAAACTCATCCTCAGTCAATCCACCAGCCGCAGACCCATTCTCTGTCAAAGGTCCAGCCTCAAACGCATCTTCAGCCAAAGTACCAGTCTCAAATCAATGCTCAATCCATGGCCCAGACCCTTGTTCAGACAGTGGCCCAACCAACTCCGGCCAAACCTTCGAATCAACATCTAGCCCAAACTCAA
This sequence comes from Ctenopoma multispine, assembly GCA_034779795.1. Taxonomy (NCBI): domain Eukaryota; kingdom Metazoa; phylum Chordata; class Actinopteri; order Anabantiformes; family Anabantidae; genus Ctenopoma; species Ctenopoma multispine. Next base: position 1,632,305 of record JAUYWH010000014.1, read on the forward strand.
CCTGTTGTCCAGCCTCAGGGTCATCTTCAGCCTGTGACTCAGACTCCCATACATGCTCAGGGCCCAGGCCATATTTCCCAGGACCAGCTACAGTCTTGGACTCAAGGCAGAACTTCATGTACAATGTCTATACAGCATCCACAGGCTACAGCACAGCTTCAGCCTTATCCCCAGGCTTACTCCCAGGCTCAGTCACCATCCCAGCAGTGGACACCCAAACCAGAACCACAAAATCAAGCCATTCCCCAACCATTTCCTCAGCAAATAGCTCCAGTTCCACAGTCTCAGGCTTTTCCACCTGTTCATTCTGTGCCACAGTGGACCCAAACTGGGCCTCAGCAAGGGCCTCAGATAGGACTGTCTGGATATTCTCACATGGCATCATCATATACTCAGCCTCAAATGCAGCCACAAGCCCAGTCCTGGGCTCAAATGCAACCCCAAGTGAGGCCCCAGACTTCAATGCAACAACAACCTCAGATGAGAGCGTATAATATGGTTCATATCCAGACACAACAAGGGCAAGTTCAGCAGCCAACTTGGGTGCAGGCCCTGCCTTATCCTCAGGCTCAGTCACAGCAATATTCACAGGTTCAAGATCAACCACAAAGCCAGTATCACTCTCATTCTCAAATGCAAATGCAGGTACCTCTCAAATCACAACCACCAACACAAACCCACCCTCAGCATCCTTTACAGCCCCAGGTTCAAACACAGTTGCAAGCCCAATCACAAACTCACATCCAGGCACAGCTATCAGTTCAATCAAACACCCAGACTCACCAGCCTCAACCTAATCTTCAGTTCCCGCAGCCTGTTCTGGCACACTCTAAACATCAGGCCCACGTCCAACCACTACAGGAGATTCAGTCAGCAGATCAAGCAAAAGGTGACTCAGCCCCACAATCTAAATTATTACCGCAACCAGTGGATCAATCATCAGCTCAAATTAAGGTTCAGTCACCAACTGAACCAAAGGCTGAACTGCCACCTCAATCCAAGCCTGAACACGAGTTGCCACCACAACCCACAGCTCAGTTACTGGTTGCAGCTAGTACCAAATCAACTGCACAATTGACGCACCAAGTCCAATCCACACCACACCCTAATGCTCAATCACCAGCCCAACCCAAACACTCACCAATCCAACCTAAGGCCCTAAAAATGTCACAGTCCAAACCTCCGACACAACTGCTACCACAGCCCCCACTTCAAACTCAGCCACAACCACTACCCAAGGCCCAAACACCGCCACAATCTAATGCTCAATCACCCCCACAAGCCAGACCACAGATCCAACAGCTTCCAGAGCCAAAGCTCCAAAGCAAATCTACTACACAGCCCATACTTTTCTCTCAAGGTAGTGTACTTCCTCAGTCCCAGGATGACACACCAGACTTTTGCAGCAAACCTCTAGCCCTGGCTCAAGCGCCTCCCCAGGCCTACACAGAAGCTTATGCCAAGGCCCAGGCTTTGGCAAGGAATGGCTTTGAAGGGGCCAAGCACTGTCTGCAGGAGCACATCCTGGAAGCCATTAACGTCTTCAAGGACAAAAGTATTTCACCTGAGCAAGTGTCAGTGAAAGAGGTAAACCTAATGTGATGTGTTGTTGTTTTATTTTAAATGAATAAAAACTGGGGGCTGTTTAAAGAATCAATATTTAACAAAATATTCCAAAATAATCGCACTGCCTCTTTCTTTACTCTTTCATTTTTACCTAAATGTTTTAACTGACATTAATAAATTTGCAGTGTTTATAGATGGTTTATGCATTTCCCCTCAGGAGACTCTGAGGACCTTGGACCCTGAGTTGTTGGAGGAGTTCCTGAGGGCAGCCAAAGGCATGGAAGCATTTTGTACCCCCTCACAGCTCAGAGACATGGAGTTCTTCACCCAGTCTATCAGGACACAGTGGGAGGTTGGACACAAATTTGCTTATTGTCTGAGTTTTGTGTTAGTGTGTGGGATTTTTATTCCGGTTAATAGATGACTCAGTTTTTTTTGTTTTAACACAGGTTGTGTCACATAACTGCTTTTGCATGTCTTTTACCATAAACTTACTAAACTGTTGAAACATTTCTAGCTTTGTTTAAAGTATGAATGTCAGCAAATTGCTCATTTGCTTGCATATAAAGCAGTAATAAAATAAACCTTTTTTCACTGAATGCTATGATCTAGCATGTGATGCTTTTTTTATTAATCTATTTATCTCCCAGGCTGTGAGAGCTGAGATCTTTGGCTTTTTGCAACAATTACAGTTTGAAGTAAAAAGGAAAGACTTTAACACAGCTGCCCTGCAGTGTGAGATGCACTTAAGGTCCCCATTAGAACAACAAGCCCAGGTAGCTAAATTACAAGAACTAAGGTCTTGGCAGTGTGCATTGGTGAATGGGTATGCAGCATTTATCTGCTGTGTTTATGTTCATTTCTTTCCTCCTTCTTCTTTCTTTGCCTCCAAGGACACTGTCACTGGGACTTGGTAATTGTTCTTTTTCTTGCCCTTTAAGAGAGTACTGTTCTGGTTGGGGTGTGTTTCGGGTACCATACAACACCAATTCAGTGGGATTATGGGTTAGAAAAGGCACACACAAAGTAATATTAAAAACATATTAAGATGAAATTATTAGCATGTTGAACGGCAATAACAGTAAGTACAGATGACAGCAGCATTATTGTGCAGTACATGTGTTAGCTCTGCCATCTAGGGGTTGGAGTATGTGTTACTGTAGCTTGTCAATCCAACAATGGTTTAAAGAATTTAAAGCTGTAAAAATAGATGCTAACAACCAGTTCCAGTAGGGTAATAATTATGATACAAGTTTATGCATATTTGTAATAAAATATTTGTTTTTAAAACAAAAGAAATAACAAAAGGGTGAACTGCAAATGCAGTGTTTGCCATACCTGCTTACGACTTTCACTCCAACATTTACCAGGCGTGCTTCTCAGAGGCTGGCAGCTTCGCCCAGGCAGAGCACCACCTTGAGGCTTTGAAAGAGTTGTGCGACACCCTAAGTCCGGAGGATGCTCACCGCCTGGAGCAGACTCAGCGGAAGGAATGTGAGAAAAGGCTGGCTGCCATTCATCACCAGTTCAGTGGAGACCAAGACGCACCTCTCCCTGAATCTAGGTAGGATGAAATAGCATCTTCTAAACAGCAGCGAGTAAGCATCCAGTCCTCAAAAAGCTGACAAAAAAAGTTTAATCACAGTATCTCAAGAATTTGTCAGTTTTCTTGACCTAATAAAGTATGAATATGAGGTTAAATAAACAGTTGAATTGGATGTTTTAAGACTTTTTGTTCTCTACATTAAATTACTATTTAGTCAAAAGAAGAAATTTAGGATTAATGTGTGTTATTTGAGATGGTTTATCTGACGTGAATTTATTTAAACTTCACAGTTTCTTTTCTTCACAGAGTTCCTGCTGTCTTCAGTGAGGATGTGACCGAAGAAAAAGAGCGCTCAAAACCAAGTGACAAACCCCAGGTCTCAGCTGAGGTATGACTCACTCCTGTTGAAACTATGAGCTTTATTCATGAGTTTCATTTTTTTTTCCATTTATACCTTCGAGCTACTAATTGTCATTTACAGCCACTCCCTAAGCAGCTAATGTGCTAAATTAATGGATAATGTACTATTTCTCTGTTTTTTTCAGGTGCCTCAAGTGACAACAAAGTCAGTCAGTATGGAGAAGAGGGAAGTTGAAAAACAGGTGTCTACAGAGGAAGAGGCCACAAAGAAGGAGACTTTAGAAAGGTCTAGGCTTACATAAGCTAACACAACATACAGTCAGAATGATTTAGATCTTCAGTGAATAACTAATTTCATGTGTCTGTTTAAACTTCTACGATCTTCAGATATGATGGTTCTAAGAGGACTCTACAAACACAACTGGCTAAAAATGAACAGAGCATCAAGGATGTCCCCTCTGACTCCGTCTCTCTTAAAGGCCTGCATACACGACTGCAGGAAATACAGGTACTAAACAAGTTGGCGTATGTTTAAACATATTGGAATTTAATATTAAATAAATAAATCCCCTCAACATGTCATTTATCGTGAGTTGAATTTGTCTTTTTGCAGTGTTTGAGGCAGGAAACAGAGTTCCTGTGGTCTGAGTATGCTAACCAGTGCACCCAATTGAGTGAGAAAACTAGTCTGGAGCAGGAGATGACAGAACTGCAGGAGCAGTGGCGCAGCCAACAGTCCAACCTTCAGAGGAGAGGCAGCTCTCTAGGTGCTGCCCTCAGACAGATTGACTCCACCGAGAACCACATGGTGGACTTCACCGACCGGCTGGGCCGTTACCTGAGACAGCCCAAAGACATTACTGCCCTCACACTGACCAATACCAACATCCTGAAAGATATTAAGGTCTGCTGTCTTTTTTATTTTTGCTACAAGTATAAAGTGGCATTACAAGTTTATAACATACTTTTGCTCATTTAAGGTTTACTATGAAACATGCAGTTTCACTGCAACTAACTGTAAAACACTACAGTGATGACATTTGCACACACAAAACTCTGCTTATAGTTCAAGCAACTTTGGCAGAGAAATGTGCACATTGGCTAAAGCAAATATCTGTCAGTACCATCTGATCTCACACTTTGTCTATGTTTGCAACAGGAACTAGATGACAACATCCAGAGTGAGCTGGACCAGTTGTCCCGCCTGGACTCAGAATCCAGTGATCTTGATCCCAGAGACCGCTTCCCTCTGTCCCGTGAGGTTGAGACCCACAAGACCAGCCTGGATCAGCTCCAACAGCAGGTTCGGAAGAGTGAAGCAGCTGCGCGTGCCCTCGACCGATTCCTTATGTCACTGCGCACATTGGATGAAGACATATCTGGAGTCCAAGGTGCCCCTTGCAGTGATGCTGTCAAACTGCAGGATTGTCGTTCCAAGTTCTCTCTCATCAGGCAGAACATTGAGAGCCTGAAGGAAAAGGCACCTCAGCTGGATCTGCTCCTGCAGGGAGCCAGACTAACGGTCACCAGGGATTGTGTCCCAGCCTCCTGCTTGGACATGGTGACTTCCCTGCTCCGACGGCTCGAGGAGGCTGATAAAGGGCTGGCCAGCCAGCAGCAGGACCTTAAGAAGGACACTCAGAGCAAATCTTTGGGGTTAAGGAAGAGGACACTGTTGGGAGAGCTCAGGAAGCTGCAAGATACAATTGAAATGCAAAGCCTGAAAGAGCCCACGTTGCCTGCTGTGCAACACAGGTATGTGACGTGTGTCCTTATCCCATGCATCTTTTTGGTGTTTTTATTGTGTTCTTTTTTTATAGGTTTAGGCTTAGGGTGTTATTTGACATATCCTCTTTTAAATTGTGTAAAGATGACATCATTTTCATTATAACATACTTATACTTCATATGCTGCAAATAATGATATTCATTAGGCATTTATTTGATGGATGTGTTTTTATTTTTCAGACTTCGTGCCCTGTCAGATTTGGAGGTCCAGCTGCAAGCTCAGCATGCAGAGCTCCAGAACCTCCGTGAAGTTCAAGAGAAAGAGGGAGGAGGAGAACACCTCCTGCAGGAATTGGAGACTCAGTGGAAGGAGACTCAGGGAGGTTTTTCTGAAAGGCAGGTTACACAGAAGAAACATGCAACAAGAACAAATTGAGTTACTGGCTCTTGGCCATTAGCTGAAACTGTACATTTGCACTGCAACTGTAAAGTGAATATTCAGCTTGATAACACAGTGACCTCAGTCAACTAGTCATGCATAAGGATGTTGGACAGTAAAGTAGGATATTCTAGCTAGCGATTAACCACTATCACTTACAGGATTTCTTCTTTTCTTATTCCAGGAAGAAGCAGTGTAACATTCTCTTAGAGCTCCTGAAGAGGTTTCAGAGCTGCCGCAGTCACTTGAGCAACGTCATACAGAGAGCAGAGCAGACGATCAGTGATCAGGCTTCTTACATGGGCAAGGAAAACCTGCAGAGAAGTATTAACAAGGTAAAAGTTACAAAACATTTCTGTACTTTTGTACTACTTCTGGCCCAACTTGTTTATTTGCGGAGGTACATTTCTGTGTGTAGGATCTACATGAACTAAGACTGTGTAGTCAAACAGAATAATATGCTATTTATTTAGCAAAATGTTTCAAAGTTGTATCCTGTAAAATAAAAAAAATGTTGTATTGCTTAAATTTTCCTTAATTTTACAGATTGTATAATAACTTGGGTACATTTATCTAGGTCTGTGATATTAAAGAGGAGCTGAGTGGACTTGGACCATGTATGGAAGACATGAGGGGCGTTTGCAGACAGCTGCAGACCCAGCTGAAGAAGTTCCCAGACTGTAGTGAGACCTCCTTCGAAGCAGAGGCTGACACACTGATAGACAGCTGGCTTGATGTGAGCATCATGCATTTACCTTTAAATGAAAGTATACAAATTACTTTACTTTACAATTACATTTTTCATTTCAGTTTTTTTTCTTGGTTCCAAAAAAAGCAACAAATCAAATGAAAAACGTCTAATTCTCCAGCATTGAATATAGTTATTATTAACCCCAGCCACTGAGATTAGATTATCTCCTGGCTTAAGAACTGATTTGTTTTTTTATTAGAGTGAATAAATTAATTATGAATTAATTAATTAAAATGTTGACAGTTTGGAAATGCTGACATACTTTAACAGAACTCTTTGGTGCTCCTGTAGGTGACTGAGAAGACAGATTCGTACATGGATAACCTCAAGGTGGGACTGGAGCTGTGGGAGAAGCAACTGATGTTGGGGGCAGAGGTCGACAGCTGGGCAGGAGCCAAACTGGCCCTGTTTGCTGAGAGCCATCCCTTCCACAATGAGCAACAAGTACTTGCCATGAGGGTAAGATTTTTGATGAAGTAAAATTCACACATCTAAGCCTTCTGACACTTCACTGTTGGGATGTTTTAATTGAAGACAGTTTTTGTTCTTTTATAGGATGAGATCCATGCCAATGAGGAGAACATTGAACATTTCCATAAGAAGTCTGTAGAGATCCAGGAGATGCTGCAGAGTCAGGAGGCTCCACTGGAACTGCAGGTGAGCTGAAACATTGATTTCCCCTCCACATGCATTGAATGTGTTAGTTTGTTTTACATGGTATGTATCTTTTTCCACAATGAATTCAAAAGGTGATTGAAACCCAGCTGAGGAAGAGGATGGATCAAGTGAAGGAGCTGTTTACTGACTGCACCGATGTCTTTGAGGAGCTGTTAGCTGTGAAGAAGCACCTTGCTGAGAAGATAGAGGAGTGCCAATCTGCCGTGGAGAACATTCAGTGTTCTCTCACCAAGCTTGATGCTTCAGGAGCAAATATTGAATCCCAGACACAGGTGCACAGCTGTTTGATGTTGTAGCTCACTTTGGTTTAATGCTTTAATTTACAGACCTTACTATGAATTCGCCTGTTTTAGCACATTATCTAGAAGTTGTTTTTTAGTTTTAAGCTTATTTAGTTTCACTTTTTGGATCTTGTCCCTCAGTTTAGTGGTTGTTCATTCTACTTCTAACAGCCCTTTTGTTGTATGTCCCATTCCCATCAGGATTTGTGTGATGATCTGGAGGCTCAGGAGAAACAGGCTGAAGATGTGTTCAAGGAGGTAGGTTTGGTCTCCAACGTGGCCAGTCCTCAGGTGCTGGAGGCCCTATCTGTTGACTGCAGCAAGCTGAAGGATGCCATCTGCCGCACCAAAGACATGATCCACCTAAAGAGAGAGGAGAGGGACAAAGGCCTGCTCGAAGTGATTAAAGGTTAGTGGAGAGTGGTGATAATATAGGAAATTTTTCACAGTAATGTGTTTCATGTGTAGTATTATTTTTAGTATGGCACTACTGTCTTGGGAAACTGGATTCTAAAAAAACAATTCACATGGAAATCACCAGGAAAAAGGCATTTTAATCTTTAAAAGTTGAGTGACTTAAAAAAAAAATTACAGAAAAACTGCTTTAAAATTAGGTTAAAGTTGTGACAAAAAACAAACTTTATTATGCATCAGTGCTTCATTACAATCTATGTTATGTTTTTGAAATCTTATGTTTTTTCCTTAGATGAAAAACAGTCATTTGAGGAATGGTTCCAGGACCTGCAGCTGTCTGTAAACGAATGTTTTGAGAACCCAGAGAGCAGAACACATGTGGAAACGTCTCTGCAAAGACTGATTGTAAGTGGACAGATGCATACAAATCAGTGATTAGATACAAATACATGTATGACTCTAGACAGCATCTCAAGATGGATGGGTCCTCACTGTTCTTTTTCTGTCCATCAGGGTTTCTTAAAATCCAAGGATGCAGAGCGACGTCTGGACCAGCTGAAAGATGAGCTGAAGCGAGGCAGCCAGCAGATTCCTGCACAGCAGCTCTCTGAACTTACGGACTGGCTGAAGGAGCAGCAGGATGAGGTTAGCATGTTCAGAACTCACTGCCACAACAGGGAGAAAGAAATGGAGTCACTCCTCGCTGACCTGAACAGGTGAATGCTCCATTGAACCACTACTATACATATATATATATATATCTATATATATATATGTATGTATGAACACAAAAGTGTGTTATATTGCCTTTGTGTTGAAGGATCTGAAAAATTGCAAGTTAACATATTTTTTATTTTTTTTATTTTTATTCTCTAGCTTACAAAAGCAGCATGATAACTTTCGTGATTGGCTCCAGACTAAAGAGAAACAGTCTGTGGTGTCAGACAAAGCCAGATTTCTTCTCAAAGATCTTCAGGATGAGAGGTGATTTTCAACATTCTTACAACCAGATATAGACATATTCAAGTTCATATGTACTAAAAAAATATATATATTGATATTAAAAATGAACATTTCACCCATACTTTATAACAAAGCAATGACAGTTTTAATTAGCTTTTAAACATAACGTGACTATATCATACTGTATGAAATTTTGTTGGTCCCACTGTTTACAGGGGTTTTGATACTGATATTGATATTCGAAAGTGAAAAACTGACAAAGATTTGTCCTGAGGGACGATATTTTACAGACGAGACAACAGTAATTGTTCCACAGTTAGCTTCACTAAAACACTTCATCCTCAGTACGTCTTGTCTTTCCACATGACAGTGGTGGAGCTGAGTCCCTCAGTGAAATGTTAGCATCAGTACGCAGACAAGGTGTCAGAGGTGACAGCATCCTGAAGGACAGTGACAACTTAATACAGCGCTACAGAAACCTGCAGGCCAGGCTGCAGAAGCAGGTGGAAGCCCAGAGTGCTCTTGAGGGGGATTTCAAAAGGTTTAACATCCAGGCTCAGAGCACCAGGAGCTGGATCACTGACCTTTCGCAACCCCTCACTTCTCCTCTTAGAGACACCCAGACAGAGGAGATGAAATGTAAAGCACAGGTCAGTGAAAACAGTTCAACCCAATGCACATCAGAAAGTTCTGACAAAAATTTGCTCATTACCCAAATTGATGCTTTAGTCTGTTAATGGCACTAGATAAAAAGTCAGTAATGTTTCCAAAAACTTTAATCATTTTCTTCATTCATCAGGCCATCCTAGACTCCAAACCAGAGGGAGACTCAAAGTTGACCAACCTGAGAAACCAAAGCCAAAGTCTGTGTGAACAGGAAGAGCTGGAGGAGAGCCGGAAACAAAAAGTGCATCAGTTGGTCAGAGAAACAGAGGAGCAGTGGAGGATGGCTCTGCAGACAGCTGAGGAGGCTCTCAACAAGGCACAAACACAAGCCCTGTTAGACAAGCGCTTAGACACTTTCAGAACCCAGAGTGAAAATATTCAGTCCTGGATTAGAGACCAGGAGCATAAACTGCAGTCTGTTGTTGGCTTCATGCAAGTTGATGAAAAGCTAGAGGCTGCAAAAGTAAGTTTGAAATTGCATGTGAATTAATTTGTTACGGTTGTGATTGGTTGTAATCACCATGTATAGGGTTGGTTTTCATGAATTAAGACAAAGTGGTCATTTAAAGAGATCCTTATTCCCTCCAGGCTGTGCTTGCCTCCCAATCTGAGGGAGCCTCAAAGCTGCAGGACCTGAAGCAGCAATGCCAGAGTCTGTGCGACAACCAGAGCTTGGATGAGAAGAAGAGACAGGATGTTGAGGATGCCGTCAGACACACAGAGGAGAAGTGGTGGAAGGTCTTGCAAGCTGCCGAAGAAGGTTTCAGCAAGGCAGAGACTGAAGCTGCCACTGAAAGAGACTTTAATGTTTTTAAAACCCAAAGCGAAAGCATCCAGTTGTGGATCAAAGAGCAGAGACAGAAGCTCTCACAAGCCGTCAGTAGCCATGTGCAGTTTGAAGAAAGGTTGCAGATTGCACAGGTGAGTTTATAGCTGTCTTTTGACTGGAAAAATATTCTACTGTTCTAAAATCTGTATTAATAAATACTGATGAGACCATTTTCAAAAAGTAGTTTGGATAAAACTCATAAATGCTTACCTGGATTGACATCACTGATCAGTATTCTGTCTGCACAGTATTTTCTGGGACCAGAGTTGATTTTACAGTTTTAGGCTTCAGTGCTGAGTTTTTAATTATGATGCTGTCACCTGTGTTTTCAGGCTATCTTGGCCTCCAAACCTGAGGGACAGTCCAAGTTGCTCAATCTGAAGACACAAGGTGAGAGCCTGGAGCAGAGCAGGAAACCAGAGGTTGAACAACTGCTAAAAGACACAGAGCAACAGTGGAATACAGTTCTGCAGGCTGCCAGACAGACAGAGCACCGAAGTCTTTCAGATGACTTTGACGCTCAGAGTAAAAACACCCAGTCCTGGATCAGAGACAAGCAACTGAAGCTAGAGTCAGTGGGTAGTCATACGCCACCTGAGGAGAGATGTCGTGCAGCTCAGGTCTGTATGAACCTCCTGTTTTTAAGAGTTGGCTTTAAAAACATATAAATATTAATCGAGTCTGTATTAGAGACCCAGTGTCTTGACGTGTCAGTTGCTTAAAACAGAATTTGATCCACTCCATACGTTACTCCTTTTTCCATTTTTTCCATTCCTTTTATTTGAGCAACTTGGTTTCAAATTAGTGTCACGGCTTAACTCCTTCCTGTTAGTTCTTGCTGAAATACAAAATCATCAACCATTGAAATGAATGTATATTGTGTTTTGTTTGCAGACCATCTTGAGCTCCAGACCTGATGGTGACTGTAAGGTGAACAACCTGAGGAGGCGAGGCCAGAGTCTGTGTGACCATCAGGACACTGAGGAGGGCAGGAAGGCCCATGTTCAGCAGACGGTCACAGACACAGAGGAGCAGTGGAGGACAGTCCTGCAGGCTGCCAAACAGGTCGAGATGGCTGCAGAGGCTCAGACTGCCCAGGAGACGGAGAGGAGAAAGATGGAGGTGCGAAAACACAGTGCAATTATCCCGATTCCAGTCATGCTGAATAACTCACAGTGTGCAAAAGAAGAAAAGGTCATGTGCTACCCCATAGGGTCGCTACATGAAGGCACACTAAAAACAGAACACCAGGAGTTCCTCCTAATCTTATAAATGGCTGACATTAAAGTGTGACTGGAGTCTGATCACTATAATCAGTTGTCACCATAAAATAAAGTGTTTTGACAATATAAGCAGAAACAAGTAATAATGATATTACCAGAATTCTTTTCTCAATCTTCAGAGTGTATTCGCACTGCAACTCTTAGACATCTCATCTAGAAGTTGAGTCATGGCAGCTGGACTTGAAATGTTTCACTACTCACCCCTATTGCTTCTTCAGTTTCCTCATCTGAGCTGAAAAGGCGCATTATGTGGACAGTAGAGGGGGGGTCTGTGAGTAGATGTAATAGTAACATCTCTTCCAAAACCTCCTACCCACCAACAAAAGTGGGTCGTTAACTGTGGCCTTCCAGATGGATGTGTGAAATGGTTATGATTTTGAATGAAATCTGTAGCATGATGAACTGGAGACAAATTGTGTCCACGACGTCCATCTCTGTTGAGTGAGGGATTATCTATCATGGCTGCTGTGTACATCGTTGTCCTCGAAAGAGTGTTTTGTCTTTCAGATGAAGGCACACAGCTACTTCTGTTCCTGAAGAGTTGCTACTGGGCTATCTTCCTGTTAAGCAGCTGTTTCATTAAGTGATTTTATTTTTCGTTTTTAGCTGAGAGAATTTGACACACATCAGCAGGACACTGGACGCTGGCTGTTAGACCTTCAACAACGAGTGGATTCACTGGGAAGTCACACCAAGGCTGGGGACAGACTGCAAAATGCAAAAGTAAGCTAAGAATCAAGGGGTAATGTATTTATTGACAAATTACATCATCATCATGATTCATTCCATACAAGCCTTTTAGATGTGACTTATATATTTTTTATCTTAGGCCATAATAAACTCAAAGGCTGAGGGAGACTCCAAGCTCCAGGGGCTAAAGAGTAAAGGTCAGAGTTTGTGTTGTCAGGATCTTGAGAAACACAAAAAACAAGAGGTTCAACAAAAAGTAAGAGGCGCTGAAGAGCTGTGGATGAGAATCCTACGAGATGCTAAACAGGCCACGGATCAGGCTGAGAGGCAGTGTGCTCTAGAGAGCCAGCTGAGGGACTATGAAGCCCTAAAAGAAGACACCAGAACCTGGCTAGAAGAGAAACAGCAGAGCCTTGTTTCTCTGGACAGTCAGACAGATCCACAGAAAACTATTAAAACGGCAGAGGTCAGTGTGAAAAATAAATAGAATAACACCATTAATAACTTTTTAAAAACTGTGACATGTTTACATGCTAAAACAAGTATTAATGTTTTGTTCTTTTTATAAATCAATTTTATAAATGTTTAGGCAGCACATTTTGAATTTCTCAACTTTTCATCCAGCAAGTATAAATAAGCTTGTTATTTTATCACCACTGTTCTCTGTAGGTGTTTTTATGATGTTTCCATCACACATAGTGATGAAATAGATCTTAATAGCTATAAATACATTATTGATATATGTATTGAAGCATATTTAAAACAAAGCAATACTTTTTCATTCATCATCAGACTATCCTGAGCTGCAAACCTGAGGGAGACTCTAAACTGACAGAGCTGAGGAGAAGAAGCCAAAGCCTGTCTGACCAGGAAGACCTGGAGGAGAGCACAAGACAAGAGGCTCAGCAGATGATAAAAGACTCAGAGGAGCAGTGGAGCACAGTCCTACAGACCGCTGAAAACACTCTGAAGAAAGGTGAGGTCCAGTATTCCCTCTCCAAGGAGCTGGAAGGCTTCCATACACAGGCAGGGAGCACCAAAACCTGGGTTAAAAAGCTGCAGGAACAGGCAGATTCCAGAGGGAAAGGCACTCAGGGCAGCCAGGCCCAGATAAAGGACAGACTGGACATAGCACAGGTACAGTATATAAAACATATCGTGTAACCAGAATTCATTAGTCATTGTTTTTTTACTTTATTTTTCAAATGGTAAATATCTGACTTTTGAACAGATTGAAAGGTAAATGTAATAATTTCTATCTCACTCATACATGACAGCTGTAACATTGTTCACAGGTCATCTTGAGTTCCAAGTCAAATGGTGATGCCCAAGTGAAAGAGCTGAAGAGACGAGCAAAGAGTCTCTGTGACCAGAAGGATCTGGAGAAGGACAAGAAACTGGAGGTTCAGAACACAGTCAAAGACATTGAGCAGCAGTGGAGGGCGCTCCTGAAGGCTAATGACGAGACACAGAGGTAGAAGAAGTCGTCTTTGGCCGTCTGTTGTGGAATATATTTTTCCCCACTTTCAAGTAGAAGTTGATGCTTATTGTCCTTTTCAGGAAAGGACCCAGGTTTAGTCTGCCTTGTTAAACCTGAATCAAATTATTTACATAGAAACTAGCTATTCCCCTAGAGTAAACTGTAGTCTTACTCACCGTTTCTCTAAGTTGGATTTACTGGCAGAATAACTGGCAAACGTGACGATCACTAAATCCAAGTCCAGTCTTTAAAATATCTTTTCAGAAAACCAAATGAGGCTTTTCTCACTGTTTCAGTCATGATCCTGACTTCTGTTGTCTGTCACCTGCTGTTACCTTTCAGACAGCTGAAGGGTGTTGTGGAGAGCCTGGTTTCTTATCAGTACAAGCGAGGCCAGGCTGAAGACCGTGTGTCTGAGCTTCAAAAGCAGACCTCCAGCCTGCCACGTGTCTTCCCCTGGCCTGGCCTGGGAGAACGAAGGCAGGCAGTGGAACAGGCCCGGACCCTGCTGGACCAGAGCACAGCCTTGGCCCCTGTCCTTTCTGACCTCCGCACACAGGTAAAGACTTTCCTAGTGACAGTGCTGTAGTTCCAGATGTGATAGAAGACATCGGAGGGTTAATATTTTCTCAGCTTTATTAAAGCTAAAGTATAAGAATAAATAAGGAAAATATTATGTTGAGTTGCATTAGGTTTAAAGAAAATTTGACTGTAGTGCACTGTTCTCCTCTAGGCTGAAAAACTATATGAGATCACACAGGAGCCCAGCTTGAATGACCCCTTTTTGCAAACCATGGAGGAGTCCATTCCCACTCACCTGAAGGAGCTAACTGTGAGTTTGAAACTTTGTAATAGCAATTTGTAATTTAGATAGGCAGTGTGCAGCCACTTCAAAATAAAGTCTTTATTTCAATTTTGTTTTCTGGCTTAACAAAGGTGAATAGTGAAATAACCAGGTTCCTTGATGTGTGATATTATAACTGCTAATGTTTTCAGGATGTGATAGCTAACCTGGAGCAGGGCATCGTGACAGAGAGACAGTTTACCCAGCTGGTGGAGCAGCATGAAGCAGCTCAGGACTGGCTGAGGGAGCAAGTTAAAGGCCTTGGTGCTCCTCCAGCAGACAGACAAAATCTGCATAGCTCTGTCAACACTCTGAAGGTCAGATAATATAACACATACCCACAGAAAGAGTCCTGAAAGACACTAGTTGAAAATGCTTTATTCAAGTGAAAATGTGTTTTTTTATTTTGTTTATTCTATGGCACCAAACTGAAAGATCCTATTTACAGTAAAAAAACATATAATTGTCCTGTGGAAGACATGAGAATTTATATATGGACAGTAAATGCAATTATTACACCTAAGAAAATATTTATTTTTGGCTATTCTTCCTTAACGTTCAGTTTCTTACTAACAGGAATTGTAATAAAACCTGAAGCATAACACAGTATTTACGTATAAATCTGTTAGATTATGCTCATTACTAGTGTAACATAAGGCCATGAACACTTTGCTGAAGCTTTAGCCTCTCTTTGATTCTCATTTCGTTTCTCTTATAGCTTTCTGACGGTGCTCTTTTTGATTGCTTTCATTTGCATTCTACTTATCTGATCCTCCTTCCTCTTGGTTCCAGGCTTTGCTCCAGACAGTGGACAGGGAGCAAAGGGAGATGAAAGAACTGGACTCTGCCAGAGACAGTTTGATGGGTCTCTGTACCCCAGGAGGACAGGATGCTTTAACCCTGGAGGTCAGTCACCTCCATGACCTCTGTGCCACCTCGGAACAGGACGTGAGGAAGCACCTGACAGCCTGTGAGTTGAGGCTAGAGGAACTGGACAGTCAGCTGGCCAGGAGCGTCCAGGGACTGAAAGAGAGCGCTGCAGCCTTGCAGTGGGAGCTCCGCTCTCTGGACCAAGCACTTAGTTACAGTGAACCTCAGAACAACATTGCTCAGCTCCAACAGCACTGGCACAGCCTACAGGTTACTACTACTGTATTTATTTATTATAGCACATAATCTAATGTAAAGAGTCTTTGTTTTTTTTAAGTGTGAGTTTAAAAATTAAGGCTGCACATTACTTATGTGATGCTGTTGTCCCCTTCTATTAGAATTTTAAGACGTTGCTAGAAGATTTGGGTGTGAAAGTTTGTGATCTGCACCAGGAAGTGAGTTCAACACTTGCCACCCAGGAGCTGCCAGCAGACATTGTTAGTGTGGTTGAAACTTTAAGCCAGCAACATCACAGGTATGCTGAATAACAATCTGGAATAATTCACTCAAGACATACAGTACCATCTGTCCCTTTTAACTACTGAGGCTTTTTAAACCCACTTGGACAGATTCTTCTTCACAAATTTTCAGGTGTCTTCAATTTAGTTTTCAGTTATTGTTACATGCCAGGAACATTTCACTAGAGTTGGACCAAGAAGTGGATTTTACATTCTATTGTTTGTTATACATCAATACTTGGAATATGTTTGCAATAGTTTTTTGCTGAGAAGTATATGTTTTAATGTTTTTAATTTTATTCAATCTAGTTTAATACAATGCAGATTGTTTAGTTTAAAGTAATTTACACTAAATGTGATTACTTTATGTCTACAGTCTAAAGTCCAGACTGAATGAGCGGCAGAGTACCTGTTCTACAAACACAGCTCGCTGTCTGACAAGTTGTCTTGACATGATGCGGCAATGGAACCAGAGAAAACCATCACAGTCCATTTCCTCTGTGCAGGTTGATTTTTATTTTTACTACTTTTCTGACAAATATACAGTAATGTGCAAAAGTCTTCACCATTAGATTCATTGTCTTGGCAGTTCTATTATAACCACATATGTTTATTTATTAGTCTGTTTATTAGAACACAACTAGAAATTTTGTTCATGGCATTGTAAAAAAAATACTAATAACAAAAATAGCTTCTGTGATCTCTGTAGAGGAAATTTTAGAGTTTTAGACATATCAATATCAGATGAGAAGTTTCTCAGAGTTTCTTCTTTGAAATACCGCAAAAAAGTCTAGCAAGGACCTGACTCAGCATCTGGCAGCTTCATCTTGATGCCAAATTGAGCTTTTCATAGCCTGATCAGGAATGGTCAGGCAGCCAAGAAACCACTTTTTCTGTTTCTAGTTGTTCTAATGTAAAAACAATTAAACACATCTTCTCTCTCCTGGTGATAGGTGAAATTAGAAGATGGTGAAAAGCTACAGGTCAGTCTACAGGAGGTACTTTCTCATCAGGAGTTTCTAACAGATTGTCTGACACCAGACTTGTTTGAGAAACTGAAGAAAGAGGTTTCAGAGACACTCAAAGAAGCAGATGCACATAAAGCTTCTCTTAACCAAAGTTTAAAGGTATTTCAATTATTATTATTGTTTTTGTTGTTATCATTACATATGAACTTATTTGGAATTTCCATGGGATCATAGGCATCCATTTTTTAAAAATGTTAATACAATAGTTTTACCTTAATTTACATTTTGGAAACAGAAGAAGATTGCAACAGTACCTTTATTGTAAATAATGCCATTTTTATCTTTTGCTTTAAGGAACTTGATAAAAGGAGTAAACAAAAAGAGTTTGACATTCAGTCCTCTGATGTCCTTCTTGGTAATGTAGAGGAGCCAAATACATCTTTCGCGCCACCACCACGAAAAAAGAAGCGTTCACCTGAGAAAAAATGTCAAGTTAATCTACCACAAAATGTTCCCGTAGCAGAAATGTCTACTGAGAATGAATCACCAGTTTTAGCTGAGACCATGCAAATTGAGACAAAAACATCTAAGTCTACCCTGAAAGAAACCATGGAAGACACGATTTATGGTGTGGAGCAAATCGACATTGAAACAACAAGAAGGATTTCTCCAAGTCTAATACATGCCTCAGAAGATGCACAGTTTAAACATGTTAAGCAAGATACCACAGCTCAGCAGGTTAAACTTGCTGTTGAGGCAGCTATATTGACTCAGAAAATGACTGAAACGTCTGCACCTGTTGTTAGCAAGGAAACCAAGGCATTGCATATTGATACAGAGCAGACTGAGGTGGAGCCTGAAACAGTGAACATTCAAGGGTCATCTGAAACTCAGACATCCTTTATTATTAAGTCAGTCAAAGAGCAAACTAAAACCACTGCCAAGCTCAAAACTACAAGTAAAGAGGCATGGAGTCCAGAAGTGTCAATAAAGACAACTGATGCAAAACCTGCACGGGTTAAAGACAACTCTGAAAGTCTGATGCCACTCCAAACTTCTGAGTCCATCACAGATATAAATGTTGAACTATCTAAATCAGTACCAAAAGGCCAAGAGACAAAGAGTTCAGTAGTTTCCAAAACTTCAGAGCCCATCTCCACGTGTGGTATAACTCCTGAATACTTTGCAGAGCTTGAGAAAATTAAGACGGAAATAGATAAAGGCACTGTTGTGGAAACAAGTAAGCTTTCACCAACCAAAAGAAAGTCAAAGGGTCTGAAGCTCTCCCCACAATCTTCAACTTCAGATGTAATCACAACATCTGAAAATATCGATGTAGAAACAAGTAAGCTTTCACCAACTAAAAGAAAGTCAAAGGGTCTAAAGCTCTCCCCACAATCTTCAACATCAGATGTAATCACAACATCTGAAAATATCGATGTAGAAACAAGTAAGCTTTCACCAACTAAAAGAAAGTCAAAGGGTCTGAAGCTTTCCCCACAACTTGCCACCAAG
>JAUYWH010000014.1:1657124-1704707 GCA_034779795.1 Ctenopoma multispine
GCTTTCCCCACAACTTGCCACCAAAGGTATCTCAGAGACCATACAAGAACCTGTCAGACAGGAGTCTTTAGAGCAAACTGAAACAGTTGTTTTGAAAGAAACGAAGCTCATGCCAACCAGCAGGAAATCAAAAAGTTTTGATGTTTCTCCTGTTCTAGAGCCAGTGTCTATCACTGGAGGGACTATTGATGTGAAGTCTCAGGAACCTGCAAAAGAACTTGAAAGTGGGGAGACTGTTTTTGTTTCACAGACAGTCATGGCAGGAGCTGAATGTACTAATGTGGAAAAAGGTGACCTCTTTCCAACCACAGGTATGTCAGAGAGTCTGATGAGTTCTCATGATGAGGAAACACAGGCCAGAGAAACGGCTGACAGTCAGACAACTGATGCTGCTGTTGTGGTAGAATCAAGAGGTGTACCAGCCAGGAAGAAATCAAAGAAAGGTTCTTCCAGTCAGAAGCCATCTTCACCCTCAGATTTGGTCACTGGACCAACTGACAGTACCATTGTGGAAAAGGTTAAGCTTTCACCTACCAAAAGAAAGTCAAAGGGTTTTAAATCTTTGCCAGATCTAGCTACCACTGAGCTGACAACAACCAAGGAACAGCCTGATAGTCACAAGCTATCTTCAGCTCCAGAGGTGACCACCGCACCAACTGAAATTACAGCTGAAGAAAAAGCAAAGCTGTGTCCAACCAGATATAAGTCTAAGGATCTCAAACCATTGCTAGAACTTGCCACAGAGCCAACAATGACTAAGAAAGAGCCTGATGGTCAGATGCCACCTTCAGTTCTAGAGGTGGTTACATCACAAACTGAAATGAGGGTTGTGGAAAAAGATAACTATCCATTAACCAAAATAAAGTCAAAGGACCTTACACCTTCTTTAGACCTTGCCTCCACAGAGTTCATAGAGACCAATGAAGAGCCTTACAGTCAGAAGCCATCATTGGCTCCAGAGCTGGTCACAGCACCATCTGAACTGACTGTTGTTACTGTAGAAAAAGTAACTCTTTCACCAACTCAACAAACCTCTTTAGGTCTAAAACCTTTGGCAGAACTAACTAGCATGGAGGAAAAATCAAAAAGCCATAAATATACATATTTTTCTACTGAGCAAACTGAACATACAGTTGTGGAAAATAATGAGCTCACTCCAACCAAAGGGAAGACCCCAGTGGAGCCTAGGGAAAGGGAGAAAGAATGTCAAAGTGGGAAGCCACCTTTAAGTGAATTGAGCACATTACCAGGACCATCTAAAACTGTTGTAAAATCAATTGAACATTCCTCAACTAAAAGAAAGTCAAACATTTCTCTAGAATTTGCTAACAAGGAGCAGGGGGAATGTGACAATCAGAAGCCACCATTGCTTTCCACAGAACAAACTTATGATGTTGTTTTAAAAGAACCCAGTGTTCAAGTTTTTACAGCTCCAGAATCATCCTCCGCAGTTAAAAGTCCTATTGTACAACCTAAAGATACTACGAAAGGACTTAACATTGTAAATCCTGCCACTACGTTAGGGGTGGTCGTTGGGCAGACTGAAACTATTGCTGTGGAAATAACTAAACACACGCCAACTAGCAGAAAGTCAGAGAGTCTGTCGATATCTGGAATTTCACATACTGTTGATATGGAACCTGAACAATTTAAAAAAGAGTCTGACAGTCCTTTTATTGTCATGGCATCAGGGGCCAAGCCTATTCTGGAAACTGCATTAGAAGAGATGCAACCACCACAAACTAGTAGTCAAAACATTGAGGACGTTTGTGATACCAAGTCTACATTCAAGGATGTTGTTAAATCTGTTCCCCAAAAAGTGCAAATGGCAGAGGATGGTCAGACTACTGCAGAGGACAGTCACGTGTGTGAGAAGATAACTGTTCAGGTTGGCAGCTCTAATGTCATTCAGGAGCTTTCAGAAAGAAAAGTGGCCACAGTCATACTTGACACATCTGAGATTTTTATCCAGTTACCTGATACTTACTCACATAACTTGGATATTTGTACTTTATCTCATCCTCCTGAACCTTTGGAGTCTGTCATTGCACCTACTTCAATAGCCCTATCAAAACCTACAGTCTCAGAATTACAGGAGCTTAAAGACACATCCAAAAAGACTCCTGAACAAACTATTACCCAGCCTACAGAAAGAGACTTGGATACTGTGCCTCAAGCACAACAGTGTCACTCCTGTGAGCCTACAGACAGACTACATGGGGACGATTCTGTTAACAAGTTAGGGAAAATGACCCCGGAGATTCAGAAGGCGTGTCTGGTATCTGACGTAGGGGTCACCCAGACACATATAAAGCCAGTTCAACCAGAAGGTGTCTCTACTCAACCTATCGCTGATGATTTTACAATGGCACAACTGCCAGGAATAAGCTCATTTGAGCAGGACGTAAAAGAACTAAGTGAATCTGTTAGTCAGCTGACGCTCAAGGAAAGCACACAGGATGACACCAAAGAAGACAAGGAACATGCTGTCCAAAAAGAGCACACTAAAGAGTCAACACAAGATGCACAGGATTATCCAGAGTGCCTGGGTAACAATTATGTTCAGATGAATGAACAGGTCAAGAAAGTGTTTACACATGATACACAAAAGTCCCCAGAGAACCTGGGTGAAAAGTCTGTGAAAATCCACATGGCACCCGAAGTGCACATTCTGCAATTAGATTTACCAGCCAGTCCAGATGAACATGAAAACACATCTGTCACGAAAGCAACGGAGCCAAGGATAGATATTGGTCAAAGTACCCAGAGCAAACAAGTATCAGTAAATAAAGCTGTAATTACTGTTGATGATGTCAAGTCAGAGAAGTCTCCAGGCAAGATAACTGCAGTAACAGTGATAAAAACTAGATATGAATTTCAAGATACTAGTTCACAAAGGGAAACTGCTCAATCAATCTTCCCTGCTTCTGAAGCATTGCCACCACATGAAGCAGTGACAGAATTTATAGAAATAGGCTTATCTGAGCAAACGTCTGTGAAATTAAGGCAAACTGAGACTCAGATAGAGGTACTAAAAACCACACATGAAAAACCCAAGGTGGCCGAGGCAGATGATTTTGAAAAACAACCTTCTACTTTGTCAGCATTTGGCATGAGCACTGTGCCCAGAAGCTTGAACAAAAAGTCTGTTACGATGGAGAAAATCCATGTGGTGCCTGAAGTACCTATTCTACAACTAGATATACAGACCAGTCCAGAGCAGCAGAAACACACTTCTATTGCAGTAGCTGAGGAGCCAAGGATAGATATAAGAATTATCCAGAGCCAAATAGAACCAGAAAACAGTACTGGGACTTCTACTGATAAACAAGGCATATCTGCAGTTGTAATGACAAAGGTGCAAGAAAGCAGTACTGAATTGAAAGATGTGTTTGAAAAGGACTCCACTCAAGCCACATTTGCTGTTTCTGAATTATTGGAGCCATCTGAGACAGAATTTATTGAAATAGGCGTATATGAAAAAGATGTAGAAAAGCCAAGCCATGAAACAAAGATGGAAACTATGCTGGAAAGGCCTACAATTGTCAAAAAATTCCAAAAAGATGTCCTAGAGAAGCATTTAACACTTCAAAGTCCTGATGTACCCAAAGGTGTAGATGAAAAATCTGTTGGAATGGAAAATATCCACATGGGGCATGAAGTTCGTGTTTTACAATTGGATGTACCAGTCAGAGTGGCAGAAAACATGGATGGAATTGCTACTTTTGCAGCAGTTCAGCCAAGTGAAGCAGAGGAAACATTTAGAGAAATTAGCCTATCTGAGCACGATACTGGAAAACCAAGCAAAACAGTGATTAAATTAGGCTTCTTGGAAACCACAGCGGAACAACCCAAAGACATCAAGGATCCTGAAGTACAAGAAGAGCTTTCTAAAGTGTCAACAAAAGACCTGCATGATGCAGCTCACAATCCGGATGAAAAGTCTGCTAGGGTGGAGAAAAGCTACAGAGGGGCTGAAGTGAGCATTTTACAACCAGAGTCCAGTAATAAGGAGCATAAAATCACATCTGTTGTGACAACAGAGGCACCAAGGACAGATGTAGACCAAACAAGTATCCAGTGTTACAGAGATCCAGAAAAGCAACACTTGACCTCCCCTGATGTCCAACCAGCCAAGACTGCAGTAGCGTTAACCACAGTGGAAGTGAAAGTTGAGGAGCGTAGTCAACCAGAGAAACATGCTGAAGTGTCAACATTCGAAATTGATGATCTGTCCAAGGTCTTTGTTGAAAAGTCTGTCAGAATGGAGAAAATTCATAAGGAGGTTGATAGATGTGCTGTGCAAAAGGATATACCAACAGATAAAGTGGGAGATGAAAACATCCTGGTCATAATTGCCAAAGAACCAAGGACAGAAATGGCTCTAAGAAATATAGGAGGTGAACAAGTGCCAGAAAACAAAGATGACACTACAGTGGATGTTCATCATGAGAAGGCTGCTATGAAAGCAGAAGCTGATGTGAAGAAAATCAGCACTGAAAGACAAGAGAATGTGGCTCAGAGTGATTCCACTAAACCTGTGACTGCTGAGGCAATGACAGAATTTGCACTAATTAGCTTATCTGAACAAAACAGGGTTAAACTGGGCCAAACTGATACTCAGCTAGAACGGACTCAGGAGATGCATGATGTGCCAGAGAGCCAGGAAGAAAAAACTGTTAAAATGGGCAAATCTCACATGAGTGTACATAAATTCAAAACTGTGACTACAGAGAAGGAACAACAGACGGAGTCAGGAATCCAGTTTGAGACATTTAAAGAAAGCAAAGCCATGACTACGAGAGACATTCAAGCTGACAAGTATAGAGTTAAGATGACCAGGAAAGAAATACAAGAGAGCCCTACTGAATCCATGTTTGGACTAGGCGTGGTCTTAAAAGCCCAAACAGAAGACACAGCGAAGCAGGAAGAGAAGAGGACGATTCAGGAGCAACAGTGGGAAACAACAGTTAGAATAGAGCTAGAAGATGTTTCATCACCAACGGCTACAGCAGTCACCACTCGTAAAGTGAGGCTTCAAGGCTTTGATTTGCCACAAGTAAGACATGAAGAATACTCATCTGCTTTCTTAGTGTGCAAATATTATTTTATGTAGTTTCAGTGAGACTATGTATAGTTTGTGTTGTCTGTTGTCTTTAATTATAAGTCAAATACAATCCCATAAAAAACGTTTGTTTTTCAAGACATCAGTAAAGATTCTTAAGCTGTCCAGGTTATCTGAAAGGTGATTTATGGCAATTAAACTTTTTAAATGTTGAAATAGTTTTTTCAGACTATAGAAGCTACTAATATTGTTTGTTAATCCTATATGAACATATGCTCAGTGTCTTATGCATACATGTTTGCACTTCATGGTTCATGGATGTTATTATATTTTAATAAGATATTTAATAATTTAGACTTTTATTTGCATTACATGCAAAACAAATGTCTTATGTCAAGACATTTATTATCTGTGTTATAAAAGTTTCAGTGCATTAGAGTATAAATGAGACTTGTTTAAAAATGTGAGATGTATTTATAAGCTTGGCTGAAAAACAGTATACAGTTGTATTTCAGAATCTGTCTTGAATTAATACTCGTGTTTCGTGTCCTCAAAAGGAGGGAGGATATAGTCCTGAAAATATCTCATCAGTATCACTGCCGATGGTTCAGAAATCATCAACTGATGTTACGCTGGGTGAAGTATCCCAGGTGGAAGAATTACCCACTCAGGAAAACACAGGAGAAGCAAATATTGTGATGACTGAGGAGCTACTTCTAGAGGCACCAGAAGGCTCCACCATTTTTACAGAAATACAGCAGCTTGCAGGGATGGAACCCAACACTCAACTAATTGAGGTAACATGACTGCTGTCTAAAATAGTAACTTTTTTTATGCTCATGCTACTTAGAAATTGTTAAATCCACACAGTCTTTATATGTGAAGAACACTTATTTCTACATAATAATTACTTGTAACAAAACATTTTACTTTTCTTATATAGACCTCTAAAAAGACTAATGGTTAGATGTTGTCAAAACCTATCCTGGTCCTCAATATGAATTTTCTCACTTCACATCCTGTGTGTTTTTGTGTCTCAAGGATAAAACCCTGGAGGATAATCTGGAGGATCTAATTACCTCCACCTGTGATCTGGATGGTTGTTTAAGCAGGCTTGTATCTAAACTCCTGAGCTGCAAGAACTGCCCAGCTGAGCTCAGCCCTGCTGCCATGGCCCGGCAGGTGGAAGAGGCTCAGGTTAGATGATAGACTGCGTGAATCAGTAGAGAAATAAACAGTGATAAAGATAAATAACAAATAAAAATGTCCTTTATAATTCTAAGTTGAAGTTGTTGAAAATAAACAACTCATTAATTTGCAAAAAAGCTTCATACACCTAATATTTCTATTAAATAATCAGGCCTTTTGTATAATTGCCAATATGTTCTCTTATTTTCGAGTACAGCGGTGTGGAGAGACTGTCCAGGCCCAGATGTCATTGCTCGTCCAACTGAAAGGAGCTGATTCTGGGAACAGAAATGCTCTGGAGCATGTGGACAACCAATGGAAAGTTGATGCTCAGGATGTAACTACTCAGGTCATTCAGACCAAAAATGCCCAACTGCAGCTGGTGACTGATTATTGCACACAGACCCAAACAGCTAAGACCACAATGGAGAGACAAAAGGCAGAATTAGACGCTTTGAAAATGTGAGTGGTCATCTGCTTTCTATCATCTGCAGGTTGAGGTTTAAGCATCTATAGCCTACAGTATGTTATAAGAGATAAGAGTCTGTTTTCTGTTTGCTCATTTAACTTAATTAACTACCTGCATACATTCTTAAACCTTTGAGCCCTACTTTTTTTTGATCCATTCCACTCTAGCCGGGATTGACAGCATCTGTTATCATTGCACAAATCGTGGCTACAATTTTGACAAGATTGTCCAATGTTTATATAGTATTACTGAACGTAAAGTAAATTAATATATGAAGACATGAATTGTGTGACACATTCCTCTTGTACTATGCCTACATCTTGTATAATCTGTTGAAACAACCCAAATGCCAATGTTGTTTTGTTTTTATTTAAGGTCCCCAGAACAGAGCAGTGTTAATGAGGCAGAACAGATCTGCTCATTACAGAGAAGTATGGAGGCAAAGAGAACCGTTCTCGGGGACTTGCTTGTGACTTATACCAAACTATTCCCCCATCTCAGCCGGTCTGTGCGAGCAACTGCACAGACTGAAATGATGAACCTTCAAGGAAAGTGGAGAGACCTGGAAAGAGCTGTGGAGAGGATCTCTCATCACACAAATGTCCATTCTCATGCAACCATGAACCTTCTGTCAGAGGTTTTAGCTCTACAAGAACACTTGGAAGTAATTGGCGAAAACCTTGAAGCAAAGTCTCCTTCAGTTACACAGTGGAATTGCAAGAAAGCGCAGCAGCTGATGGAGGCAAATGCTGAGATTAAAGCTGCCCAGCAGAAATACCTCCATTTGCAACAACTTTCAGAGCCACTACTCCTCGACTCAAGGTGGGAGAAGGAAACAAAAGAGATACAACAGGGGCTTCAAATGATCAAAGACAAAATTGGCCACATAGAGGAACTGGTGTCGTCCCAAACCCAGAACAGCAGCAACGCCATCATGGAGAAAATTATTGTAGTGATGAGGGATGGCCTTGCCTGGGCTAAGCAGACAGAGAGTGACATTGAGGGCAGGAGGAAGAGAGTGGCTCTCCTCCCAGAAGAGGTTCACCGGCAGCTCAGAGATCTGAAGAAGCTGCAGTCTGATGTGATGACCAAACAGGGTCAACTGGAGGCACTAGTAGATGAGGTGACAGAGCTGCTCCCACAGCTGGATCAGGCTGAGGAGGTACCCATGGTGCGTTCATCTCTAGAATCCCTTAAAGAACTATCAAAGTCCACTACTGAGAAGCTGGGTAATGCTGTGAAAGACATAGAATCAGGACTGCAGACCAGAGAAAAGCTGACGGAGCAGATTGCCGATCTTGACTCCTGGATTGTTGCTCATCTGCACAGAGAAGCTTCCAGGAGTGCAGACGTTGAGCTCAGGAGCCCTACTGAACTTGATCGCAGAGTGCGTCAGATCCAAGAGACCCTGGCTGAGGCTGAGAAGCATGCCGCTGTCTGTGAGGCTCTTCTAATGAAAAGTAAGGACATCTCCTCTGAGCTTAGCCTCACAGAGAACTGTCAGCTTTTTGAAAAGCTTACCAACCTCCAGGAGGACATTCAAGCCATTAGCAGCTATGAGAAGATCAACAAAACAGAGCTGGACGAACTCATCCAGACTGCAGATTCAAGCAAGAAAAATTTGGTCACCACTGAAAAGAGCTTGAGGCAGATGTTGGTAGATGTCAGCAATCAAAGGTTCCCCATCACAAGAGAGTCCTTGCAAGCTTTGGACCCTTTCAAACACATGATTTTGCAGCACAAGTCCCAGGTTGACCTGTTGCAACCATGGATTCCCCAGGAAAAGACGAGGGCATTGCACAGTGTTATTTCTGACCTTCACAGCAAAATTGCTACCCTGGAAAGAAAAGTCTGTGATCATGAAAGGTACCTGAGCATGAGGCAGTGTGTGGAGAATCTCAAGGAGAGAGTTCAGGAGCAGGTCCATCAGACTAAAGATGACAGCAAGGAGCTGGAGGAAAAGTACAAAGTCTGTCAGAGTCTCCTCATCCAGTTTCCTCAGATAAAGTGTTTGTGTGAGGAGGCTCGCTCCAAACTTCAGAAAATATCTGCCGACCTCTACCCTTCACAGCTGACAGCGGAGCGACAGAGGCTCAAACAAAATGAAGAAAGCCTTGATACCTGGGAGATGACGCTTTACAACAACCTCAGCATCATTGAGTGGAACCTACTGAAGGAACTTGACCTTGAGTCAGAGAAGGACGCCACTCGGACGTTCCTCTGTAAGACCCAGAAAGAGCTTCAAAAACTCACAGTTATGGAGCCAAGTGAAACGGTCATCAACAAAGAATACCAGAGAGTCATGTTTTTGAAAAAGACTGTGGAGTTAAGGATGAGAGCTCTGAAGATTCTAGAGCAAAAGAAGGGAAAGAAAAAAGGAAGTCAGTCCGAAGATCTGATGCGTTTGGAGAATGCAATCATCAGTCAATGTGACTCTCAAATGGTAACTTCCATTGTTCTCCTTTGTTTTATATTGTTGTTGTTTCTTTTTATCACTTATAAGGTTAGTTTTAATAGACACTATAAGATCATATGGTGTTTACTATAGTTGTAAAGTATACATACTACTGTTAAATGAAGCTGTGACATATTATGACATCAAACAAAGTAGACAGAAACAGGAAATGGGATGCTGTAGCTCTACTATGAATATACTATGCAGATGTGTTTGTTATATTTTAGGAGAACATCCTCCAGGCCAGGGCATCTTTGAGAGACTACACCTCTAAGGTTAAGAAAGCAGTACAGTTCCTGAGAGACATCGAGGTCTCTCTGCTGCCTCTGCAGGGCTCTGCCGGACCCTGCTCTGAGCGGCTGGAGGAGACCCAGCAGGCTTTGGCTGCACTGCAACAGCAGTTTCAGACTCATGTGGAGCAGCTCCAGAGCCAGGTTGCTCTGCATTGTTACCTGTCCCCCCAGAAGGTAGAGCAACTCCAAGAGAATATTCTGAGCCAGCTCCTGGTGCAGATGTCTACTCTCCAGGCAAAGGGCCACGCCCGACTGGAGTGTCTCAGCAGGTACTAGGCACAATAAAGCCTGAGTTCTTCAATTTCATTAACATTCAGAGAGACAGAAACCTCAATAAATTATGAACAGTGGTAAACTCACTAAACTCTGTCAAGAATCAAGTGTTTCCACTTAATGGATTTCTGTCACTCAGGTGTGCAGAACATCACATAAATTACATCAGATGCCAAGAAGAAATCATCCAGAATGTGAAGACTGCAGAGAACAGCCTCCTACATTGTATTTCTCAGAAAGTCACCTGTCTTGCTGACTGCACTGACCAGGAGACAAAGCTCAGAGTACGTAACAGGCTGCTACGCAATAAGACTATTGACTAATCTGGGTTCTGTTTTTGCCATGGCTCCAGATCTCTTTCATTTTTTTAATATAATTTTATAAGAAAGTTGTTGATTGATAATCTTTGCCCACAGTACAAAATCTTCTCTTAAGAATAAAATATAAATTTGATTTGATCCTTTCTTATGCAGGGTCTCTCTGAGGAGGTGGAGACCCTGCTGAAGCGTCTGGAGGAGCTCAAGGAGTGGTGCCCCGAGCAGAGCTGTTATGGAGACAGGGAGGCTGCTGTGACTGCTCTCTGGAAACGGGTCTCAAGACTGTGGCGGTGCACACAAGAGCTGGGTATCCGTAGTAAACAGAGGATCACTGAGTGGAGACATATCGCCAGCAGTGTAAGTCAATTTAGATACAAACAGATTAACACATTAAACATTTGAAAGTTTTTTTTGTTTTTTTTACAATATATCAAATATACTGTAGTTTTAAATGCTTGAAAATATGATTCTACAAAATTCAAATGTCTGCATTTCTTCCTTTCAGGTGGAGAAAGCCTCTGCTGTACTGGAGCAGGTGGAGGCAGAGCTTCCTAAAGACTCACATACAAAGGTCTCCACTGAGGCACTTCATGACCTGTTGCAGTCCTGGGAACAGTACCAGGACAGACTGGACTGTGAGCATCGATCACTTTCTGCACTGGAACTGCGTACTGCCAGGCTTTTGGGTGTCCCTGCCCACCTGGAACATGCTCCTGCTACTCCTCTCTGTCAGCAGCTGCAGGCAATGCAGTCCCGATACTCCAGGTAAGATGTTGTTTCATGTGCACTACCCAAGTGTAATTTTCTTACATTGCTTTCACCTCTACAGGCTTTAGTCCGTCTGAATCGAACTCAAGTTTTTTCCCTTGGTGTAGTTTGTTGAAAAACCATACAGGACCAACAGCTATAAAACGGCTGTAAAACAACTAATGTCAGGACAGTGGATTACATATAGATTTGGATTGATTTGATTTATACACCAAAAACATGCTGCAGATTAGTCACGGATAGGTTTTGAGAACGGGCAGTGCCTGCATACTATCTTCTTGATTGTTGAATGTATGTTTTTGTCTTTTTCCGCAGTGTGAAAAAGAGGAGCAGAGAGGGTCTGGAAGCGGCTAAGCTGGAGCTGGAGGAGAGAGAAAAAGTTTGGGAGGAGCTGCAGGGCGTCCGGGTTTGGCTGGAAGCTACAGATGGCCTTCTGTTAGAGATGGAGCAGAGCAACAGTGCACAGGAGCTACCGGTGGGTCACTTCACCATTCAGCACATTAGCACCATTAAAAATTCTTTATTCCAACGACACACACAACAACACTGTCTCACAAGCTGAGACAGATTTATTCGAGCATTACTGGATTTCCCAGTGACTGAGATACCACAAACAGATGTGGCTCACACCACAGGATTTCAGAAAACCTCATTTTCTAAGTGTGCTTCTAACGTTAAATAGAGAATATTTGCTATGACAAGTTCACCTTTGCTCATTATTTAGTTTAGGAAAGTTAAATTTAAGTTAAATTTGTGTATTTCTCATTATGTAAGAGGCTTTGCAGTGTTTCTAAAAGGAGAAACCTAAATAATGAGTTTCTAATGTGGAGAGTTTGCATTTATGCTAGCGCTAACTGTTATATCATGATTCATTGCTATTTTTATAACCAGCACATGAAACACACTCAACTAGAAATCTCATGTTCAAAAGCAAAACATCTCGACAATTACACACTGGACTGGCATAATAAACATTAGAGCAGTCTAATTAACACTGTAAGATGACACAGAGAAAGGCCGCTAACTGTGTGGCTGGTAAATATGACACATCTGAATCCAACCGTTGACTTGGCCGTAGGCCCGGATGCTGTTCAGTCTTCACTTCTATCAACCCACCAACCCAGAGAATCACTCTTTGTCCCAGAACCTGAGCAGCAGCCAACATTTCCCCATCCATTCCAGCAGTCTCCTCTCACACACACACACACAGGGTTTACTACACTGTAGCTGCGAGGACAGCTGCTGACACAAATACCTTTCTTACCCTATACGACTAACAATAAACTTTATCCTAAACCTAATTCTAACTTGAACCTTAAAACCAGGTCGTAACCCCCAAACAGCTTTTTTAAGTGAATCTAAATTTTGTTTAAATAGACATAGGACGTAGTCACACACACACACACACACACACACACACACACACACACACACACACACACACACACACACACACACACACACACACATCTCCTTTCCCTTTGGCCTGTGTTGATGAAAAGCCTGAAAACCCCCTCCGCTTCCCATCACTCACCAATCCCCCTCTTATGCCAGACACCTTTTGTTCACTGTTGTAAGTGGATCTTCCAGGTGGCCTTTGTAGCCAAGTCATTTTCATGGACACACACACGGAGACCTCTGTTTTTGTACCTCATTCACTTGACACATATCCCAAGGTCTATCCTCAATGTAACCCTGACCTTAAAGCCTGGACTTAAGCTGTGTGAATTTAAGAAGTGAAGATGTTCCCAGTTTATAAAAATGTTTATAAAAAACTTAATTTTGTCCTTACTTAATTAAATAATCAAACCAAAATGTCCTCCCTATTCAAACTTCCCTACTTACAGTATATGTACGCCAGTCTGAGATGCCCTGAATTTTCCTGAAACAGACAAACATACTTTACCTCCACTCTTTTTTCAAATTTCTACACTCACACACATTACAGTCACCATGCAAATAAACTGTCTCCACACACCCACTCTTCCTCCCTTCCTTTGTGTCTCTCTTACACACACATACACATACACACACACACACACACACACACAAACGCTCAGTTTCCTTGTAGTGACACACACACTTCTCTCTTCAGCAGAGCTCCGGACAATTTCAGATTAAGGTATTTTCTTCTGTTATCTCTCTTCTTTTTTGCATATTTTCTTTTTTACTTTTGGCTGTTGTTGTGAAGTAGAAGGGAAAAGATTTCACTTTAATTATTGTGGAACTGAAGGGCTTGAAGAGTTGGGCTCTGTTTGATGAAAGCAGAGGAGCAGGAGAGAGAGCTGTGTGCTTAGAAAAACTACTGAGAGCTTATAAGCAGTTTGTTTAAAGAAAAATAGAGAAGGGTTTGTGTCTTTTTGTTGTACTTCCACCATTGCATTCATGACAAAAATGTTGCTGATGCTGCTTGCAGAAAAGTGTCGTGCAATCTGTACGCACAAACTACTTACAAGTGTTTTTTGAACGTGGCTTTTTTTTCCAGAGGTAGCAAAAAAAAAACAATGAAGCATTATGAAGACAATCGCTATATATGGAGTTTATTACTGCTGTAGAAAATAAATCTGTTTTATTGTATTGTATTTTTTTATCTGTGGTTTCAGGAGATCCACGTCCAGCTTTATGCCCAGAAGGCCTTGCTGCAGCGCATCATGGACAGCCTGAAAATGAAGTACTCTGACATGTACACACTGGTCCCAGTCGAGATCGAAAGCCAGCTGCAGGAAGTCACACAGTCACTGAAGCAGGTGGAAGTAAAGGTAAGACAAGACTTTTCGGCACAGCTGATAAAGCTGAAAAATGTATCAACCCTTTAGTGAAAGCAACATAAATAATGGAAAATAAAGTATGGAATGACAAGGCAACTAAAAAGAGTAACTCTAAAACATCCTGTAGTTGCTGCTGTAGTCCCGTATGCTCTTATCCTGATTGTTCTGTCAGGTGGGAGAGGCAGTGGAGAGGAGTGGTCCCGTGCACAGGCTGGGGGTGAAGCTGGCTGAGATCCAGGCTGGCCTGAGGTCCGTTCAGAAGAGACTGGAACAGAGAAGCCCCACTGTAATTGAAGCAAAGATCACTCAGAAGGTGGGTAATGATACGGAGAAGGCAGAACAAAGAACTAAAGGATTTATTAATAATGTACACTGTGAGCAGCTCACTGATCGTAAAGGTAGACAAGACAAGCGAGATAATGTATTTAACTAATATGTAAAACATGTTTTTTCTTTGTACTTATACTGGATAAGAACTGGATAAAGAAAAACTCTTATGATATTTTTAAAGTCATGTATTACTATTTCTCGTTCTTCCCATATGTCCGTATCTGTGCTCAGCGCGTGTGGGATGAGCTGGATGTGTGGCATTCCTGTCTGGCAGCACTGGAGGTGGACATGCAGGACCTGGAGAAGCCTGAGGACACCCTGGTCCTCACAGAGAAACTGGTGGAGGTTCAGCAGTTCCACTCACAACTGGCCAAACAGGCCGAGCAGAGGACCACGCTCTTCAGCAAGGTCCGATCAACCATCTACGTCTTTTTAGAAGCTGGCAGTGTTAAAACTTACCTTTCTAATGCCCTGATTATAATGTGTCATAATTACAGGTATGGGGGTCAAACACTAAGGAAACAATGATAAAATCAACCAGCCTGTGTATTAAATTCATATTATGCTACTGTTCTGTCATCACAGGCAAACATTGTTTTTGCACGTCAGCACCTGCAACTTTTAACTAAAACATACATAAATCTTTGTTCTGTCATTCATATGCTGTGATTTGTGGTGTTTGACAGACACGAAAGGTGCTATTATGTGATGAAGTCTGACTTATGCCATCTAGGTTTTGATAATGTAGTTAATGGAACATTTGGAGGGTTTTTCAGGGCTCACAGAGGTTGGTAGCTGTGCAACAGTTAGTTTGATTTCTTCATAAATGTATAAAACAAAATATTGTTTGTGTTTGCTGCTTAGATTCATACATGGCTTCAGGAGCATCAGGAGATGATCAATAGCTCTAAGAGTTGGATGGCGGATGCTCAGTCGTGGCTCGCTGCCCCCTACACCTACACCACTGCAAAATGTCTGAGCAGTCACGTTCACGCTTTGCAGGTCAATACGTTAAACTGTGATCTGAGCTCTCTAGACTACCCAGTAATCTGCTTTAATGTGATATTCAGTTCTACAAATTTGAATCTCTATGAGTTATAGTGCTGTGCAGGAGAATTTAAATTAAAGATTTGAAATGAGGAGATAAACAATTCATCTTCTCCACTTTGTTTTGCAGACGGTGTTAGATGACTCGGCACAGATTCGAACCACTCTGCAGGGCTTCAGTTCAGTCCTGCAGGAAATGTCGCAGGTATGCGACATCACGATTCTGCGGGAGCAACTGGTCGAAGCTGATCGCCAAGTGGCCGACGTTCAAGACAGCTTCACTGCTCCTCTGTCTCAGCTAGAGCATGCTGCAGCTGTGAGAGATGTTATTTATAGAATCTATTTTAGATTACCTGTCCCTCTGCTGTAAAAGCTAAATGTGATTTGTCAAATTCTAGGAGGTGGAGGCCATTGAGATTGAGGTCAGGCGGATGGAGAATCAGGTGGCTGAGATCAAGACGTTGTTATCATCTCCTGAGACGTTTCCCAGCCCCAGAGAGGAAAGCCTGAAGGTGAGACCATGAAGTAGAGAGAGAGTAATTTCTTTTTCATCAACACTTTGTGATTATCTTCATGAGAAAAAACTGAAAATTATGTGCAGAACTCAAGTGAAAGTTAGTTCACTCTTTAAAGGACATATTTTAAATGCTGGGAGTTTGAATTAGGATGAGAAATATACAAATGTGTATTGTTTTAATCATGGTGTTCCATATGTCTACAGCCGATTGAGCTGAGGATTCAGTCTATGAGAAGAACGGTGGCTGAGATCCAGAAGTGTAAACCTGGCCTTTGTCTCCCAGAGAAGGCTGAGACCACTCTGACCGTCTTTACTGTAGTGGACCAGCTCCAGTCTCTTCTGCTGGAATTGGAGAAGGTCTGTCAGTCAGCCAATCACTGATCAGTCCATTAGCTCCTAGTTTTATAGAACTGGCATTGATGAAACCTTTTCTTTACTTCTTTTGTAGAAGGTTCCTGCGCTGTTCATCCAGCAGCCTCCAACTCCAATCCAAGCCAAAACGTCGTCAGCCCAGCAGACATCAACTCAGCCTCAACTCCCGAAATCCACTTCAGAGGAGGTGAGTTGTATTCAGTGTCCAAACTGTATGTCTACGTACGTTTTTGAGAAGGAATATCCGTTTTGATTTTACTTAGAACTGTGGCCAAGATTATGTACGTGCCCCAAAGACAGTATAAAAAATAATAAACTGTTAAATTGTAAAAAAAACTGTAATTTGTACTTTGTGTTTCTCTTAGAAGAAAGGAACCGAGCAGGGCCAGATCAGAATTGTTCATATGGAAGAGGATGTACTGAAGAGATCTGGAGCCACTCTGCTTACTGTGGAGCAGTCCTCACCTGAACAGAGAGAGTCCCAGACAACTGACAGCACTCAGGTAAGGAAGCCAGGGAACCGTCTTCCTCTGATTTTAACACTGAAAGTAACAACCAGACTGATGCACACTTTATCTTTATACGCTTTTGATGTCCTCACCAAAACATTATGTTTTCTTAACATCACTGATAATAAAACTTGAGTTTTGAATATCAAATACTCACCAAAGAGTTTCGAAATGTGGTTCTTAAAAGTTTGTTTGCTTCTTTCTCCTATGTTATAATAAAGTTTAGAGTGGTTGATACTAACACGCATGCCTACCCACTGTTACCTGTGTCATTAAATATTTGTAATGAACTAAAAATGTTTTTTTTCTTGCATGCTTAATTTTACTAATTATTTAACTGGAAATATTTTTGACTGTTCAAAGTGCAGATACTGGGACATGAGGCTAAAACTTATTAGCACAAATAATAATAAAATAGTACTGATCAGAAACTGGTCATGTTGACGTCCCCAACTGGTTGAACCTTTTTTTTTTGTTTTTTTAAATTGTAATAGTAAAAAACTTTAATTATATTAATGAACTCTGACATGTTATGGGGCGGCATGATAGCTCAGTGGGTAGGGCAGTCGTCTTCAAACCCAAGGGTTCGATTCCCAGACCCAACAAGCTAAAATGCTGAGGTGTCCTTGGACAAGACACCGATACCCCGACCCTTGGCGCCTCACAGAGGCAGCCTGTCCACAAGGAATTTCCCCAAGGGATTTCCCAAGGGGATCAATAAAGTACCAATTCTGTTCTTCTATTCTATGTTGAAGACATCTTTTAAGATAATTTCCCAAAATGTTTATTGAAAAGAAAAATTGGAAATATCCGGGCAGTTGACACTTAAGAATACTCCTATATATTGACGTTATGCTGCTGACAGTCAGCAGCGGGGACAGTGACCAGCTTGAAACTCAGTGTCCCAGGTGCACTTTCGGCCCCCTCCCTGTGTGACTCTGCACATGAGCGTGTTTCCGTGTCAGCAGTGGGAGCTACAAGGCGTGCTCCAGGCTGAAGAAGCCGGAGAGAATAAAGAGAGTGAGGAGCAGAGAGTGGAACAGGGTGGAGGAGGTGTTTTTTGGTGGCTCTGGGATGTTTTCGTGGGGACTTCTTCAGAGGTAAAGAAGACTTGAGAGCTACTACTATTCTTCTCCTGTTCTAACCTTTTGGTCAACTCCTTTCCCCTCAGAGTGGCTTGTTATCCAAAGTCAGCTACTTAAAGGTTAGGTGGAAGGGATTTCCCACACTGGATGCCACAATGATTTCTAGAACTAATTATAGGAAGGTTTATAAAAGTTATGTTTACCCAGATTAATAAGACACCTGAGCAGCTCATCCTGATGTTAGAAATCCCTATAATGCAGTTACACTATTAAACCTATTAAACCATTTGTAGCAGCTGTGTTATTTTGACCTGGTCACGTCACTGTTGGCACTGAACTCTTTCACCTTCCTCAACTCTACTACCACCTCCCTACTCATCATATCAAACCCATTTCCTGATCCTGATCCGCTGTTGTTTTGTTTTCCTTCTTTTCTCCTTAAACCTGTCCACCATGATCTGTTTTGTGTTGTTCCTCTAGAGGGCAGTATTGAACAGTGTTCCTAATATATGTAACAACACCATAGAAGAATGTTATCCCAGGTCAAGGTTATCAGCAGTGTTTTCTCTTTTCAACCATCAAACCTTTTTGTGTGGTTATTTTAATATTTGTCATTGCTGGTGTCAGGAACCTGTAGTGCCTGAAGAGCCTGAATCCTCCACTGGACAAAGCACTGAACAGATGAGAGAAGAAAGACAGGTAACTGTCGAACACCATCACTGGATACTGTTGAAATACATTAAATTATTTAGTCTCACCTGGCTGATATTATTTATTGTAACAAATCAGTGTGATAATACCACACACAGCCCTGTTACAGTAAATACTTGGTAGCTAATCCCCAGCATCTGTGCTAAAGTGTCCAGCTGTTCTAGGAAATGATTGTGGACCCATTTTTAAACATTTATATCTTGAGTCTGTAGAAACAGGTGTGAGTCTGAAGGATTTAGAAACTGCTGTTAAATCCAACAAATAAATATATGTATGTTTCATGAGATTTGTTGACAAGGAGAAAATTATAGGACATCACCAGCCTCGTCTTTTCATTAATCTAAACTACGAGTTTTGTTTCTTATTATCAGTTGTTTGCAGTATTGTGATTAACATGTTTGAGCTCACTTATTTGTTGTACCCTACTAAGCTAAGAAAATGTCCAACAGGAGCCTGTTAATGTTTTTCTAGTACAGCAGTTATACAAGATGACAGAACAGAAACAAGTCAATAACACTGTGTAATCCAGTCCTTAACAGAGTGTAGCAACTGACTCCACATTTCGTTGTAACCCTGTGGGACGAAATGATCTGTGCATTTTTAACTGACTTACCTGACTGATCTTCTAACCCTGCTCATGTTTCTTCAGGATGTTGAGGGCCCCACTGACACCACAGAAGCAAGTTCATCTGAAGGTTTATCAAAACCTCTGGCCACAGTCAGAACCCAGTCCCTGTCTGAGAGCATGGTAAACACCACCTCGACTGTAAAAGTCTCCAACGCCGACTCTGGGTCCCAGCAAAGATGTGTAGTTTCCTAGATCTAGACATTGTTTACCATTTTCACAATCAACACCTAGAACGTCTTCTAGAGTTATGTGTAAAGTCCTCCTAAAATCCTCCTAAAAGCATAGATCCCACTGATTCTAAATGTCTGACTTGTCTGAAGCAACATCTAGAACCAAACTTAAGTTTGTTGTAGAATCAAAATCTAAACTGCCATTCCTTCTAGAACGGGCATAGATTTAGACCTCCTAACCAAATCTAGATCTCTGCACTTTCTGAAGCAGCTGCAAGGCCCTTAAATTTTTTAGAACCCATGCTTTTACTCCAAACATGGGAACACTTCTTATTTCTAGACCCAAATCATCATCTAACTTTGTCTGGGTCTGACTTTGTGTTCAGTGTCTTATAGAGTCATTACAAGACTTCATGCAGTAATTTCTAGAACTAGAAATGTAAACACCTAAATTCTCTATATCAAAGTTTACGTTCTGATTTAAAGCTTAATACTCTTCTCAAAATAGCTCTAGAGCTTTTTTTTCTAGAATTATATTCTTTATTAAAGTAATGTAGCTTCATATGTCTTCGAGAATGTCTACCTACTAGTCTACTAGGACTGAGCATAACGTGCACACTGTCCTCTAGAATCAAACCTGGATTTCTACATTCTAAGAAGAAGTATCTTCTAGAACAAGTCCTGTTTCTTCCAGAATGTTGGAACTCCCAAATTAGACCAAAATCTGTACCTCCTATTTTTCTACCTAGACCTCCATACTTCTTCTCAAGGCTTTCTAGAGTCTTCTAGAATAAGACGTGGAACTTGTGCTTGACTTGTTTGTTTCTTTAGAAATTAGCCCAGAACCGCATCTACCTGATCTTTTTAGCTTTGAACCTAGATTTCCATATTCTTCTAGAGACATCTTACTTTCAACCCTCAGTGCATTTACATGGCAGATAATTCCAGATACCGGCCTCCACTGTTCAGAGCTATTTGCATTTTGTTTACACAGGAAATCTGGATCGTTTATCAGTGTTACTTTCCGCATTATGAAAACTAAAATACAGGATGGGACTAAGTAATTAAATCTGATCAGTTATGTGCTAAAGATGCACTTTTTCTACATTTGTGTGTTAATGAGAATTATTAGTGAACTTACCCATCCTCAGATTATTTCTGCTTGTTTAGTGGGCATCACTGAGATGTGGCTCAAGCGTTTGGCTTGGTGATGGTAACTGTTTTACCAGACAGATTTTTAGCATGATGGGTGGATGGTTTGGTTTCTGTAATAAGCTTTTGCATGGACCTTATTGTGATGGGTTTTCATTAAAGGCAGGAACAAAATTATTCTGTGAACACTGTTTTAAAATGTATCATAGAGAGAATGGTTAAAGTAGTTCTTACTTTGTGATTGTTGAACTTTTCACCGAGCTCCTCTACCAAAAAATGCAGAGCATATTTGATCAAACTCTTATTTGCTTTCTTATGAGCATCTGCCATTTGTATTTCCATAAGCTGAACTTGATCATAAATTGTTGTTTACAGAGGTGATTGGTTAACTGAGTATTATGAATTCAGCTCTTTCTCTATACAACAGTATAAATACAACAGTATAGAGAAAGACTTGGTTAGAATCAGCGTATCGACGCTCGACAATACAGCTTATATTAGAAATGTATCTTTAGAAAATAACTTGGCCATGAAAATGCACTGGTTTAACACGATTACGTGAATAACAAACTACTGTTTGCAGGTGAAAACCACTAAACTCCATCTTTAGCTTGAGTTTAGTATTACTCATTTAGGGGGCTTGTACTCAAACTCTTACTCTTGTGCATGATGTAATTTCAGCAGTTCATCATTACCAACACTTGAGCTTCATTTGGAGATAAAAGGTTTTCACCTGAAAGCAGCAGTACTGAGATGTCTTACATTACTCGGCATGTGCTGTACTTGTACATTGTTCCACTTGTGTCTTTCCATTCTGCCTACATATCCAAACAAGATCACAAATACAAATAAACCCACAACAGTGATCTACTCCACCGTCTCTTTTTCTGTGTCAGGAGCTCATGAAAGGACAGAGGGGGCTTGCATGGAGGGGGGATGACAGCCATCCAGAGCGGCTGAAGACAAACGCAGTATATACACTGAGCACACACACACCTGCTCAGAACTCACTCACAAAGGATTTATGTACACCTAGAGAAGGAGCCAAAGATTTCAGAGCTGTAACGTCAGAAATCAGCGAGGAGACGTCTCAGAGCCCTGAACTGGCAACAGCTAGAGACGTCCTGGTAAAATCCTCCAGAAGTCTGGTAGGAAATATTTATATTCACACAGCGCCCAGGAGGTAGCGTTGGGACTAATCTCTGAAAGCTCAAAACTCAATAAACTTATTTTGTTAGATTTAGTCATTTGCACCTGAATTAATAAATTGTAGACCCACTAAAAGAAGGTGGTAAAATGTACTTAATTCCTTAAAAACTACATTTTACAGCAAACTCACTCTGCACCATTTAATACCTCCCTTTGTTCCGAGATGAGTTGTTAAACCAAGTTTCAGCTTCTAAAATCATAATTTGTCATTTTTACTTTTTAATAATAGAAGGGAGCAAGTGACTATTTTCAGAGCATGAAACACATTCTCAGAAAGAAAAAGCGTTTGTTATATTTATCAAAAATATTCCTCCTTAACAAATGGAGATCTCCTTATATTCACATTAGACTTATTCACATCAACAGTGTGTGCATGGTTGAGTCAAGTGATTAATCGTGACATTTAATTGAGGTTTGTTGACTGTTGGTGTTTTTGTTGACTGTTGGTGTTCACCAAAGCTGAAAACCACAGTAGTTTCTTGGCAACTGACATTTGCACAAAATCGTTTAAAAAAAGAAGCAGGTGTTAAAAGAATCTTTTTTAAAAAGTAGAATAAAACTCTGAAACGTATACATACAGTTCTGACAGAACAAGACGTGAGATGACTACAGCTACAAAATCAATTTGGAGAACGGTTGAATGAGGAAGTGGGAGAGTAGGAGAGTGTCGTTGCCGGCCCTCTGTCTCAGCTCCACCCCTGTGGCCTCAGGCCTCTTTTCTTTCGCTGTCATTCTTGTTCTTGCCATGGTAAAGAGTGGCTGTCACCGGAGCCCCGCCACAGCTCCAGGAAGTGGTTTGGCCACAGGTGGGTGGAGCAGAGAGGGAAAGAAAGAGGAGAGAGACAGGGAACGTGAGAAAGAGAAATACCCTGACAGGGACAAGAGAGTGGAACTACAGCTCAGGAATGTTTGTATAGATCAGTAACAGAGCTACGACCTGTTCAGGTAGAAACTTAAAGCTGCTGTTTGCTCAGGACTCACTTCAGATCTTCTCTGCCTCCCCTCTGCTCTCCCCCCTCTATACCTGTGACACTGGAGCAGGGAGGCTCAGCCAGGTGTGTTTCGTCTGTGTCCCAGGGACTGGAGGAGTCTGGATCCCAGTGTGGGCCCTGCCCCAGTGAAGGTGTGCTTCATGGCTGCCTGGCACAAGTTGGCCAGCTTGAGCTGTGGCTGCAGAAAGCCCAGAGGAGCCTGGTAGCTGCCGGTTCATCAACCATGCAGGACAGTGTGGAGCAGCAGCTCCTCACCTGCCAGGTAAGCCCCGCCCCCACAAATGCACCAAGTCTTTCCCCTGATACAGCAAACAATGTGGGTTAAATATGGTTGAAAAGTAAAAGTTTTTAGATGTTAACACAACAAAATGTGCTAAGCTCAAAGCTAAAGGGCGTCAGATAAAGAATAAAGAATCCTGTTGAAAGGCTGTGTTCTCCACAACAACTCACAGGTTCACTGACACACTTCAGGAGACAAATCACTGCTGCAGCTCATCCAGTTAACCACTGTAGGACAACCAACCTTTTCAATGGAAAAAATGTAATGAGAGAAATCTGCAAACATGTTTATCTGCTTCCTTATCCGTCATATGCTTATTTATCTTGCAGCTCCGTACGTAGAGCCCAGCTTTCTTCCAGACTCATGGTTCTGTGTTGTACACCTGACTTTAATTGACCTTGAATAACATTAACGCTGATTCAGTCTTGTTGCTTTAAGAACCAAGACGTTCAACCAGTTTTTCAGTCTGAGATCCTGCTCCTGCTCATCCTCTTGTCTGTGTGCAACAAGCTGCTAATAATAGCAACAATCGTAGGTCAGTGGTCATGTGACTTCACAACTATTTCAAATTGCACAATTTAGTTATGAAAGTAAAAATACGACCCATGAGTCTCATGCTGTTTATTTCAAAACTTGCAACATCAGCAAAGTTAAACTCTGGGATATTTCAGCAGCTCAACTGTTCCAGAGTCTTTATGTTTGTTTACTACATTGTTGTGGGTGATGTAAGAACTTTAGACAGGAGTGGATATGTACAGAGAGGAGTCAGAGTTCATCAGCTGGAAATACTAAATCAGATGAAG
Organism: Ctenopoma multispine; assembly: GCA_034779795.1. NCBI lineage: Eukaryota > Metazoa > Chordata > Actinopteri > Anabantiformes > Anabantidae > Ctenopoma > Ctenopoma multispine. Next base: position 1,680,526 of record JAUYWH010000014.1, read on the forward strand.
ACGTGCTTACATGTCTCTGTGTGTGTGTGTCAGCAGCTGGATGCTATAGATCTGAGCCACATGTCACGGATCTGTTTGCTTTTACTGTCATGAGTGCAGATAACACAGTAACGCAGCCAGCGACACGTATTTATGCATTAAGTGTGCGTTTAATGACTATGTTTAATGTCTGCTATGATCTTTTAAATATAATTGCACTTTAAATATAAAATGCAGTGTTTTGTAGTCGTTTAAAACAAGGAATTTATTCATTGGTTAAAAAGAAACATTGAAGAAATATATAGATAATCGATTCAGACTACAGATTTACTGTAAACCCAGGGTAGATTTTCCCCTGACATTGGATATTTACAGCTGTTCTGGAGGAGGGATCCCTTCTCTGTTGCTCTTCCTAAGGTGTATTCCACTTTTTCTCCATTTAACAGTTTGTAGTGAGTTTTTTCTTATTGATTTGAGAGTCAAAGGTCAGATTGTTGATGCATGAAGTGTATTTCATTTAATCTGTGTACATTTGCTGTATTTTTATATTTTGTTCTCGTTCTTTCAAAACTAACTATCTAGCAGCTATAAGCAATAGTGTCATGAATAAATACAACAAGTAACAAATGCTACCAAATATAAGTTGCTGTATTCAGCTGTTTATCATTGTCACGTCTTCGATCTCGGGTCAGATCTTCGTCAGGTGACTCTGAGCGGGCAGAGTTCATTAACTGTCACCCGCTCTGACCTTATTGATCCTGAAGTTTGGAAAGTGACAGAATAACTCGGTAAACATTAACGAGCAGCGGCTTTGTTCAAACATTTCTATTACCTTTATAATCTGTAGACACTGTCTCACGGATATTGTGCATGGCAGTGCTTAAGTCAGTCGTCCTTCAACCCAGAAAACAAATGGTTTTCACAGAGAACTGTTGGTATTTGCATTGAGGGAACAGAGTGGCTGCAGAGGTGGTGACCAACCTGCAAAGTCAAAGAGCAACAACAAAAAAAATATTTCTATGTTATGTGTGTATTTTCATTCCTGCAGAATCAGGTAAATGATCACATGCTGCTTTAGAGGTTCTTTAAATTCTCTAAAATGTTGTTGCATGGGTTCTTTTCAAGCTGAAAGAGACCGGGTTCTTCTGATAAGTTGACATTCTGCAGCAGCTGTATTTTATCTCTTTTCGTGTTGAATGTAAAATATGAATTTGCATAGTAATGCAGATAAATATAGGGAAGTAAAACATACAACATTTCTCTCAGTTGTGCTGAAAAATAGAAAGTGTCACACAGTGGAAATGCTCGGCCAGATTCTGTGGTACGTTCTCTCGTAGATCCGTGTTCTCACAGGCTTTAGTCAAACATTTGACGTGTTTTCCTCCCAGGATTTACTCCCTGTTGAACCTGAGAGTGGAACTCGAGCCTCTATTAAAGTTTCAGAGCTAAAACACGTCACGTTTGAATGAAGCTTTGTGGGCAAACAAACAGCAGCTAATGAGACACTTTTGTTTCCTATTCAAATGTACTGAAACCCCTCGTTCATAGAGACGCTTTATTCATGACCTACATCTAACTTCAACATCATTGTCTGCAGCACGTTTGCTCCTTTGTGTTGCGTTATTCACAATTTAAATCTATTTAAACATTGTTTGTAACAGTGGAGTCTGAAAGAGACTGTACAAGTACAATAAAGCAAAAGCAAAATAAAAACCGGGGTGTGGCTCTTAGGAGGAGGAAAGGGTCCAAAGTAAAATGTTGGCATTTGTGTGGATGTTTTACACTGTACCTCAACGTAGACTGTCCACCACGCTTCTTTTTTAAGACTAACATAAAAAAATATTGAACGAAAAACAAATAAACCTGAGAACAAAATAAAAAAACTGTACACAAATAAAAAAAAATAACATTAGTCACAGTCAATGAGAACAGGGACAGTGTGAGTTCCAGGTGAAAGAACCAATGACTGAACACAAAGTGTGTTTGTGCCGACACTGTGCAGGAGATGTTCCTGGAGATTGAGCGGAAAGTGGCGAGCCTGTCGTCGCTCACTCAGGATGCTGACCTGCACCAGCAGGATGAACTGGGAGCTGCAGGATCCCAGCAGGAGGTGGCTGAGCTGCTGTCCTCCAAACTGCAGCTCCTGAAGGTCAACCTGGTCTCCTTCCAACAGCTCCTGCAGGACAGACAGGGAGAGGACAGGGCGACCGTTCACAAGGAGCCAGAGGAACAGGTACAGAAATCCAGATTTCCACAAAACAAAAACACTGATTATGAACGTTTTAACGTGAATGTATTTAAATGTAGTAACGGTTTGAAAAGGCAGGAGAGCAGAAGTGCACATGTGGCAAAGTCACTCCCTGCTAATTATTAACAGGTTTGCAAATAAAGCATTAAAGTCTCACCGGCATCTCATTAGTGGTTTCCTGTTTGGTGTGGAAGCAGGTCTGTCAGGTCAGCTGAGTTTTTTATGTACAGTAATTAGAACCACAGTCATTATGAGACTATTTCAATCTGATAATCTGATTACATTTCAGTGAAAGTAATTAGTCTTAATTATTAGCTTTTGATGATAAAACTATTTATATTAATGACTTCAGTGGAACTTTTATTTTTTATCCTTTTCATCCAGTGTCTCTTTATCTGTTTCTCCCCAGAACTCGATACCACAGCCAGAGCGCCACCCTGTGTCCAAGTTCAAGCGCAGCAGCAGCGTTCAGGAGATCTTCTCCTCACCGAGAAACAAACTCCTGAAGCAGAGAAGCCTGCAGCAGCAGAAGGTATCAACTGAACGTGGCCTTTTTCAATTCAACCTAAATTTATTTGGGGAACATAAACGTTTCCGAGAACACTGAAAGTCTCCAATGAAATCCAAACCTTGGTGCTTTCAGTCTGTATTGATGTCACAGGAAACTGTATCTAAAGTCATCTTGGTATTTGTGTGTGTGTGTGTGTGTGTGTGTGTGTGTGTGTGTGTGTGTGTGTGTATGTGTGCGTGTGCGCGTGTGCAGGAGTTGGAGCAGGAGCTGACAGAGCAGAGAGGACTGACTCAGGCCATCATCCGGCACGGCAGCAGAGCTCGACTTCACAGCCAAGACTCAGAGGACCACAGCCAACTCTCACTGTGGTATAGAACAACACTTCTCTGTCTACGCTGTATTATTTATATTTCAAACAATCAGCTTGTGATGATTTTCAGTCCATTTTCGTTCATTTCATTTATATTTCATTATAACTATTATTACTATCTTTCATTTTGAAGAGACATATAGGACAGATATATATATATATGAACAGATGCCGTCATTTCGCCACCAGGGGGCAAAGAAAGAAAGTGAGACAGAAAGAACAAAAGGAAATAGGAGGGAAAAGAAATATGAAGTGTTAATTTTCAGCTTCTTCTCTCCCCGCAGGTCGTCTCCTGCTGAGGCTGATGTGGAGGAGGACTCCGCTCAGAAGAAGTGGGATCGCCTCTGCAGTCGGCTTCTGGCTGTGGAGGAGAGCTGGCTCCTTCCTCCCTCTGAGGTGAGGCCTTCTTCATGAGAGCTGAAGTGCTTGATTATCACTTTTCAAATACAGAAAAGAGGAAAAATCGGTGTTCTCACCATGCTTGATTATCACCTTCTTTGAGCAGAAGCCACTTTGTTGTGTCTTCGGTGTTATGGAAGCTCCTGCAGGGCTTGATAAGAGTCGCGTGCGTGTGTCTCTGAGTTTCCTCCTAATGTTTTTCTCTTTATATGTGGCAGCGTCTCTGTGTATGTGACTCTCTCTCTCTCCCTCCCTCTCTCTCTCTGAAGGTGACAGACTCATCTATGAGGCGTAGTGATGGAACAGCGGGATGTATGATTGGTTCACAAAACCTGAAAGAGCTCCAAACCCACATCAGCCTTCTGAGAGAGCTGGGACAAAAAGTTGCAGAGCCTCTGAATCAGGTGAGGAGCTGTTTAACAGAGAATATGTAGGTCGTGACATCTGTCCCCTGGGGAGATGTTGGGTTCATTTTCTGGATGCTTGGGAAACCTCCAAACAGTTACAAGACAAATCTGTGGTGATTATAATCCTTAAGATCAGTTTGATAAGTCATCAAATCAAACATCATCCTAAACTGGAACCCATGCAACACAAATGACACAGAACTGAGTCCACGATCCACACATCATCACGATGTTTACACCTAGTGAAATGTTTAAGCTCAGTCTTGAGATGTTTTTATGCCGGTGCTGTTTTATGAAATGGAGCAATTTCAGAGTCAGTGTTCATGATTTTATCCAAATATCCTAAAAAATACGGATTCTAACAGCAGCTTCTGCACACTGCTCGACTTTAGCTGGTCACAGTCCTAAAAAGTTGGAATCACCAGCTATGAGACGTTTTGGAAGACGAATAATTAAATTAAACATTGACAAAATATATCAGCAAGAGATCAGGAGACAAGAGGAACTGGAGTCAACCTCAGACTCCAGACTGTCAGGTGAAAACAGCCCAAATGGTTTGGGGAAAGAATTATGACATATTGGAGATGAGTTGTTCTGCTTGTGTTGTGCTTATGCTGTAAAGAATAAATAACAAAAACCTGTGATTCATTGTAGTTCTAATGTCAATCTGTTTTCTTCATGTTTGAAATCTGATTACATTTAAAGTGAGCAGGAAGTAAAACTAGTTGTTCTGTCCACTCTGACTGCAGACGTCCTCGGTGGACGGTTCCCATCAGACGCTGGATGAGGGTTTGTTTCATGTGCTGTACGGATCATCCGTGTCCCTGTCCTCCATCAGGGACCTGCTGCACTCACCTGCTGGGAAGACAAATGATGAAGATGCACAGTTGAAGCTGCTGCAGCTGCAGGTGGTGCTCCTCGCTGCAACATACACTCGACCTGCTTCAGTTATTCTGGATTTCTCATTTCTCCATTTATCATATCAGGATAATCGTCTGCTATCAGTTATTCTTCATTTCTGTAGATTAAAGCCAAAATATGTTGCATTTTTATTTATAATAACAGCTTAAAAATCATTTTTCTCCCCCTGATGCTGATTAAATGAGGTGAACAGCTTCTTCTGCCAGTGCTGCTGCGCTCCTGGATCATCTGTTATTGCACTATGTAACTTACTTGAATACTGGCCTCAGAGACACAACACATATAGTAAACTACAGCTAGCTCGCCTCAGCGTGGCAGAGGGAACAGATCAGTTTTGTCCTGTGTAATGTACATCAACAACAAACAAAACTCTGCTGCATCATCACAAAGTTACACCTTGAAGTCAAACTCTACGGGGATTTATGACACTCAGCAACTGCAGGGGGAGCCAAATAGCAGAAAGACAGCACCAGATCTTGCTTAATGTTACTTAATATATCAACAACAAGTGCAGTAGTTACAACCACTCAGTCAGGTGCATCCCAAAGAAAGTATCTGGTGCCAACTTCTTTGGATATGATTGAATCTCTTTCCCTTTAGAGTCTGTCATCAGAGCTGGCGACCCTCAGCAGTGAGCTGGTGTCTCAGGGGTCCAAGGTCAGTGGTGTCCTGGGATCAGAGCACGCTCAGAGATGTGTTGATGAGCTGAGCAGAGTTCTTCCTGTGGTCCAAGCTGCACTGACCAGTAGAGAAAAGTGTCTCAGAAACGTGCAGGAGGAGTCTGCAAAGCAACAGGTCAGGTTCACTGTGTTTGTGTCCAGCATGCGACTTATCTTTTCCTTCTGTTGCATTAATAGCCCAGTAACCCACCTCTGCAAATGAAAGAATTTGACTATAACTCACTGGAGCCGTTATAATTTTAAACATGGATGTAAACGTATTGTTCCAAATAAAACAGTGGTTGTTTGCATGCAGCCGTTCACAGTTTATGTCTAATCGGCAGAGAAACCTCAGCGAGTTGCGTGCATCCTTCACCTCTAACCAGTCGACTGTTCACAACATAATTCATGACTTCAGTGGAACGCTGAGCCCTAATGAACGACTGCAGGTACCTTTTTTCATCTGAAGGTTTTCAGTCACGAGACACCATAATGATAAACATACAAGCTTCATGTATTTATCAGTGATTCGAATCAACTGATATTGTTTAGAATAAACTGAGATGCAGCTCATCCGGATTCAAACTCAACAAAAAAGAAGTAAAAACAAACATTGCTGGGATATGATGATGACAGCGATCATAACCCGGCTCAGTGACTGTAACAAGGAGGGGACATTAAATGAGTTAATACCCTCAGCTGACAACCCCCCCACGTCAGCTAATCCTGCCCAACACTGTGTATTTTTTACATTTGTTTCCTTTGATATTGTAATAAAAATAAAAATGGCACTTTGTAGTAGATCTTGGCAAACAGCCAGAGAGTGAAGGGGTTCACACGCTTGACAGTGCTTTGAGAAACAGTTGTGAGCTTTTCATTTCTTACAGTGTGCATTTGTTCATGTGCAGGCTGTGGTTCAGATGCAGGAGCGTCTTCAGCAGCAGGTGGAGCAGGTAGACTCTCTGCTGGAGCAGGTTGATGGACACAACCCGCCTGCCTGCCTCATCCAGCAGGCCACGCAGCTACAGGTGAACCAGCAGGTGCATTTATGTCTTAGGTGCTCCATAAGAAACAATTCCCCAGCCATGTTTGAATCTCGTGTCTGCGCTCTGTGTGCGCAGAGGGAGCAGGACGCTGCTTTGGGTGGTGTTCGCTCCCACTGCGAGGAGCTGAGGAGCAGCGTGGAACTGCAGCAGCAGTATGAGCAGCTGGTCCACAGCCTGGAGGAGCTGCTGACGCTGGGCTTTGAACGCCTCACACGGCAGCCTGACACAGAGCTCCACAGCAGAGCTCAGCTCCAGCAGCAGCTCAGTAGACATATGGTCAGTCACGTTTGTCAAAGCATGAAATGATTTGGTATCAGAAATGTGCAAAAACGAAATGTTTCCTTTCTGTTGTCAGACATTCTTGCAGTTCTTGGAACAACATTTTAGGATCCTGCAGTACCTGACCAGCAGACTCCCCGAGAGCGCCCTGCAGAAGTGGCAGAGTGTAGTGACAGGTCTGCAGAATGAGATGACCCGACTGCAGCAGCATGGACTGGAGAAGGGGACCAGGATGCAGGAAACGCTGCAGGTAGAACGTGTGCAATGTACTTTAAGTATTTGCAGTCATAGTCATAATATGTGCATAATATGACACAGACAGAGTTTGTCACTTCATGAGAGACCTGTGTTAAAACTCTGTAAGAGGCAGACGTAGTTAAAGCCACCAGGAGCCACAAAGATCATTCAGAAACTTTTTTACTAACAGACATCTGCTCTAATCATCATCACTTCTCCATCTGTGTCAGATCTGGTTACAGTGGGAGGAGGATAGCGCCTGGTCAGACTCCCTGCTGAGAGGCATTGACACTTCATTTCCCAAGATGCATGAGGGTTGTGATTCTGAGGAGCGGATATTAGAGAACCTCTCTCTCTGCCAGGTACTTTTTCTGACCGTCGAGGAGTTTTCTGATTTACCAACAGGCATTTTGTGTTCCACAACAGTACCTGATTTGAGTCCCCTCTCTTGTCCCATGTTTCCCGTCGGTCTCTCTCATTCTACTACTGTCACATACAGGCAAAAAATGTTCCCCATAAAACACTGATTAATGCATAGTAAGTTATCAGTTGTATTAAAATGACAGCGTGTGAAACCAGTTTGAAATAGAAGGATTACACAAACATTTGCGCACTATTAAGACATTACTGTTACTGAGTCGTGGACTTACATTCAGTGCTACAGAGTTGTGTTTGTCTGGTAGGAGCTGGGTGTCGCTCTGGAGCAGAACAAGGCGAGGCTCAGTTGGACCCTCGAGGCTGGGCTCCGTCTGCAGAAGCTGGGCTGTAGATTGGTGGTTGTATCCTCCAAGCAGCTGGAGGCACGCTGGATGTCTCTGCACAGGAGAGTAGAGCGTGAACGTGCCGAGTTAGACAGGAAAGGGAAACTAAGAAACAGGTGAGAGACGAAAAAGAGAGAAAGACTCGCAGCAAACACGTTGTCCACACACAGCACCATAATGTTGAGATCTTTTCCACCAATAAACAGATTTCTTCAGGACTCTGCTGAACTCACTCGCTGGATGGGCGGGGCCAGAGAGCAGATTGACAGATGGAGTCATCTCTCAGTCTCAGCCGGGGAGGAGATGGATGCTGAACAGACACGTGACTATTATCTCCAGTTTGTTGTGAGTATGAATTAAGAGAAGCGACAGTCCACTAGGAACAATAAGTCATTTAAACCCTTAAACATTCCTTCTCATTTTTCACTGTAGACCTATAAACCAGTTTGTAGTCAGGACCTCGAATCAACAGAGCAACTGTTTCATGGTCTTTAGTAGAGAAATGATATAACTAAAAAACTGTTTTACTTTAGGCTTTGACCAAAGAGCTGGAGCCCAAATCAGAGCTGAAGGTGAAGGTGATTGGTGCCGGCACCCAGCTGGTCCAGATGAGGCAGACAGACGGAAACCTGGAGGACAAAGCTACTCGTCTCCTCCGGAGCTCAGGCCTCGATCATTGCTCCATCAGCTCCAAGCTCAGACAGACAGAGCTGGATTGGTGTAGTCTGCTGGGAGCTGTTCCTGTTGTCCAAGAAGCTCTGCATAAGGTGAACTGATTCCCCGCGTGTATCTGTTTCTTGTCCTGACGGTCTAAATATTTATTGTCTTCTGTATTTTATAGTATTTATTTTATCATTGTCCTTAATATCTGTAGTTACTGTACTTGAATAGATGCAGATTGAGTTGCTATAACACATAGAAACCATTTATTCAGTGTAACAGGAACGGACACATCCAGTCCAGCTTTCCTGATTGATTCTACAGCAAAATACACGAGGGACACTCTTATTTTCTAAATGTCAGGCGTTTTTCCTGAATTCCACCTCTCCCTGCCCACACGTACTGTACTGAGCATTTTGGTATTTCAAAACCTGCACCACAGTCGTCACAGTCACCAATTAGTTTAAACCTCCCTGCTGTGCAGCACAAAGCCAACCTGAGGACTCTTCTTGTCCTCATTATTGAGAAACCGTTCTCCCCTTCACCCGTCTGTCTGTCTGGACCTGCCTTTCTCCACTTGCCCCTCTTTTTTTTCTCCATCTTTTTTCATGCCCTCTCTCCTGTTCTTCTGCTTTTCTGTCCTAATCTTCCAAACCTCTTCTGCTCTCTCTCTTCTCTTCTTCACTGCCTCTCATCCATCTCTTCCTCCTGTTCTTATTATTTTCTGCTCCTCCTCATCACCTCATGTTTTGTAGCCTCCTCTCCTCTTTTCTTTTCTCCACTGACTTTTTTACATGGAGACCCTGAAGAGAGATTCATTGAATATTTATCATTTATATAATAATATAATATTAATATAGAAGCACAAACTTTTTCAAGAACCTCTTCAGCTTGTATATTTTTCAGTCTGCATGCATTTATTCCTCTGTTACTAATATACAGTTTTTATATGCTGACAATCCAGGAGCACAAACGTTCTCACATAATTTAACATTTAAACACTAAACTTTTACTACAATCATTTGCAAAAAATTCAGGTGTCTGCAGGTTTATACTCAACACACATGTGATCACCACCATGTGCAGCTTCTCTGTCCCATGATAAAATATTTCTTAAAAGCTACAGGACAAAAACTGTGCAGTGATAAGTAAGTTTGTAATTTTCCGTCAGTGAAGACTGACATCTTTCCCTCCTTCTCCTCAGCGGTGGATGAAGACATTGACCCAGCAGAGAGCGCTTCTTGAGCTGGAGACCTGGCTGAGAGCTGCTGAGTCCCAGCTGGAGGAGCACTGCAGCAGGATCAACCAAACGGCTGATCTCAGACAGTTCCTGAAACACTGCAAGGTAGTAATGGACTGCACGATGAACTGATCCTGTTTAAAGAATAAAGCCAGTGACCCAGAACCTGATTTTATCTTATTCATCTGAGCTATAGAGCTTCACAAACTAACAAAATGACATCAGTGAAAAAGATCAAGTCAGGTTCTGTATTCACAAACTTTACAGTGAGCAGATGCTTTAATCTTTCTGTGGGATTTGCTTAAAACAACCAAAATATAGAAAATGACTTATTTAAACTTACTGCCTGCTCTAACATTTTTGTCCAGTGGTGGGTGGTCCTGGTAGATGATTTGACTTTACTTCTCTCTCAGGAGTGTCAGGGTGAGATGTCGGCTCATCAGGCCACACTGGACTATGTGAACCAGCCGTTAAAGGTCTGCGGTTCTGAGGAGGGCCAGATGGAGCGCTATAAACACAACAGGTTTGCAGAGGACCAGGGTTGTTTGAACCATCGGTGGCTCACTCTGCAGGAAAACCTCAACTCCCAGGTCAGAAAACAACTGTCATGCGGTGACAGTCTGAGCTCAGTTTTGTGACTGATCAGATCTTTGCTAAATTCTTTTAAATCCGTGACTGAGAGGATAATTTCATGTGTCTCACCTGTGGGATGTTCAGATTCAGAAGGTGGAGCAGGATTTAAGGAGCAGAGCAGAGCTTACGGCCAATTTGACCCAGATCAACAGCTGGGTGACAGATCAGAACCTCTGGATAGACTCAGCTCAGACACCCAGCAGCCGGACAGAGCTGCAGAGGAGCATCAGCACCTGCCAGGTGGGAGGTCACAGCTGTACCCAGATCCAAAGTAGTTACGTCATTGTCGATGAAAAGCTACACATGCAAAAGGTCATGAAAATCAATCGGCACACATTTCACTCTTTTAGGATCTGGAGGAGAAAATCCGGGAGAAGTCTGCAGCTCTTCATAAGTTAAGAGACAAACTTTGTGACGGACAAAGAAAGAACAGCTCTGACTTTGTCTCTCAGGCTGATAAATCCATCCAGTCCTGTGCAGCTCTCAAACAGCAGGTATACGACGTAAGGAGAGTGGTGGGGATGAGAGTCTTTTAGAAGTACTTGACCTTTGCAGAGAGAAATACACACTATAGTTGTTTGGTGCGTGTTCCTCATTAGAGATTTCAGTCTCTTCTCATAAGTGTGAGGTGTTTGTCTGGGTCTCCCTCTTATAGACCTTCTTCCTTTTTACAGAATGAATCCGTGAAACGTAGGTTGATTCAGGCTCAGCAGCTGTGGGATGGTGTGGAGACAACACTGACTCAGATGATACAGAGATCACTGAGAACATCTTGGACTACTGATTATCACAGCAGCTCTCAGCTCAGCCTGCGGGCACAGAGAGAGATTCACGAAGGGCTGCAGGTAGGAACACAGTTTGTTTTGTGTCGATTTCCTTTATCCACATCTAAGAATAGCAGATGCTATAGAAATTAATATTCAGTTAAAATATGTTAACTGCAATTCACTGATTGTTAATTACTTTTTGTTTCAGATTACATGAAGTTGTATATCTGTCATTTCTTCCCCTCTTAAGTTTTTTATTGTTCTAGATAAAAGGTTTTGACATTTGAGTTTAACAACTTTAACTCGTTTTCCAAATTACACCCCCTTGTTTTCTAATTTCTATACCTGCTCTGAAAAATCAGTGGTTTGACTCTCATTTTATATTATTTACGTTAAAGCTGTAGAATGACTATGATTCATACTGAGATCCAGTTTGGACGCTGTACCTCTAATGTGGTGTCTTTCGTGTTTGAAGCAGCTTCTTCGTGAGCAGACAGAAGCTTCAGGAGCAGGGTGGGATGAACTGAATCAAACCGTCTCCTCGCTCAGAGAAACGATCAGTCCTGCAGCTGCCACACTTCTTACTGAGCAGCTGGACAGACAGAGAGACAGGTGAGGCAGACATCTGCATGCAAACATAAACAGCCACCCTCACACAGCGTTAGGAATCTTTCACAGAGCGTCTTCTGTCTTCCAGTTGGGCTGTGGTGTCTGGAACTTTGGACCAGCAGCTCCAGAAGAGTGCTGGCATCTTGCAGGTCTGGGAGGTCTACGCTGGACTCGCTGCGTCTCTCACCCAGCAGCTGCAGATTCTACAGAGTGACGTCACGTCTTCTCTGAGTGGAACGCTGGGAAACGACGACTCTGTGGAGCAGGTCGCCGTCAGGATTCACAAAGCTCAGGTGAGAAAATGAACAGAGAAGCAAAATGCTTCAGCGGGAGACATTTAAAGAACAAAAATACCACAAATCAAAATCCTTCGATAATGAGTTTATTCAAAGAGATAGTTTAATAATAGTTTTTTGTTTTCATCAAGAGAAGCTGTGCGGCAAAGAGGAAGTGACAAACGTGAAATTAACTGATTTAAAAGTAAAATCATTTATGCCAAAAAGCAAATCAGAGTATTTTTCTTTCTGCGGTGACTCATCTGTCCTTCTACACCTGCTGAGACTTTCAAAAATCATTTTCACCATCTGCAGCATTTTTAAAACTCTCCCCGCAGAGTGATTCATGTGACATCAGTTTTTATTTCTGAAAGCTTTTACCTTCAACAAGAATCTGAATCTTTCCCTAAGTGTGTTTTCTGTTTTTAATTTATCTTATTATGCAGCATGAGATATGCAGAAACTGTCCAATCCTCTTATTTATTAATTTTAATCTGTATGCTGGATCGTCTTTCCCTTCTGCTGCCTAGAGTCTCTGGGAGAGGTCGAACACTTTGCAGTCTGACCTGGAGGGGGTGCTGGAGGCCTCCAAGGACTTGATTGACCACCTGGAACCTTCAGCTGCAAGTCTGGTCCAATCAGAGAGTGAGATGTTGTCACGCAGTGTCCTGCAGCTTCACCACATGCTGCAAGGGAGGCTGGGTCAGCTGCAGGTACAACTTCATGACTGAGAAACTATTTTTATTTTCACTGTGTCTTATTGAAGTAGTTTATCAATGTGCTCTGCTTGTTTTAATCTTCTGTAACTATTACCATCTCTAAAGTTATATTTGATACCTACTGTGGCACATTCTCTGTGTTACACACATATTTTCAGTGTTTCCTTCTTTCCTAATGTGTTTCCTAACCTGCCACCTGCCTGCATTAAGTGTCACAGTGACCTATAAATTAAGAGCCATATGGCAGCGTGCCACACGTCATGTTTGTGTGCAGGAGGAGCTGGAGCGGCTGCGGGAGTTTGGTAAGATCCTGGAGTCGCTGGAGAGAAACCTGGAGCTTTGGCAGCAGCGTCTGCAGAATGTGGCTCAGACAGCAGAACAGGTGAGCGCATGAATGGGAGGTAAGAATGACTCGAGTGCTACGGCCTGATTATCAGTAACCTGCTGTAGAAAAACCTTTATATTGAGATAAACATCTCAGTTTGTGAAGCTAAGTATTCTTTCTGTCATTGATCTAAGTGTTTACAGTGAATATCAGCAACAGACTGACTCAGATTTTAAATGCTTATACTGTCTGGTGTTGAGTTACAACTGTAATCCAACATCATTCCTGGACTTTTGATGTAATAGACACAATATTCCTCAGCAGATGGAATTAGCACAGATGTCGTGTAATTGAACTTGTTTTAATGTGACTTTCAACGCTCATTGTTGTTTTGATGATACTGAAATGTCAAGAAACATTTCAAATTTCTTTAGGTCAATTTGAATTCAACACATAGACTGAATGAATATAATGACAGACCTGTTTTTATTTTTGTACTCTGGATCTAAATAGAGCTAATAGTTTGTTTGTTGTTACATTTTAAGTCTCGTTAGGTTTTTGATGAGGGATTGTTTCCATCTGAAAGAGGGAATTACAGAAAATGACGTCAAGAAATTAAAAGAAAATGTACAAAACTCAAAGTAACAAGAAACTTTATGAGCACAAATTATTACAAAACATGTGCGTAACATGTTTGTGTCCCCGGCTGTGATGGCATGTGTGCGGTCATTCAGATTGTTGTGATCCCTCTGAGTCTGAGCTGCCACCATATGTTTGCAGTCTGGCCTCCTGGAGCTGAGTGGCCTGTCTGCTGACCTGGATGTTCTGAATGAGCTGAGCTGCTGTCTGACTCTCGGTGACGCTGCAGCTCGCCGTCTGCAACGCCTCAACCGCTGCTGGGCTGACACCTCCGCCAGAGCCGAGGAGGCCTGCAGGTCAGTTGTAGACGAGGTGCAGCAATAGTAGAGAGGCTTTGTTGGTTGGAGAGTTGTTTGTGACTGGTTTGTTTCTGTGTTCGCAGTGAGCTGCAGACTGAGGCACTGAGGCAGCAGAGCTTTGAGCAGAAGTGTGAGAGCTGGATGTCTTTCCTGCAAAAGATGGAGGACAGTCTGGCTGCAGACGTGGCCGGATCCTACACTGGTCTCAGACAGCAGTTCTGTACACACAAGGTCAGGGATGATTAACGAACACAGTGACGAGCTTCACTCTATCACCCTCATTACTGGATGAAAACCGTCCAAAGTCTCTGATTTCATTCTGGTTTCTCTGGTGTTTCAGAGGTTTCAGGCAGAACTTTCTATTGGTCACCAGATCCTCCATTCAGTCATCACTGAAGCTCTTCATCTGCTGCAGACAGGAGAGGTGGAGGACAGGTAATGTTAAGTAAATCTGCATCCCAATGTTTTATACACTAGCAACAAATGCTAACACGCTTCTGCGTTTACAGGAATGACTTTATCCTCACGTTGGCTCAGCTCAGAGAGCATTGGCAGGGGGCGCTGCAGCGGGCGGACCAGCGGCGTTCCCTGGTGGAAGGGCTGGTGAAGCATTGGCACCTGTACAGCCGCAACCTCAGAAAGCTGCAGAACTTCCTGTCGGACACGCACGGTCTCCTTCCAGCGTCTGGACCGGCCCTCTGCAGCCTGCAGCAGCTTAGACGTTCGCTCCAAGACCTCATGGTGAGAAAAACTGGTTTTGTAAACACTTATTGCTTCAGAGGGAAGCTTTCATTCTGCCTGTGATGGACATCACAGATTTTTCTGAGATCAAATGCGTCATTAATGATTTAGGACATAGCACTAACTTCCTGGGACATTTATGAAGTTTTGTTTTCGAAGGTTTATCTGAATAAAAGTCGTTTATTCAGATAAAAACAGGTGTTTAACAGGAAGTAAAGAAAGCTGAGCTGATTGCATTTAAAAGATAAAGTCTTCCCATTTTGCCTTCTTTTGTGTGTTTGATTGATTGAGTGAGGAGATTTGAAAGTGTGTGAATACAATACAACAACCAGATAAGTTTGTTTTCCATCAGGCTGTTGACAGCTAATCGTCAGTGAGCCCATCGACTTTTCATGCACAGCTAATACACAGCTTTCGGTCGTCTCCTTCCTCCTCAGCACACAGAGCTGTTGTTCCAGAGGTATCAGTGCAGCTTCATCCACACTCTAGAGGTCGGCCGACAGCTCTTCTCCATGGGGGATGAGGAGACCCGGATTCAGCTGCAGAAGGATCTGGGAACCCTGCAGGAGGAGTGGGACAACCTCCACAGCCTGCTAGACCATAGAATAGATCTCACTGAGACCATTCTTAAGGTACTGTTTCAAATGCTGTGTAGATTTTGTACAAGTCACTGTCACGTGTTCAGGAACATCTTACGTCTAACTCTGAATTCAGCTGAGCAGACAGAAGAATCTGTCGCCATCAAACTAAAACAGAATAACTGTAACATGTAGACACAGAAGCTAAACTCAACTGAAGATTTATTTTTTGACTCTGAAATGTTTTGTAGTATTTACACAGTTCAACGCTCATGTTTTTTCATTTTAATCTTCTAAACTTTAATCTTTGCTTTATGGTCAGTGGATAAATACATGTGCGTTATGGTCGGGGTTCAGAGGAGTGAAACCAAACCACCGGCCTCCAGCCTGTGGAACTGCTGGATCAGATTCCACTGGAAATAGAAAATCAATGAGAAACAGCCTAGCCCGAGAGGAATTTGTTCTTTGAATCCTGATCTGATTGAAGTGTTTTTAGAGGGTTGTAGAGATGGCCAGTCCTCTCATAGCTGGTGTCAGACTTAAAATGTTAATTCATTTGTTGATTTAAATGCATTTGGCTTGAGCATCCAGATAATAAACAAAGAGAGAGTGATTCCATTGTTAGTCACTCTCATGCTCAGAGGTTTTACTACAGTCTGTACTGTACTGTTATTGAAACCTTAGCAGTAATGTTAGTGTTTGAACTGAACTTTCTACGTGACCCAAATCTGAATCTATAACTTTTAACTTTACTTAAGATAAAAACAACAACAAATCATTTAAATGGTGGAAAATTCATCATCTAAATCTGGCTTTGTAAGTGTTCCACCTTCTGTGATGTAAATCAGCTGCAGGTAAGTGGGACACACACTTCCTGAGTTGTTTTGGTTTATTCGGCCTGGGTGCTCGTCGTGTCTGATTGTCGAGACATCTGACCTCCGACGGTTTCTGCTGACCAGAGGGCAACCAAGTTAATCCAATCCACCCTAATTAACGACAGAGGGCGTGTTTAGGAAGTCAGAAACAGAGGCGCATTATGACTCTTGATCGTCACTTCTTTGTAAACCCATTGATCAATGAGTTTTTTTCCCCCCTCAGAATTGGGAGTGCTGTGAGGCCAGCCTAGCAGACAGCATGTTGGAGCTGAAAGACATGAAGACCAGACTGAACCAGTCGATGCCCGACAGTGACGACGAGCTGCAGAGTGCAGAGAAATTCAACAAGGTGAATTAACCTGGTGACATAAACGTTTGCTGCCAACGGTTTAGGATTGACACTGATGATTTTTAAGATTATTTCTGACCAGGTAAAAATCGGGAGGAATTTATTTATTGGCAATGAAAAGCATGTTAGACATTATTTACTTTTTATTTTTATGTCTGTCAGCAGAAGAGTTGGTGCTAAAAGATTTTAACGATCAACATAAACACTGATAAATAAACTTTTTTATAGACAGCATTTATATAAAAGTTGGAAATATTCTGCTCTAAAGCAAAACCAAGTTTGAAACAGGTCTGACTTTGATCCATCAGAGATTTTATCCTCCACCCCCTCCTTCAGTCTCCTCCCATCCCCCTCCCCTGTCACCACTCCCCTGTCCCGGCCTGCAGCCCGTGGCCCTTAATTCTCTCTCTGGGCGGGGTGAACGAGAGAGAAAGAGAGAAAAGAGTGACCGAGACAGACAGAAAGAGAAAGGGGTCGGGCCGAGAGACATTAGTGAGTAGCTGTGAGAGAGAGCGAGCCGTGGAGGGAGTCCCTGACGGTTTGTTGCTGTGGCTGGTGTGTTATGGTATGCAGGAGAACGGGGATTCCCTGGAGGACTGGGCTGAGAGCCTGACAGAGCTGAGAACCATGAAGACGGATCTGTCCCAGTACATCATCACTGACGACGTCCTGCTGCTGCAGGAGCAGGTGGAGCACCTCCACTGCCAGTGGGAGGACCTGTGCCTCAAGGTTAGTGTGCCGGGTGTGACACTTACTGGAAGTGACATCAGGTGGAAAAACTGTACGATGTAGTGAACAACACAGGTGATTTAGCACCTTTATGAAAAGTGTTTATAGAGCGATAGAAACGTGCTGAAGTTAAATCCAACATATGTCATGTTTGTTTCCTGCATGTGCTGCTCCACATGTTCATCTGACTTTACTTCTTTACCTGTATTTGGTGTTTGCATGTTGTTCCGTCTCTGTGTTAAAGGTCCAAACCTTTAATGAAGAGTTAGGTTAGTAAATCTTTTAGGGCCCCTGAAGAGAACAACAGGTCCGGGTGGACGGGGGGGTTTGGAAAGGGGAACAGATGGTGACAGGAGAGAAATATTCTAATGAGCTAAAGGCTTCAGGAAGAAGAGGTTTGTGTCACACTGAGTTCGGGGGAAGGGATCACTGTTGATGATCACCTTTCACTGTCTGTGTGTTGTGTATCCACACATGCAGATCTGTTCTGGACTCATCGTCCTCTGCAGCGAGACGGCACCAGCTGCTTTCTGTTAAACCGTGCTGTAGTTAAGCGGCTGAACGCTGCACTGTGGGAAGTAGAGAAGTTAAGCTGAGATATATTTACCCAACTTATATGTTTGTCTTCGTCTGTGAAGCTTTTTCTCAGGTGTGGAACATTTTGTGTGAAATAACCACAGTTAGGTTTACATCAGGCTCATTTCTGAGTTTCAGAGTGTTGGTGCTCCCTTGTCGAGCTTGTTTTCATGTGTGGAGAGGTGAGGTTTGACTGGGCAGAGGGATCAGTGAGCCACAGCTGCACCATAATGAGGCAACAACAGAGAATTATTCTAAAATGAAGCTAAGCAACCGTATCCGTGGTTAACGTTACCACTTTTTCGTGAAATTTATTTTGAGGCATCTTGAATCTTATGCAGAGGTTGAGGTAGACCTGTCACAACATTCTCTGTGTGCAGGTACACGTGTGCTACAAGCACCCTAAATGTTACCGATCAATGTTAGAGACGTCCAACCATGAGGTCTGCCTCTGAGGAGAATGTTTTGACCATCTGCATCAGCAGCTTGAATAATAAGCCACAGACATGCAGCACAGGAATCATAGTAATAAAGCTTCATTCATTTCTTGTGTCAGGTGTCTCTGCGCAAACAGGAGATCGCAGACCGCCTGAACGCGTGGATCATCTTCAATGAGAAGAACAAGGAGCTGTGCGAGTGGCTGACGCAGATGGAGAACAAGGTGGCGCACAACTCCGACCTCAACATCGAGGAGATGGTGGAGAAACTGAAGAAGGTAAGAGCGTACGGCGGTGTATGGAGATTTAAATCTAAGAAGTACAACATGCTACTAGGGATTTGTAAAGTTTTTAAGCTCATGATGGGAACAGGTTTGTTTTAAAGTGGAAACTGCAGTTTATCACACAAATGGGGGAAAAACAACCACTTTTTCCAGTGGGATGTTTATTTTGCTGCGTCACAGTTCAGTCAGCTCCGCGCTCTGAGCTGCTCTGGGTTGGGACGTGTCCGACTGGGTGGTGCAGTTTTTCAAAAAGCTTTTAAAGAGTCGACAGCTGTTTCAGCCCCAGCAGGACCCACGCGGGTTTGTTTTGTGTTCAACTCACAGCCCCCCTTCCATTTGTCATGGTGTGTTTGGGGGGGGGGGTGGTGTAGGGGTGATTTCTGGTGCTGAAACCCAAACTTGTTGCTCTGGCTGCGTTTATGCACCAGTCACATGTTTTTCTACCTGAAGCTGATTTTAAATGAGGATAATTTGAAGAGTTAAACGTTAAAGGTTATTTAGCTTACGATTAATTATCTTAAATGAAGACCCGCCTTATAAGGGACTTCTGTAACCTTTTCCTCCTCTGTTCCTCAATTAGGACTGTATGGAGGAGATCAACCTCTTCAGTGAAAATAAAACCCACCTCAAACAACTCGGAGAACAACTCATCACCGCCAGCAACAAGACAAAGGAGACCGAAGTCAACGACAAGCTGAGGGACGTTAATGACCGCTGGCAGCATCTGTTTGACCACATAGAGACCAGGTAGGAACAGAAAGGATGAAGGGATTGTGACAGGAAAGAAGGTGATAGAATATTGTGTGTTGGCTTTGTAAGAGCACACTATTCCACTGACTTACATTCAGCTGGAGGAGATTCTGCAGGGCACCAATACATAGATGGATAGAAACAATACTGGAGCCTGTGTGTGTTCCTCTCTGAGAACAGGAGCGAGGAGAGTGCAGCTGTTTTTCCACCGTGGCTCCAGATTAGAGCTCAGAGCTGACAGAGGATAGCGTGATATTATTTATTAATCCATAAAGGCAAATCTACAGGATTTCAAACACAGGAAGGGGTGTTGTGCAGGGAGCTGCTGGGAGGTCCGTCCAGCAGCTTAGTGCCACTTTACTGCTGATCTACATGAAGCAGTCTGACAGATACAGTAGCACTGTTTACGTGGCCTGAGTCAAAGCTGGATAACTGCAGCATTTTGCTGACATGCTATCGAGTATTCTTATTGTTGGAGGTTGTAAAACTGCTGGAGAGGAGCGGTGGCATGAGTGTTATTTCTGGGACCCGCTACCAGGTTAGTTTCTCGCTGAAGCTGCGGCTCGTGATGTGACGGAGGTCACTGGTTTAAGTTGGTGTAAGGTTGGAGTCAGGTTAAGCTACTAAAACACAGCTGACCACCTTCTTTAACTGTCTTTGTCCAGCCGTTCTTCGCTAACATAAATCCTATTCATAATAATCAACATGCTGTACGCAGTGCTTCCATCCAAATCTTGATGTGCACATCAAAGTGCATCACTGCTCCGTTCATCCACATTACTGTTTTAAAAGAAGCTCCAATACTTATTTACAGTTTAAATGATCATGTTCCAACCTCGGTGAGGTCGAAGGCTTCAGTCTGACTCAAAATGACATGGAAAGAGTTAAAGAAGCTGTGTGATGAATGAAGAGTGAACCTGAGGGATATGGTCTACTGCACCGACTGTTCTCGATTTCAGAAAATTCTGAGGTGAACTGAAAAGGAAAAGTGGGAAGACAGTCTTGTGCATCACTGTTTTTTTTTTTCTTACGCGTTTTTAAAACTGCAGCCAGTAAAAAAGAAAGATTTAGATTTATGTCAAATCTTTGGCAGCCATCCACCAATCTTAGGTTTCAGTTTCCAGCTCCTCTTGCCACATGTCAAAGGCCAAAGGCCAGATACTGAAGCTACATCGTGTGCGTGTGTGTTTGTGTGTGCGCGTGTGTGTGCGCATGTGTGTGCGCATGTGTGTGCGCGTGTGTGTGTGTGTGTGCTCGTGTGTGTGCGCGTGTGTGTGCGTGTTTGTGTGTGTGTGTGTGTGCGTGTGTGTGTGTGTTTGTGTGTGTGCGCGTGTGTGTGCGTGCGCGTGTGTGTGTGTGTGTGTTTGTGTGTGTGTGTGTTTGTGTGTGTGTGTGCGTGCGTGTTTGTGTGTGTGTGTGTGTGTGCGTGCGTGTGTGTGTGTGTGTGTTGCTGAATGAGAAGCAGTGTAAAGCACTTTGGGTACAGCGCATATATATATATGAAAATGAACCAGACTTTTAATATTCATCTGTACGTTTTGAAGGTGGCTTCACTGTGTGATGGTGTGAACTCATCAAGCGTTATACGTTAGTTCTCCTCTTTAGTAACTAACCATCTTTCAGTACCAACCGTGTCTTCCATCGTGCAGCAGAATGGATGCAGGGTGGTGGAGTGCACAGAAATGACTGTACAGTGTCTCCAGCAAACAACAGAAGTGTGTAGGAGCCAGATGGGTTAAACCGGTGGAGGTGGGGGTTGGAGGTGGCTTATCCTCCATGAGAATGACTGACTTAGATCAGCCATATGGTGACTGCAGCTGTTCTGTCTCTTCCTCTCTTTTCACCGTGAAGTTCGTCTTAACAAATGTCTGTTTTATAACTTTGAACCTCTGATATAAATGATGCGGTAACCTACATGTTGGACCACACATCCTTCAGTGGGGCTGTTGAAGTGAGCAGACATGTGGTTCACGCTGGTCAAGGCCGAGGCTCTTCATCACGGCTGACCGGTTGTTAGTACAGAGGTTGCCTCCGTCTTTAACAATAGACGAGGGAGCAGAGTGGAGAGGGAGCGTGACACACAATAGTGGATCTGCTCACCCACCCCCACCCCACCGGTCCCCTGAGGGACTGACCAGCGTAACAGGGTTAAGCCTGGTAATGAGCCGCTGCTGAGGCACGAGCCTGGTGGCTGTGGTGGAATGTGCAGGAACAGATTTTTATTAAATCACAGCAGCAGAAAATAACCATTTCTGTCGTGTGTGACAATCATTACGTCACTGTTGTCCCAGAGGTGAAGCTGGGGCTCTGAGCAGGACAGTCGGGTTCCTCTGCACCAAACTTTATGGACCTAGATACATGTGTTTGCTGTAGCATTAACACATACTGTGTGAAATGATGACACAGATCTAACTTTGCAGACTGCAGTGAGGCGGTGAAAACCCACTAAGCAGATAAACGTGCAGCAGTTGTGGGTGCGTTACAGTAATTAGCTGAATGTGCTCCTGACTTGGCTGTGAAGAGAACTGGTTGGTCCGTTGCCACAGTCCTGCAGCACTGTGTCACAAGTTTTGATAAGCGCTGATGTTGTTCAAGATGAGGCGATTCAGAGTCAGCGATGACTGCGGCGTCACTCGACCTTTGTCTGAGTCTCGCCTCGCTACGTTACGGCAGATGACCGCTGAGGTTTGACTTGCGGGGGGATTAGGTGGCGTTGACACTGGTCCACTGCTTGCCTTTGTCCCCCAAAACAAACAGGTTGCTCCGTCACCCGGCCCAGCAGCTGCCGCCTGCTGACATGAGCCATTGTGCCGACAGACCCTCAGCCTCGGGGGCCACAGAGGCTGCCATCCTCGCGCCTCATTGTCTGATTAAGATGCATGCGAGGCAGATGTTTGTCTTTAGAAACAGCGTTGTCTCTTCACACCTGGTGCATGTGCAGATTTACTTCTCTTTCTAAACTGCGGTTTGTGGAGACGCTGACTTCACGTGGAGCTCTTACACATAATTTATGTCATGTGGTTTGGTGGTTTA
Organism: Ctenopoma multispine; assembly: GCA_034779795.1. Taxonomy (NCBI): domain Eukaryota; kingdom Metazoa; phylum Chordata; class Actinopteri; order Anabantiformes; family Anabantidae; genus Ctenopoma; species Ctenopoma multispine. The sequence goes on from JAUYWH010000014.1 coordinate 1,702,861, forward strand.
ACACTGACAGGAGAGAAAGTAAAGTGCACCCTTTAGGCCACTTAGCTCCCTTTTTTGGTGGTAGATCTGGTTGTCACGGTGATATTGTTAAGCGTTTTGTACTGCTGTTTGGTTTCCACAGCGGTTTGTTAAGAGCGATGTCGTCTCCTGATGTGTGTGTGTCACTGAATCTCAGGTTTTTTTAGAGTCTGCTCTTACTGTTACAGGGATACCTGATGTAGCACAGACTCTTGAAGGTGATTAGTCAAAAAAGCCAGCTGCTCCTGGAGAAATATAATTTGATTGAGTTTTCATGACATCCATTTTATCCTTCAAAAAGATGCTGAGACGAACAACACTGTTCCTCTGTGCTCGCTAAAGTGAGCAAGACGATGTATTTCCTGTTGACATCTTTGGTTTTGTTAGAGACAGAGAATAAAGAGTCCGAGGATCCAGGAAACATGTTGAGAGTTTGTGCGAGTTGTGAAAAAGACTACACACAGTGTCATGAACTGCTTCATGTTGTATCACAAGCTGGTGATAATTTATGTCTGCTTCATCAATGTGAGTCCACAGTTTACCCTCCTCTAGCCCTAGTTTCATCTCCACCACCTCCTGAGGGAAAAGAAGTATCTGGCTCTTTATCTGGTAACAAGTGTTCCACTGTGTTCTGGGTAATGACTGTGAACGGGGTGAAACTGAACCTCTGATTAAGGCTTTAACCTTAAAATACAGTAAGTTTTTCCTGTGAGAGAAGAGAAAACGTTTGCTTCCTTGTTTGTGCTGCTGCTCTCACTCAGACGCCAGGTGACAAATATCACGGGAGCACTGTGGCTCTTTTAAAGGCCTGTTAATAAATAACTTACTCTTATTGCTCTGAACCTCAGGCTGGTTTGTTTGAATTGGAACAAGGCGGCAGATGGAGGTTTTCCAGTCTGGGGTTTCATGCTGGGTCTGGGTCTAACGGCTATCAACAGCTGCACCTGCTGAAGTCCTGGGTAAACTTTAATCGTCTTCTGCCCTTTTTTTTTTACTAGTTTAACTATTTAACTACTTATTATTTCATTTTCAGTAGAAAATGAAATAATAATGAAATAGTTGTGTGCAGAATAATTAATCAGCTTTTTGTTGTCATCTATCAAGCAAAAAGGTCAAATATGCTGATCCAGCTTCTTAAACGTACTTTTTTAAAATATCAGTTTTATATAGTTTTTTCAGGTAAATTGATGGCATCACCTTCTTAATCTGTGATGCTACATTTTCAGTATTTTATGGGCTGAATTAGTTTTTGTAAGAATCATGAATAAGTAGAAATGAATTTTAACTTTAACAGCTTGTGATGCTTTGTATCTGTGAATGAACCTGTTACTGCATCCAGCTGTTTGTAAAAGCTGGAGGAGGAGGAGAGAGGAGGGAGAGGGGGGGAGGAGGGAGCAGGCGGAGGGAGGGGAGGTTTGGGGGGCAGTACTTGCTAGCGGATAAGCCATCGCCGGGGAGTAGCCTCCTCACCAGCACGTAAGTACCTCTCGCCCTGATCCCAAGCCCTCACCACGCACCAGCACACCCGGTCAGCGCGAGGCTGGGGAGGCAGGCGGGTCAGAGCAGATCGGGTATTTTGTTGTGATACAGAGAAGCAGCAGCAGCAGGAGGAAGAGGAGGGGAGGCAGAGCGGGAATGAAGGGGGATGGGCTTTGTCACTGCAGGCGGACAAGTCGAGTCATTCAGAGTGAATTCAGTCCAGATCCAGTCATCTTGTGTGTGTTGGTATTTACACGAGGCGGCCGCGGTGACAGCAGGTGTGTGTGTGTGTGTGTGTGTGTGTGTGTGTGTGTGTGTGTGTGTGTGTGTGTGTGTGTGTGTGTGTGTGT